>OZ005743.1:214531862-215131862 GCA_963930735.1 Dioctria linearis
TATCATTCTGCCTTGTCTAAAATATGTAGAGTATATAATAGATTATTAAACATGATATTGAAGTTTACAACTACAACTTTCAAATCTCTTACAGCTAGAAGAAAAATTTCGAGGCGCTGTCGTTGCTGTTGCTGGTGTTACTGCAAACATGAGCGTATATGGATATGGGAAGATTATTAGTGGTCCACTGGCCTGATACATAAACTTTTCTAATGAAATTGATGGAGTTTTGCATTCGAGTACGTTTTGTTGTTAGATATTACCAATTTTTTTATGCTAAATAAATAAGTAAAAATGTTGAAAAAATTTCAGGGCACAACTTGAATTTGTTACTCATGTAACACAAATCACCCAGCCTGAACAATCAAAACAAGCAGAACTATTTAAGCCGACAGCCGATCTTATTGCTGCTATTAAAAAAAATCAAAGGACTATGTATTCTCACAGCAATTAAAACATTTAATGGCAATTAGTGAAAGCATAGATTCTCTTGGTTGGGTCTTGCTAGTAAGTGTACTTCTTATACTACGAGTTATACTATTTTTTGTTTTTTCCTCGATTATGTGACACTGAGTTTGTTAATATTCATTTATTTTAACAAAAACTTACAATTAACCTACGGTTATTCATATATAATTTACACAATTACAGTTAGTTAGAAGCTCTGCTGGCGACTTACATATGAGTAACATACACTTCAACGACCCGGACATCAAATGGGCCAATGCTTGGAGGAAGACATTGCTCGCTTTGAGATTATATGTCCAAAAATACCATACAAGAGGTGTAGTATGCTCTGCTGAAGATGATAATAATCGAGGAGAAGGATCAACAAAAGGTAAGTTTTTTTCTTCTTTAGTTTTATTCATTAGTTAGTATTACCATAGATGGCACAAGAACTAGATGTCGCATGGCATACTAGAACAGAGTATACAGGTTTAGGGTATGAAGAAAGCAATGTTTTTTTAACAGCTTTGTATTCGTTTAATCGACCTCTTCAACACTTCAGATATGAAAAAAATATGAATCACTCGACTTATACATCATTTTAAATGTTGTGGTCCATTCCGGAATGGACCATCCCCCCCATATAAATTTTGTATACTTTTTTGGTACTGCATGCGACATATAGTTCGAGTGCCATCTATGGTATTACATATCTTTTAATGGCTTTACACCTCTTTAGGATTTTCCGCGATTAAAAGAAAAAAGCAAGTAGAAATCGAATGGCTATGAAACATAGACAAACTACATATATTAAATCGTTTTCCTCTTATTTCCAGGTGGCTGAATCATATGATGGACACAAATATAATGGTGTTTATATCTTTTTGCGTATATCCTAAAGAAACCAAAGGACTTTCAGGACTTCTGTTATTTTTATTGTGTTATTGGCTGCATGCAGTTAAACATTTCTCCGGCGTCTGGGTGTATCCAGTCTCGGAGGAGCTGGAACTTCCTCAACAAAGTGGCGAATTTCTAAATAATAAAATTTGGACTAAAGAGCTTAAACTTGCTCTGCGGAAGGTTAAATAAATTTAGGAGAATCAGTTTGTTATAAATATATCTACTTTTCATTTCCAGTAATAAGCAAATCACAGTATCTATACTTAGGTTGGACACATCTGACATTTTGTTTCGAGTTGAATAAAACAAAAGATAAAAAGTGCACGGGCTTGACTGTGAGTAGGAAATGCTGAATCGATTTATTGTAAATACCATTAGAACTATTTAGAGACATCAGAATAATGAGCTAAAAAAACGCGAAAGGGTTGCATTTAGGATGATGGGTCCTTTTCAGTGAAAAAGCTTATTGAATCCAAGAAGAAGCACCATTTCCAAGTTATAGCTAGTTTAGATAGTGTAAGTTTAGGAAACCCTCTAAAAGGTATTCAGTATTAAAATTAAAACTGAAAACATAAAATAACTTAGTAGTTAGATACATAGTTATTTTCTTTCTCAAGTTTTCCTAAAAGGGTACGGGGTAGAGATAAATCATATATTGGTGTCCATTTTTAATCAATATAAAAGCCAAATTAGATCTTTTAAAATGAGAACTGAAAAATTATGAAACTGTTAATTACAATAAATAAATTATTTTGACTCTCAACTGCTAGTCACGCAAGGACAAATACTAACTACTTTTGGATAGATGACAGACGTGTCGTGCGAACTGCAGTTGTTTACTGGGTTTGTGCGCAAGGAAGGGGGGAGCAAAGATTTCCGATTCTATTTTTGATTTGAACTAACACATTGGCATAGGGAGAGATAAACCGGATAAGCCGGAAGAGGTCTGTGAAGTGCAATGTTGTCAGGAGAAAAGATGAATAAGAGGAAGACCATGCGTGCATAACGGAAAAAAATGTTGATATGAAGTACTGGAGTTTTATTTGCACAGATGATCGCTTTGTCATCTTCCACGAGGGTACAAACAGTAGGGTAGTATGGATGAAAGATACCATATGCTCGAAATGGCACTTCTCACGGCGAGATAACTATACCTTAGTGAAATAAAAATTGAGATTTTGGCTCTGTGGGTACTGTAGTAGGTGTATAAATGGCAAGGAGGTCATTATACAAAGAAATTAAGTGCTCATGATAGTCAGAATAGCAAAATCTCAGACATAGAGATTTGATAGGTCTCGCTTCGACTAGTAAGTTGATGTCATGTCATGCTCTATTGGCATACTGGTACACTTTTTTTACGACATGAGGACGTTGATTGTCGATAACTAATTCGAGCATGAAGAATGCCGTGAGAGTAAGCCATACTTTGCAGATGCTCACGTAAAACCACAAGGACTTTCTGTAAGTCTAAGAACGTATTACCGTGACTGGAAGTATAAAAGAAAACTGCCAAATAACGACTGATAAACTTAAGACTAAGTATGTGAATGAATAATCAAAACTTGCTTAACTTAGTTAGAGCACGGCTACTTATTTTGGCGATTTCATTATGCATCACGTAAATCACGAAATCCACGTGGAGGGAAGTGTACTTGAAAATTGGTTCCGACAATTTATGACTGACGTGAAGTTCCAATTGTGATGTGCATGCATTTTCATATGATATTTTTGGACAAGGTTGTGAAAATTTTTTGGTAAGCGGAACTATGTGGGAATATGTCGCATATTCTTTATTCGGACATGTTCAGATTTAGAAAGAGATTTTTAAGAATATTTGAATATTTATAGGTTTAAAACATCTTTCCTTAAATTTTGTAGTTTTCTCCCGTGGAAACTGAATTTGTTATAAGAATGTGATTGATGGAGTATTGTCGTTCAGCCTATTGGGGCTTTGGAGAAAGTGATGGGGCTGTAAGCTCATTTCACCATGTACATCAGTATTTTTAAATGTAAAATGTACATACAGTGTTCTAAAATGTATGTAATTTGTCAGTCTATTTATAGATATCAGTAACCTAGACTTAACTAATAGTTGTTCATTCATTGTACTTCCGTCAAAACGCTCGAAACATTAACATTATTTCCTAGGAAAGATAAAAACGAACAACACTCATCGTGTTTATGTATATGTTGTACTTATTTCAAATCCACCCCAGTTTTCTAGTTCCCCGATTCAACCAGCTTATATATTATAGAAATGGCAGCCCAAGCCCACTTTGGTGATAAATTCTGTGCAATGAAAGAAAAGTATACGACAAATAAAATATAAAATATAATTATACCACATAATGCATTTTTAAAAATATAAAAACTATAAAAATCTTAAAATTACTTAGAACCAAAGGCAGGTATCGCAGAAAACCGTGTCGCATTGCACTGTGCATACTTAATGAACTCATCTCCGTATGCAATTACTATTTTCAAAAGGGTTATTACATCAGCTTCCGCATGATGCGCATTTAGAGTTCTTTCTCCTACCATTCTTTCATATATGCTGCCTAATTTGTAGGCACCATACTTCTTCGGAGTTGTAGGGAAATTGTTTGGAAATAGCTCTTTTCGCGATTTAACTTTTTTATTTGGATTATCATTGCTGTTTCCCAGGAAAGCTCTTTTTATAGCAAAACCATGCTTAATAGAACGCTTTGGAGTCGTTTCGTTTAACTTTTGCCAATCGATTTTTTCATCCTCATTTGTAAAACTAATTAAGTTTTCACTATTTAAAATTGCCACATATTCCTGTTGCAAGGTTTGTTGGAATTTTTTGTCAGATTCTACTCCTTGTTTTCTGTCTTGCGCAATAACTTTCGCAGTAGAGCTTTCTGATTTTCTTTGATCAATTATTTCATCTAATTTTCTGCACGCTCCTAGACTATCAATACAAAGTACTTCATCTGGGAGATCCTAAGGGAACGCATTTAAGAAAATTGGAAATAAATTATTTTTATAATCTCACCACTCCAACTCTAAGAAGATGCTTTTTTAAAATTGGATAATCAAACTTATCCCCATTGTGTGCTACCAAGCATACAGGTTGCTTCAAGTGCTTTATAAAGCATTCAATTATATTTCCAGCATTCTTATCAAATTTATTTTCATTTTCCAGCATAAAGTTATCCAAACCTGAAATCAAATTCGATATTTTGATGCAAAAACAATTAGAATGGAACTAACCCGACAGTTCTGTAGACATTGGTGCTATCCTTGCGCCAGGATTGAAACATAAAGTAAGTTTGTGTAAGTTCCTTGGGACTTCCTTCCGTCCAGCCAGCGCTACTACATTTTCCTCAGAACACGCAATTATTGATAACTCAGTTATACTTGTTTTACCATAATTAAAATCAGGCAAATCAGATGTTTCTAGATCTAAGAATGCAAATGTCTCTATTTTTTGTATATTTGTCATAATCAAACAGAACTAACCGAATCATATCCGAAGAAAATCAAGACAAAAAGATATCAAGACATATCAAGAGATATGTCAAACTAATCCTCCTCTTCTTTTAATAGAATCAGGCCCAATATCGAGAGCACTGAGAAGAACGGAGTGTTTTTGCTTCAAAAATGACACAAATTTTGAACAGGCTGCGAAAACCCTTTATTTCGTACAATTGCACACCGATTTACAATTTATTATTATTTGTCGATTATAAACACTAAAGATGATATAAAATAGTGAAAAAAAATAAACATAAATGTATGATCATCCGTATTTGTACCATAAAACAGATGAACAAAATAAGGTGCTGTTTGCTGCAGATGTGGCTCACATGTGTGCAAGTTACTGTAGCGAATGTATGTCAACATTATTTTGTTGTTCTCGTGCCCAGATTGCCTTAACGTACGTATCCGTTAACAGTGAAGAAGAAGAAGAAATAAGGTGTTAGTTGTTTACAAATAAAATTTGTTGTTACTTTTCTTTTTTCATATTTAATTTAAGGTATGAATGAAAGTTTAAATGAAAAGAAGAAAAGACCATGTGTGGTACCTATATGCCACGGTGGACGATTTGATTTAGTTCACAAATTTCCAATGGAGTCTGAACGAACTATTAAATGGTTAGAGGTGCTTGAAATCCCAGAGCTGTATAATATACCAATGGAGAAATTGCGGACTTCCTTTTTCATTTGTTCGCGCCATTTCCGTAGCCAAGATTATAAAAATGTCGTGTCACGTCATTTGAACAAGACTGCAGTTCCCTCTTTGAACCTAAAAAGCTTTGATAAGCTGGATTATACTTTCGACCGATGTGTAAATGTACCAGCCTTCAAAAATGTCCTTAACAGTACAGGAAAAATTAATGATGGCACTAAGAAAACTATTAATGATCTGGATATAAAAGAGGTCGATAAAAGAAAACTGTCCGAAGTTGAGACTTCGAATGTTGAGCCGAGACGAAAACAAAGGGCATATTCAACAGGAAGCAGCTCATTATCAAAAAACAGTGTGTTGCATTCACAAAGGAAATCTTTGTTAGAAATTCCAATTATAGATAACGATTTCAGAACTAATCTCATCGAACAAATGCCGCAGTGTTCTGACTCTGAGTTGGTTAACATCGACTCATCCGTTGAACCTGTTTCTTGCGAAGAAGAAAGCTTAATTGTAGTAAATGATGATGGGCAAACTAATAATTTGGGTAAGAGAATTTATTATTTTGAGGAGCTTTCGTTTCTGTTAAGATATTTTTGTTTATTAAGCACAACTTTATGACCCCAAGGCATTTTTGAAAAAACTAAAAATTAGGTATTCTGGGAAATATAAACCCAAGGAATAAATCTGGAATTGGTCTAGGACTAATTCTTACGTTCACATGGAATCTAGATAGATGTGATTTTGTATGGTCACCCCTCTGTGCGAATTTTAATCTATTATAACAAATTTCATAATCTGACGAACTTAATAAAAAAATATATGACATCGTTTTTACAGTATACGTACAAAACCTCAAATTTTGTTTGGCAACCCCAGGAGCAGTTGCCCGACTTCTATTTTTATGAAAACACCGTGTACGAAATTTCAGCTCTCGACGCGTTCTCAGGCAGTGTTCGAATATATAGTGAAAAACGTAGTTTTTGTATGACAACCCTACGAGATGGAGTTATGTACCTGAGTTGTCCTATTTTCGAGCTTAAATCTGCAATTTTTATAAAAAGGCCATGTGAGTAAACTCATACCCGAGTTATCATGATGACGGACAGACGGATACCTATGCAAAAATCAAAATAATTTTAAATATTATGCGTGGATGTCCAATCCATTTTGCACTACCAGCATTGTTTTTATGCGTTACAAAAGGGTAAGGAAAAGGGATACAGATTGTTATTTATGTGAAAGTTGAGTTGAAAAACTCATTTTCTTGCATTTATGCGGATGAGCCTAATAATAATCCAGTATTAGGTTATTCCACTTGTCGTATCCCTAATTAAAATATGCAGCACTTCAATCAATTCCCACAATTTATTAAAGAATATCCCAGCTCTCGATCATCTCATGCAGTACTTTTACATGAATACTTGAGCACTTGACTTGAAACTCACTTCAAACTCAAGTAGGGTTTTTGGTTGAATTAATTCCAATTACTTTACTTGAAATTTTCTTGAAATTTACTTGAAATGACATTTAACCTTTGACAATTCTGCACTAGGTTCAATATCTTGAGACAAGTGCTATAAATCCCTACCTGAATTATCAACAATAATCTACTTCTTGTTCTTTTTTGCCGTTTTCACAATTCGCACAAATGAAAAACTTTCAAGTACTGAAATTGCGTTTAAATCAATTTTTTCAAGTAAATCTAACAAAATTTTGTGATTTACTTGACTAAGTTTACTTGAAGTCAATGTGCGTTTACATGATCTCTACTCCACTACCGAACAGATAACAAAAGTATTCCTAGTCACTATTATGGTTTCTCCAAATATGTACTCCCGAAATTCTAATTTTTTGTACATACAAATGTTTCGTTACCGATTTCAAAAATGTTCGGCCACTCGGTCATAGTTAGAGAGATGAGTGCAATAATCAGGCCTACCGGGGAATTCGATTCGATCTAGATTCGATAGCATTTTTTGCTAGTAATATTAATCGCATCGAATATTCTTCAGCGTCAATCAAAAATAACTGTCAATTGTTTTCTATTGAATTTGGAAAATCTTCGATTCAATTGTATTAAACAGTAGAAAATTCTCCTTAAAAAAATTCGATTCGATATAGATTTTATCGAATCGAACTCCCCGGTAGTCCTGAATGAGTGGTATTATCCATTGATAAATCCAGTTTTTTTTGTAGATTATACACCTCTCTAAAATTTATTTTTCTAAATGAAGTTTTCATATCAATCGTGGAAGGCGTTAGATTTGAAAATTATAAAAATTAAAAAAAAGCGTTGCCCATGGCAGTAATGGTTACATTACATTTGTACGACGGAGAAGTGATTGGGAACCAATTTTCTACCAATTCCCAATGACCCAAAATGTAACCCTTTCTGCGTTTTTTGCAATTTTTCTTAAGCATATTCAGCGAAAATGTCAATTAAGACCAGAAAGTAGGCATTTATCTTTACGCAGAAAGGGTTACATTTTCGGTGCAGAGTGTGTTAGTAGGTCATTTTAAAGCAAGCTTTTGAGATTTTTAAATCCAATATGAAAAATTGCTGTTGATGATGCGTTTTTTGATAAAAATAGTAGTTAAATAAAACAAAACTGAGCCTTAACTTCAAAACGAAGAAGAGGAAGGGAAAAATTTATAGACCATTGGAAAGGTCCAACGATTATCAATTTAACAATCATCAGAGGGTGTACCGCACAGAAGTTGAAGGGTGATCTATAAAAACATACGCAAATATCTCAAGTCCCGTTATCTCGGAAACCATTAGGATTTCCTCTCCCCCACCCATACAATGTTTTGCTTGTCTAAGCATCACCTATCTATAGCCTTCGGGTGTAAGACCACATACGGGACACCCTGTATATGAATAAATATATCCAGCGCAGAAATCTTTCCAGACATTAAAATAGACAGCCACTAGAGTCCATCAAACAACACCTGTGGAAGCTCTATGGGTTGAAACCAGAAGTAAAAATATAGCAGAAAGAATAAAGTAGCTCAATTGAGACTAGTCGCCAGGAATGCTGTCTAAATAAAAGTCCACTCCATACGAAGCTGAGAGGATACACGGGAAAGGCTCCATTTAAACATTTTTCGGAACTATACATTGCCCTCCAATCCACAAAAGCACTAAGAATCCCACTACCCAGTAATCCATTATTTCCTCCGTACAAAAGATCCTGTCCACCTACAGATAGCCTCATCTATTCTCACACCAATTCCAGGCTCCCCAAGAAGTCCACGCCACCGGCATTGTATAGGGCTATCAATAGAGAAGATATGGCAGCATCAAAGCATGACCTCCATATATACACCGACGGATCAAAAAGCGAAAGTGCGGCCGGGAGAATCCACTCCTCTGGAGAACCACAAACGTAATTTCCATCCAAATGCATCTGCATATGAGGCAGAGATATATGAGATACACATGGCAGTAAATTTGGCCAGGGAAAAAGAAAATCGGCAGTAATTTTCAGAGACGCCATGGCAGCTCCGAAGGCAGTAACCAACCCAACACCTCATGAGCATCACAATAAAATCATGAAATGGTTGCTCGAAATAGCAAAGGCTCAAACCAAGATATTCTGGATACCGGGACATGCCGGTATTCCAGGCAATAAAGCTACCGACAAATTATCAAAAAAACGGCCAGACCAACATCAACAAGACGGTTTAACAATACCACCATGTGAATCGTTTATTCGAAGGTGTGCTAGAATAGAGATAGCAAAAAAAAAAAAAATAGAAAAATGGGAAAGACAAACAACATTTCTTGCAAAACACTGGAGGCATACTGTACCACAAAAACACGAATCCGATCTATACAGATGGCCAGGTGTCAAAATAATAAGAGTGCGAACAGGTCATACCCGACTCACCCATTCTTACTATATAACCAGGACGCCACAACTTGGCTATGAAGAATGTCAAGTACCACCACTGACATGCATGTAAATGGAATGACTGATCTACTGTTTCATATGGTACCAGTTTTGATTTCAGAAAATATGCTCTCACTGTCAATGCTACCAACTGTCGTAAACTGGCGCTATATTTAAATTATTTGGGAATTTACATATATACATATCAGTGGGATTTACCGAATTTACCACAAGAGTATTTGGAACTATTTGTATTGTTAAATTTTAATATGAGCTGAAGGAAGTGTTTTTCACAAGGCTGTTTTGGTAGGAAAGTTTTGATTACCAAGTTGCCAGTTCTGGAAATACCGGTGAACTTCAAGCAACTCCTCGTTCCCAATCGTTAGAGTTCAGCGGGAAGTATGCACGGAAAAAACAGGAATATGAAAATGGCGCCATTTGCTTTCATGCATTTTTAGTTCAACGAGCAGTCCATTTATATACATGTTAGTGAGTACCACTGACAATGGAGCACATACTGACGACATGTACAAAAACAATACGGACAAATACAAGACTTCTCCCAGCCCTTCTCGAATTATTGTCTCTCGAGAGTCCCGATCCCCTTCTCAATCAAACGCCTTACACACCTGCAAATAATAATATTAAATATTAGTTAATTTTGGAAATATTTCAAAATAATTAATAAATTCGTAATACCCCTTTGCCCCTTTGCTATTCGCCATTCAATAATAAAAAAAAAGGATCCATAGGTTGGCACAAAAGGTATGGTCGTTCATTTTCACCAAGGCTCATAAAAATCGCTAATGACCACAAATCCTAAACTAGGACTCCTAGATATGGGTGAGAGCATGTAGAACAATGTGTTAGGTATATCGTAAATGTACACGAACTGCCTAGGTTTCAAGAGACAAAAGGTATGCCAGTTGTTATGATACATATATGCGTCCTCATCTCATGGGGAGCATACCTTCCTCAGATAAGAGGTAATAAAATAAAAATAAATGCAAGAAACAACAGCCCCCTTTTCATATCAATTAAGAAAATATAAACTCTGTTCATTTTGTTCGCACAAACTCTCACCGAATGAAATATATTATGATCTGAAAAATAAAATCTTTATGCCTTGGTCAGTCAGCAATTTTCCATAAAGCTTCGGCAGTCAAATTGGCGATTAAATTCGTAAGAAAAAATGAAATTTGTTTGTGTCACTCTTTAAGCATATTTCAATTGGTTTTTCGATGAGTGATTCAGTCGACAAAACAAGTTGTCTTCCTTAATATAGCAAGGTACACAAAATAAATAAAATAAAGAGAAGAAAAGGTATAAAGACAACTGTTTTAAAAACACCTTCATTTAATAAATAATTCATGAAAGAGGAGAAAATAAACGTTTCTTCAAATAATAGAATATTCTTCGATCCATATCACTAAAAATGCAAATGCCGTTTCTGCATACATAAGATATAATAAATTAAGTTTATTTTTTATTTTTAAATATTGTATTGTCATAATAATACATACGGGTAAAATTTAGAGTCGCTAGGACATTGGAAATGGGAGAAAATCAAAGTTTTGTCACAAACAGACAAACAGAGAAGTGAAGTTAAAAAATCGTGTAAAAATAAATACAGGCTTTCACTACATATGTATTTGGCATTGCCTGAGAACCACTGCATGTATAGAAACGGACTGACTGATCTCCTGTTTCATGTGGCACCAGTTTTGATTTCAGAAAGTATGCTCTCATTGTTAATGCTACCAACTGTCGTAAACTGGGGCTATGTTTACTATATTTAAATTATTTGGGAATTTATTTATATGCATGTCAGTGGGATTTAGTGATTATTTTTATTGTTAGATGTTAATTATGAGTCGAAGGAAGTGTTTTTACACGGCTGTTTTGGTTGGAAATACCGCAGAACCTCAAGCAATTTCTCGTTCCCAATCGTTACAGCTCAGTGGGAAAGTATGCTCTTACGGAAAGAGACAGGAATATGAAAGTGGTGCCATTTGCTTTCATGCATTTTTGGTTCAACGAGCAGTCCATCAGTGCTGAGAACACTAAATTCGGCGATACTTTAGATAAATGCCCGTAAATATAGTTACCTGGCTGTTTTGGAAAATGTGTTCGTTAGATTATCAAAGTTGCTTTTTTACATTTATTTCTAGAATGATTCGTCGAATGGTAAAAATGATTATAACTAATTTTATAGGTTTTACATACATTAAAAAAGTCTGGGATTGATTGACCGTTTTCCGTAAATAAATAAAATTGTTTTTTCTTTTTGGCAACCCTCCTTTCTAAATTAATTTATTTTTGAAATTGCTTACGGGTTTGTCATATGATTACTATACCCAACATTTCAGTCCTTGTGGGTGAGTGCTCTCTCTTCCAGTATCCAAATGTACATGAATCCTACAATGGACACGTACTAAATTTCATCTTCTAAGTGAACGTGTTCTCAACCATTATCTATAGTACATAGTTAAATACGAAATTTTCGTGTGGCAACCATCATACAAACGAGCTGCCCGATATTCCTCATTTTCAAACTTGTATCTGTAATTAATATTAAAAAAGTTGTATACAAAATATTAGTACTCTAAATCAACTCTCGAAAAAAAAACTGTATTCACTCTGGTCATAGTTTAAAGATTCTTGATGATTTCAATTTCCGGCATCTTTGCAAAAGCCATCTTGTCCTTAAATACATCGGCTTAAGTTTAGCTACCCATGTACATAATTGCATTCATTTTGACCTTACTCTAGAGATAACTAGCATTATCTCTCGGGGCATTGGCTAATTATTTTTAGATTAATAAAATAATTATAAATAAGGAGCAAAGGTTGACGTGATAACTCCGCCCTTCCAACATGCGTATAAAAATATAGTAAATCTTTTATTAATTAAGCGATCTGTGCTCATTGAACAATACAACGCGCTCTTAAGCAGTTCGAAATTCTTAAAGTTTTTCTCGTAAAGGTATGGCAACAAATTTCATTGAGGTCAGCCATCCCGACTTCTGTGGCATCCTCACACTTGATAATTTTTGGCTACGGGATCATTGTAGATGCAACACCTGCTACAATGTTGAAACCAATCAAAGGAAATATGATCTACTTGATATACCGCTGGAAATTAAGCCTTTAATCACGGAAGTTATAAACGGAATGTTATATGTAAAGTGTAAGAGATTTAGAATACTCTCAGTTGTGTAAAGTGTTTATAATAAAAATCTTTACTTTCAGGGGATGATGGGCATGAATCGAACTTTGATTTTGACTTTTTATATCAATCACAGACAACATTTCTAAAAATCGATGATGAAAATAACAGGTGTTTATGGACTAGAAAAACAGCGCCAATATTTGAAGATACCCGCATGGATTTCAGTAAATTAGTAACCAATGATGATGTAATTAAGGATACAATTAAAAGTTTAATTACATTTGGCTTTGCATTTATTGAGAATATTCCACCTAACCAGGATATGACGGAACTGGCTGTAAGGCGGTAATAATAATTTTATTAATTTCGAGAAAAATAGGAAAGATGTAAAACTATTTTCAGACTATTTCCAATACAGAAGACATTTTTCGGCGAAATGTGGTCTTTCACAGATAGACGAGATCATTGTGATCACGCTTATACAAAGGAATACTTGGGGCCACACACGGATAACACTTACTTTAATGATGCTGCTGGCTTACAAGTGCTACACTGTATAAAACACGTTGGAAGTGGCGGTGAAACAATTTTGGTGGACGGATTCAAAGTTGTTAATGATTTAAAACAACAAAATCCGCAAGCTTATGAGAAATTATGTAAAGTAAATGTTCCTGCAGAATATATCGAAGATAATCATCATCACATGCACACTGCACCAGTAATAAGGATAAATGCGATGACCAACGAACCGGAACAGATTAGATTTAACACATATGACCGATCAGTTTTTAATACGCTTCCACAAACGAAAATGTTCGAATTTTATAAAGCCTTCCGGGAACTTATAAAATTAGTGAATTGCGAAGAAAACAAGTGGAAGTTTAAACTTAACCCTGGAACCGTTCTAATAATTGATAATTGGCGAGTTCTTCATGGACGTGAGATGTACACTGGAATAAGAGAAATCACTGGCTGTTATGTTTCAAGGACCGATTTTATGAGCAAGGCTAGAATATTAGGTTTAACCAGTTAATGTATAAGTGATAAGATTGTGGAACAGAATTAAGATTTTATTCAAAACTGAAATAAAAAAACCTTTTATGGGTCTTTACACTATAGTTACTGTAAATTAATTATATAAGCCCCTGCATACATAAAATTACGAAATTTAAAAAGATTAAAATAGTAAAGCTGCTGCTGTTAGGCTCCAAGCCAATAGTGTTTGAATAAGAATTGGATTCTAGCATATCATAGAACATAACTTGAAAATTAACGGGAACGGTAATTTCATCTTCCAATTTAAAACTGAGATCAACTCGAGATCCCATTTCGATTTTTGCGATTCTTATAATGTTTTGATTTGGAATACCATTCACCATTACGTTTTCCGTGAAAAACATATTTTTAACAGTAATAATCATATTTTGGCATGAAAATGACTCAGATTCAGGATGATATATTGCCAATATATTCGCATTTTCAGGATAGCTTACTTGCATTTTTATCCAGTGCTCCGTTTTATTTCGGGGAAGTCCAAATTCCGAGACGTATAGTTCTAAATCTGGTGAAAAATGTTGACTTTTAAGAATTATCTCGAAGAATTTATTTTGAACTTCATAGCATATAGTAGTGAAATTCGTCGTCGAATCAATAATTGTGTCATTAAGTCTAATGTTACATTGTATAAAAAAGTTCTCTCCAAAATTTAAGACGTTTGTTGTTTCATTAATGCAATCTCCTTGCGATGATCTCGGCATCGGGATATGGAATTCATTTGTATGCTTTGAACTATTTACATGAAAGTAGCTCAGAATTGCTTGCTTTTCTGTATATTCTGCACTTTCGTTAACAGAAATGAGCTTACTCACAATTACAGGTCTCCGTTCTTCATACCCAAGTGGTCCACTGTGTCTGGGTACTATGGTTTCGTTTAAGATTAGAAAGTTAATTTCAAAATTCTGCAATGAATACATGGAACCGATCTCTTCAATCAAGTAAATTTGACACCTTTCAATACTTGTAAAATTGTGATAAAAATTAATATTGATTCTGTAAGAAAATTCATCCTGCACCTCAAAACTTGTATTTGACCATTCTTTACAAGAAGAGATATTTCCTGCGCAATAATAAAGTTCTGCTTTTATACAATCACCAACATTTTCGGCGTGTTTTTTTGTAATTATTTCGTTGCTTTCAGAGTCTTTTTGAAATCTCAAAATTGACGATTTTGTAATTTTTTTAATGAAGGAATTGAAAAAAGTTTGTAGTTTTTCAGATGGCATGACGCATTCTCTAGTGAAGCTTTGCAAATGACGTACAGGTTCATAAACATGGCATACGGAATTAATAAAAGAATAGGGCATATCTGAAAATTGGTCATTTTGAGAATTAGGGATTTATCAATTTTAGGCCGTCTTACCTAAAGTTTCGATTTCTTCGGTTAGATCGTTGTATAAAAGAATTGGGTCACCTTCCTTATAAAATCCAATTTGCTCCTCATTTTGAAGATTAAGCAGAAGGGGATCAGGCCAGAAATATTTGTTGTTCTTTACTTTGCTACTATGTACCTAAACAAAATATATACAAGTTTTATGAACTGGATTTCAAACATTTCATTGTTATAACTATGTACCTTGCCAATTTCGCTCTTAGAGTTATCAATAAAAAGACAAAACCAGCCTTCATTAATTTTACACGATGGAAGTCCATACTGAAACTGATAGTTATTTAAAGTTATGCGGTCCTCTTTGCACTCAAATGTTTTTAATGCATCACTGTTGCAGTCTATATCACAACAGCAGCTAATGTCACAGAAATTTGGGATTAAGTCACATTTACAGAAGTAGTTTGGAGGGTAAAAAACGGTTTGAAAAGAGTTGAATTTCGTGTTGTTTTTTTCAATTGCATTTGTATTTTTATTTTCTGGCTTAGTCGTTGTTGTTGCTGCTGTTACTGTGGTTGTTATAAGATTACTAGGTGAAGATGTTAATAATGTACTGAGATCTTTGATAGGAGTTGTTTTTGTAACTTGTTCTGGTGAATGCGTTGTGCTAGAGTTTTGATTTTTATGTTCCTCAATGGAGATGTTCTCATTTCTTGGCTTTGATACTTCAAGCTTTACAAGTGCATTTGCACTGCTCTCAGACTTAATCAAATTTGATTTACAATTAAGCAGGGATATTACGATAAATACTTCGAACGTCCTCATTTTCAATTGTTTGCATATACCCATGACTCAAGTTCCTCACATATATTCTATACCAAACTTTTCGAAATTACGAAAAATTAAAGATACTTCCAGAATAATTTTTCCAGAGGATTTAGTAAGGAGTTTATACCTAAAAAGTAAAAAAAAAATCATTTAAAAACTGGTAATTATTTGCTCTCGAACCTTTCAATCCCAGAAAATACTAAATCACTTTTGCTGACTGCAAATCCTCCTGACCAAAACTTATCACGAATTGTTCCAAACAAGCTGCAAGGAGCTATTTTCCATGTGTTAATTTCTATTTTGTGATATCCAGGTTGTTGAGGGACATGAGCAAACCCAAATCTATGGAAAATATATTTTTTTTTCAAAGTGATAAAAAGTTTTTTTTTTTTTGAAGAGTTTGTTCTCTTGTTGTTGAATCAAATTCAACTAACTAGTATTTATTTAGTATGACAAATAAATGAAAAAATTATATTGAGGTAACGAATGTGCCTGTGTAACTCTTTCAGGTTAATAGTAGCCATTGAAAAATTTATTTACCAGTTTTTGTACAAATTAATGCAGTAATGCTGATAACAGACTGTTTTCGACTCAGTATTAGTTTGTTAATAAATAACGAGTTTTAAAGATAAATTAACAAGATCAAAGATAATGCTTAGAAATTTATCTTGGAAAAAGTTTCCGTACTTGGAGTATTCGTGGATCTCGAGATATTTTTTCTAGGCGATTGTGATGAAATGTTCAAAGTTATCTAAATACATGTATGTACATATATAAGAGGGGTGTTCGATAAATCTGTGCAAAAATAGAGAAATATTAAAATCGTTTGCATTTCTCCACATAATCACCTTAGTCCAACAGTGCTGAAGTTTTTTTTTATCCCATCCATAAAGTATGATTTATCCAAGTCTTCAACAAAGACCGTTGTTTCTATGACGACTTTGGTGTAAATTTCTTTCCTCCAAGCCATTTCCTAAGTTTAGGAAGCCGATAAAGATAATAGTCCGAGGGAGCTAAATCTGATGAGTAGGGGAAATGCGGAAAGACTTCGTACCATAATTCGGAAAATTTTTCTATCGAAATTGCACAAAAGTGTACTGGTGCGTTGTTATGGTGTAAAAAAACCTTCTCTTTCGCCAAATGTGATCGTTTTTTCTTTATTTATTTCTCAATTATCGTTTCACCCTTCTCCAGTATGTCAATACAGATTATGCCACGAGCATCCCATAAGACTGGCCATCACCTTTCCTGCTGATGGAACGGTTTTTGCTTCTTTGGATCACAGTTTCCGACTTGCAATCCACTGTTTTGACTGTTTCTTGCTCTCAGGTTTTGTAATGATGCATTAAGTATCATCAACTATTATAAAACGGCGTATAATTTCCTTCGGATTCCGATGAAATAGGCTAAAACCTATCTTGCGTAATTTTACTCATTCACGTTTTTGATCAATTATGAGCAAACGCGGCATCCATCTTGCGGACTGTTTTCTTATTTGTAAATATTCCATCTATATCATCCTTATGACATTCTTATGACATAGCTAAAAATTTCATACTGTTTGCAATCGTTTAAACACACATTTTGTTATGTTTTTCTATAAAAATAAGAATCTGGTAATGTAAATCTTGTAACATCGAGATACCCACCGTCCTAAGATGTGGCCGGAGTTGAAAATAACTGCATTTTCTACTCTATAATATGGATTTTCTCTACATTGGGCGCCCTTGGGCGGAGACCGAACCGGACAAAAAGTACGAATTTTTCCTCAGCGTAATTACATACCATACCGAAGTGGTTAGTACTTTTAAATGGTTGTGACCAAACGCTTCCAATCCTTACAAACTTGTTTGGTCTCCACCTAAACGCTCCCAGTGAGTAGCCCGACCTCGCATATTACAAAGTAAGACAGATCTTACGTTTATGCAGTCGAAAATTTATAATAAAATAATTTCATAAAATTCTCCTGTGCACTTAACTGCTGTTATATCTATATACATACCCTACAGGCCAACTTTTATTTAGCGCATTCACTGCAAATACCTCCACGTGAAATTTTGGCCAACCTTGAAGGCAGCGTGTCGCGAGATGTATATCTAATGGGTGAGCAAATTTGGCCGATTGCTGAAGTCGATCACTGGACGCTGCTGTTTGACCTTCGTTTTCGCCTTCAATTACTTCCCAGGAAGATCCTACAAGAATATAATAACAATAAATAACTGAATTTAGTGTATAAGTAACGTTGCAGTTACCCGCTTGCAAGCTCCATTTACAGAAAAGCTTGTTCTCTTCGAATTCAATTGCTTTCAGAATTTGTCCTATAATATGAACTTCGGCCATGAAGACCTACAAACAATGGCGACACAAATTCCACCACTATTTTCTAGTATTTCGTCGTATATTTAAGATTTTAGATGAAACTCGAGAGAATGCTTAAAGTGTAGGATTTGTTATGAATTTTGGTTCGTACAATTGTTTGGAATTGTTTCCTGGGCAACCGTGCGTGGGATTTGTACATATATAAAATTAGGGTGTGTTCCAATTTTTAAGACTGGCAAAAAAGAGCATTTTAATTTAAAATTCCGTTTTAATTTTCTTCATTATGTGAATGAATAACAGGCTCCACACAAATGCGAGCGTTTATTTTGAAGTAAACAATGCGTGGAATATCCATTCGTAGACGTAAAAGATACATCTTTCCTGCGATTATTTACATGACTTGTCTTCATTATAGCTGAAATGAAACTCAAATTGAATTGACAAATTTTCTGACGCCGTTACATTTCCAGTTTCATTTCGGATTCGAAAATCTAAGACAAATTGGCATTTTGATTTTTTCGTTTTTGTAATTTCTAATCATAAAGTTATGTTATTCTTCCAATGTTTCTGGATTATTTGGTGAGCAATGAATGTCTGCTCCTTATTTTATCAACCGTCTTTAAAGCCAGTCTGATATTTGCTCGGAATCTCTTCTGAGGTAACCAGTCGTTTTTGTTTTGTGTAGGAACTAACTACATATAGCGAATTCATTCCAATCATGAAACTTACAAAACAAAATCACGATAAGCACTGGTTAAAAGTAGTATGGCAACATAAATAGAATTACAAATTAATCAAAACGAAGCAAAAAAGTAATCTACTAAAAAGCAATTTAGCATGAATTTAAAGCTCTAGTAGGCCTCCACCTAAGTATCGACGTCAACCACAAAATTTGCATAATTCATCACAGCACATGACTTGATATCAACCAGCCACCTATTATCACCGGCTGATTCGAACCATGACCAAAACCAATCCGAGTGATAACAGAAGTACATAATTGATTTTGCCTTCTTAATTTAAGTGTACACTCCTACATTTTATTTCACGAAAAATTGCTAGATTTTAATTGGCACAATTTTATCGCTTCCGAATATTCATATTTTGTAGGAAGTATACCTTTTTGATTATTAGCAGATGATCGCTTCTTTGCTAAAGAATTATTAGTTCGGAATGCAAAAGATTGTGCCAGACATGAAGGCCCCGGCCCACAGCAGCCGTAATACTAATTACGATTTTGTACCTGTGAACTTGTTTTTTCTTCAGTGTATTGCGGACTTATACAGATTAATTCACTTTGAACTAATCTGAATTTTTTCTCATTGTTCTAAATTTTTCCATTTATTTCCTAGACGGTGATTATATAAGTTTGCGTGGACTTCACATGGAATCTGACACCATAGTAAAATAACGTGAAATGGAAAGGTAGGATAAATGCACCATTTCGCCCTGTGTCCATAATTTGAAGGTGTAAAACTTTTTTATCAAGAGGGGGAATTCTAGTAATTCAATCGCTAACCAGGGTTAAATCAGAAACCACCGGCCGAGGCGTGTCAGCGTCATGATGGAGCTCGTACAACACTGGGACCACTTTTTTTTTCTTACGTGAGCACATGGAAGGGAGCCTTGGTCTCCTTGAACCTCATTAAGTAGTTTTGGCTGAGTTGGTCGGGTGGGCGTGTGAGAAGTGCAAGTTACTTTATCATAACGTCAGACCATCATCCAGCAGGAAAAGGGGATGACACGCACTCAGTGGAATCGCACCTAACAGCACGAGGGTTCACTGGCACTAAGGATCTTCTGATAACCAAGGACGGCCATCACCATGGTGGCTAGCTAAATTGTTTGGAGTTTGGTTCGAATGAAGTCGGGTCTTCATAACTCCAGGTATCTCTCACTCGCGACAAGGACGAACGGGGTGTGCAACACTGGGTTATAAATTAATACACTATACTCAATTCATGAAGCTTCCCATTTGCGTCCATTTCATTTTATAACATGCCATAAAATGATGTATTTTCCTTAAAATTCAGATATTTCTATATAATCATGTTCGTATATGTATCTGCTACCTATCTAAAGTGAGCAACAGGATCGTTGAAAAGTTCGGTCATCATTGCAGGATAAATTGTCTGAAAGACATCCTGAAGTCATAGGAAAGTCTGGACCACAAAGTATGTTAGCGGAAACTGAAGAAAAAACTAATTAAGTTGTGTGGAGTCACTAGCCAAATGTGGGTCCTTGGGTTACCATTAAGTCCTGATAGCCGTTTAAACACAGTTCGAAAAATTGAGCAAGACGATGGCTTTCCTGAAATGCAATCCAGAGCTTGCATATCGAATTCCCCAAAGCCCAACAGAAGAGATACGGTTTGTGAAGAGGTTATTTGAAAATGGTTTGATGAGCTGCAAAATTATATAAACCAGATGAATGCAGACCTTGGGACCTTGGGATGTAGTCAATAGCCATGCGAGAGGACTGGTTTTTAGATCGTTCTGAGTCAGGCTGCATGAGAATTATATCACGAATGGGGTAAATACATGGTTAATTAATGAAAAAATTTAAAAACATGTGATTATAAAACTTGAATTCCATTGTTACATAGCTAATTCCTCCTTGATTTGTTCCTTTTAATTTAATAAAATTTAAAAGATGCTGTTGTTTAAAACAACACAATTTGAATTGAATTTACTTCAATCTGAAGAATGTTATGTTACTGTAAATTTTATCACAGCTTTTAATATTTTAATGGCTTTTCAAATCGGGAATAACGAAAAAGTTGTGTTTTTCAAAGCAACATTAATTTAACACCTCCTTCTAACAGCAGTGTTTATAACTTTTTTTTTTACCCTGGACGCAAATTGACCCCATGTGGACGAAAACTGGTAATTTCAGCACACACTGATATTTTTGATTATAATGCAGACTAGACAAAAGCTCTGAATTTTAAATTTAAATCTATATAAATAAAAATCAATTGCCGCATGTATGTTACATCATCACTTGAGAATGGCTCGACCGATTTGGATCATTTTTTTGTTGCTGTGTTCGTAATTGTCAGGACAAGGTTTTAGGGAAAGAAAAATTGGAATCGGCAATCCGCTTCGTGATGTTGCTACACTCTCCCACACATATCAACGTATGCATGCAGAGTGAAACCCTAGAGAACAGAATTGCGCGAACGAGTGAGATGATAGCTTAGATATTATGCATCTCTAGCTAGCCCACCCCACACATTTAGGCATCTAACTATATTATTGCTGGGCAACGCCAGCGGGCTCCCATAGTTAAAAGATAAATATTCAGCTTACTATTGTACTACAAAAGTTTAAACGTCGACATTGAGAAAATTCTACTAAAACCCCTTCTTGAAAGGACGGCATTTCCTTAAATGGACGCGAATTGGTGCGTTTATCCTATAGCTTTTAATGCAGAAAAAACAGCGTTGATTTCAAACACTAAGCTCTCCTCTGTCTCAGTTGAATTACATATAAAAAGCTATAAAAGCGTTCCACTTTTTTCTCCTTACGCACAAAAGGTCACACAAAACACAAATAAGATTGTATGCTTCACTTTTCTCCTATCAGGGTAATGGCAAGCACGTTTAGCCTTACACTGAATACAGCTGAATTTTTACTGAGATTTTTTTGAAGTTTTAAATAATTTTATTCTACTAGATTTTATTGAAATGAGTTAATTTTGACATCTTAAAATAAATTTAAATTTTCTAGTTTACATCTACAGGAATACCATACCCATACAAGACACGCCGCTCAATACAGTCCTCCCGGTAAACTCCTCAGAGGGAGTCATGGCGGCGCAGCAAGCTTCGGCTTGTTGTAGCCGAAACCTTTGCGTGCTTTTCCCTCTGTCAGGGAAGGGGCGTATTTCGATTGAAGTTGACCAGGCAGTTGGGCCAGGCCAATTTGCAAAATATTTTTGCGGGCGTTGACGTCCCGGTTTCACGTGATACGACAGTTTGTACAGAGCTTTAAACTTCTGTTTTTTTACTACTCTTGGTTTAATATATATTCTGTTCAAATCAAATTTAATACAGTGAGTTACTTACCGATTTGTCCCTTTAGCAGGCCTTCTGGCTTTGCAGATGGATTTATTTGTTGATACAGTGGATACTCAAAAGACAAAAAAATATTGATTATTTGCTGATTTTCTTATACTTTTTTCCCCATTCCGCACGCACTTTTTTTTATTTTGTTAATAATTGAGTTAAGTATATAAATCTCACTTCTTTATTGATTTAGATAGCCACTCCAAACTAAAATCTCACTGGATTTAAGGTGCACATGTTAGATATGTTACACATGAAATTCTCAAATATCTCAGAGAGGTAGCAACTAGCCAAGGATTCCTCTTTGTCTTGATGCAACAGATTTATGTAAAAAAAAACTATTGACGAAATATTAATTTATGTTAGTTGAATTAATTAATCTGCTGTTAGAGTATCCACTTTTCAATTATAGGCTTCTGGTGCCCGAATATAAGATCAAATTTAGATAACAAATGCGACCCCTTCAGATACCAATCTTTATTCCATACTCTAAAATACCCAATTCAAAATTGTCACCACGGGATTAGATTTTGCAGCAAGTTTGTCTTTACGAAAGTTTTCTGTGGTGTGATTTCACAGCACACAGCCTTAGCTTCAGTAGATGTTGTCCTAAAGAAAGCCTTCAAGCTCATTGGCGATGTGGATCGAAAGCTGTCGCAATGTCGGATGACTTTGGCTCCTTTATCGCTTCATGTATGGTCAATGTTCCAATGAAAATCTAGTCTGATCCCTTGTAGATTAATTCCTGCACGCAATACTCGCGCTGCAAGTTACCTATCTTCCAGGAAATCCGTTCTGATCGCGTGATTTGTGTGTATGAAATCAAAAAAGACGTCCAAGGTTTAAATGTGTAAAGAAGTACCAAAACACTTTGAAATGCATACAATTTTTAGAGATTAGTGTCACACTTCAGTTGAGAAATTTTCTAACTATGCGCCTCAGCACTTATGCTAGCGCGCCCCGATAAAAACCAAATTTATCTGTGTGGTTGAACTATATGAAAATATTGCGGAAGCTATGTTAGATGCTTGAATTTTAATGAGAATAAATAAGATTTTGTTTTGTTTTGTTTACTGGTTTACTTACATTTTTATATTAGATTTGAATGCAAAATAATCCAAGCACAATATTTTAGAATACAATCGAACGCTTATACTGCTTTTGCATGATATGTTTGTCTTTTCGGCATTTTACTTTTTTTTAGATTGCTTCCAATATTTTTATTTACATCTTAATATTAGATATTATCGTTATTTTGCTTCGAATTTATTTTAATCGTAGTTTGAACAGCGCACATTGAAATCAACAAAATTTCGAATAATATCTGGATTTTAATAAAATTAGCAATTAAGCAAAGCTCCGGTTTGGTCCAATCTTACCACTGCTCGCTATTAAAAAAAAAAAATGCTGAGCAGGAAAGAAACTTGTGCACTTGTGATGGTGAATTTTGTTTAAAATTTACCGCCATATAACGGAATTAAAAGCTTTGAACATTGAAATTAGATTCCAAAAAATGCAAACCGAAAAGTATATTTTATTTCACCTTAGAAGCAGTTATGAAATAGAACTGAAGCACTTTAACAATTAGTTTCATAGTTGAAAACCATTAAAATATTTCACTCAATTTAAGCAAATCACAATTTTTCTAGTGAAACCTTCAAATTTGGTCTAAACTATTTCAAAACTCATTTAAAAAAAAAATGTCGTCCTTCAGTTACCCTAAAATTTGCTTCTAAAGTGCATTTTTCAGAATCGAATCTCGACATGCAAAGTCCGTAAAAAAACTTACGTCACAATAATAGCTTTTGATTGAGGTATGATGGAATTCAAACAAAAATAAAATTGATTTATTGCTAGAAACAACTGAGTTCTTGAACGCGTCAATTTGGATTTCTGTTTGATTATAGAACAGATAAACTAGCCTCAAATAAACCTACTCGAAAAAATAAATGCAATAAAAATTGTGCGTAGGGCTCAAAGCTTTCAATTTATGATTGAATGATTATCGGAAGTAAGAAAAAAAGGTTCAAAAGAGAAGTGTTTCCTCTCTTACGTCAGTCACTGTGGTGGAGGAATTAATTATTTTTATTTTATTTTTTTTTGTACCCACGATAGGAGAATAACTGGGGCTGTATTTGAGAACTCAATTCGAGCAGAGCGTGTCTATTGAATGTGTAAAACTATAAAGGTGAATGAAATATGAAAAAAATGCTTAATGAAAATTAATTAAAATTTGTGGAATTTTGTTAATTTACCATTCGTTTATACTCGTACTGATCGAATCGAATACTCAAATACAGCCGCCCCTCAGCTGCAATCGAGGCGACAATTTTAGGTGGCTACAAATCACCGGAAAATTGCAGCATACCAATAGATTTTTAGTGATTAATTTGGTATGGCTCAAACCAAAACTCATACAATTATGAGACAATGTGTTATCCTTATGGTGAAGATCCAATATGTACATAGCGTTTAAGCTCGTGTTGGCCAAAATTTTGTCGCGCTCAACGCATATGACGCACAAGTATAGTTGTTCTTTTATTACTACGCACGGTGCATACTTTGATAATTTCTTGATTTATTTTCAATCGATATTTTATATGGAAATGTTACAAAAATATAAATATAAATATCTTATGCTAGTTAGTTCATAATAAAAGTTTTTTAAGCTCTACGGAAGTCAAGAATGGTGTATTGATTTGGTTTTACGACGCGACGCGTGCATTAGGCCGTCGCCCTTAGAATCATTATGAAAAAATTAATCTTCTTTCTTTCAAAATTAAAAAGATTGGATTTGGGAATTAGCTTTCGGTAATTTCTACTAAACACCTTTTCTCATTTTCATTTGAAGATTTGATTTGAGTCTTGTTTATCTGAGGTTAGGGTAAAAAAATTGAAATTTTAGCAATCTTCAGTAATTAATCAAAAAAATTGTGACGTAAAATTGTAGTTTCTTCTGGAGTCTTAGGATTATTTACTTAACTTCAGGTTAGCTTGCCCTAATACATAAATTAACCTAGTTGAGATGTTCTTCTCTTTATGTCCAGTGCATAATTAGCTCTTTCTCAACAAGGGACGTTAAATAACTTATTGAGTTTGGGTTGATTGTTTTATTGAGTCGTTAACATACATTCGATAGAAACCTCTGGATTAATGCATAGCGCCTGGGTAACTTAAGCGAGAATAAATAGAGTACAAATACATAACCTTACAAGCTAAACTGCAGCTACACACTCTTTTGGAGCTATAATCTTACAAGCTAGGATTGAATATTCAAAGAATTATGCGCTACTCTTGGAGACGAATTCGTGTAGTATATCGCACGCCATTTCTATATTATTCCGTGATATGCCAAGAGCGGTTATGGCATTCTCTTTGGAATATCCTTCATTCATCAGTCTTGCTATGTACTCCAGGTTGATATTCTCATACGGCACGTTACAGTCTTTGCTGTTGATTGTCACATTTTCGTACAATAGAGGATTCTGTTGAAATTGGACACTGTTCGTGTGCTGTTGCTGTTGCGGATTCGGTGTTGCAGACCTAGCTGTAGGTTGAGCTGTTTGCATTTCACTCCCAAAATGAGGAGTTGTTACTGATTTAGATGGTGCTGAAGTTTGTTGAGCATTGGAAGCTGTTGGGAAAGACTGATGACGTACATGATTCAAGTTGTTATTTGTCGTCGATGCCGTCTTCAAATGATATAAATTATTTGAATTTGATATTGAACACTCTTTGTCGTTAGTGTTTGTTATCGATACTATGATTGGTTTTCTAGCCTCTAATGGTCGCGTATCGATAACCCCGGAAATAGTTTCAGCGGGACCGACTATCACTTTGTCAATATCTTCGTCCATCAGTGACGAAGAAATTCTTTGGTTTCGAAGCTCATCAGCAACTGTGTCCACGTTCTTTGATTGGCAATGTCTAGGAATTGGTGGGGCTGTCGTTCGTGGCACTTCAAGATCTGCAACGTTCATTATATTCTCTGTGCTCCGACTTAAACAATTTGTTTGTAACGGTGCATTGTTTAAATTCGAAAGGCTGGAACCTATTTGTGTGCTGCTTTGAGGTTTTAGTTGTCTGTTGATTGCGCTTTCTATACCTGGAGATGATTTACGTGGAGGTAGGGGAGGAGCTATTGCAATTATTGCTGGAGATATTAAGGAAACTTCAATTGTATGACTATTAGCGTCGCTGTTGTTTTCCGATGAAAATGTTTTGTTCGAAGCTTTACTCGAGCTCGAATGGGATCCTGAAGCACTTATTCGATTTGCGTTGGAAGATTTCGTGCTGGGTTTATTTCCTGAGTTAAAATTCGGACTGGTAGTAGCAGCGTTACCGTTAAAAGTGTGTAGCGGTGGCGCTGAAGGCTGTGGTGGGGTGTGGGGTGGCGGCTGTTGATGTGTTACTATAGATGTAGAACCTGACTGTGCAGGCAGGTGCATTCCACCTAAAGAGGAAGAAGATGAAGGCAATATTGTTTGACTATGATGAGCTGAATATAAATCGTTTTGAACTGCCATCACGTTTGGTGTAGTGCTACGTCTCGATAAGCGTGGGGATGAATGTGGGCTTTGCTTTTCTGTTCGTGAAGATGCCATACTGTTGCTTAAGGCGTGCAATGACGATGTCGCTATGTTGAACTCACCCATATCCTGCAAAATAAAAAAACCACTTTTGAATTCAATAAAAGTTTTAAAATCATCATATCTGAAGCCAGGTTACATTTATGTATGAACTTTCCCTTGTTTATAAAACAGATTAAAACTGAAGACCTTGAAGCTTGCCACGGGGAAGGTAGGATTTTTATTAAATCCATAAAGAAAATATGAACCCAAATAAATGTATTATTACAGCTATTTCACTCTCTTCTCTTCAACTTCCTTAAATCTTTTAACGTCTATCTGTATATCGGCAACTGCTATACCTTACTAGACCTATAATATTAGGTTACAACATATGTACCAATGAATATTTGGGCAGTAATCTGTTGTCAGCAATATGCCTCAACAATTGCTTAGCGCTGAATAGTGGAATAAACAATTTAAAATCTGAGCTTTTATACTGAAACAAGAGATTAAAAGACGTACAACCTACGAAAGCAATATTTTGCAGAAGATGTGAGTTCTTCGTGGAAAAGCACTGGTCGTACCAGTAAGACTCAGCGCCGAGAGACAAAGAAAGTCGCACAACGCTCGTTGGAGGTAAATTTAAAAAAAATCACAATCCTTTGATCCACTATCGATTGTGAAATGTTTTGAGGGAAAAACTTGGTGTAAACTTAACCTCATAAAAATATTGAGGCGTTAAAACCCAATTTTTTTTTTAAATAAGGGCCTGCGTATGCGAAGAACTTATGGTTATGACAAGACTTCGCAATTTATGCACTATGTCAGTGGACAGAGAGTTGGTTACAAAATCGGGCTGTTTTGATGGTAGAAGATAATTGGAGTAAAATCAAAAAGGACCAAATAAACATTTCAGCGGTTCCATTACCTTTGTTGCATCTTGCTAGATTTTCACAAAACACCTTGTAATTTAAAAATTACCGGGTGCATGGTCGTTATTAACAGGTCATTGTATGCTGAACTTCATGGCCTTTCCAACGACTGCTCAACCAGCCCCAAGCCTTCTCCTCTCAGGAGTTACGTGGGACTAAACAAAATATTTCAGATTTGTTTACTTTGACTTCTAGTTTTATTGCAAAACGATCGTTAACATAACTTTTTTGTATAAAAACTATAAACTGTAGACTGCCAAAAACCAAACCAAACTTCAAAACAAAATTTGTTCCCTTACTGACTGAAAACACGTCATTTTAAAAACATATCGGCTAATTTCGGTAAAACATAAATAATTTAAGAGCAAATAACTATTTAACAGCTGCAGATGCCACATAGAGAATAATAGGTCAAATTAAAAAAGAAAGTAAGCTGTTTATAGTTTTTATAAAGAAAAGGTATGTTAATGACCAATTTGCAAAAAAAAATAGCTCAAAGTAAAAAAATCTGAAATATTCTGTTTAGACTCCCGTAACTCCTGAGAGGAGGGTATGGGGCTGGTTGAGCAGTCATTGGAAAGGCCATGAAGTTCTGCATACAATGAGCTCTTAACTGTGACCTTGCGCCCATATAATTTTTTGTTTCTCTAGATGAGTACTATCACCTCCTGCTCTATTGACCTCGTAAGGAGAAACACCCTGTATAGTTGAAAGAGGATATTGATCATCAAATTATCACTCACAAACATTGAATAAATAACTTACATTATTTATTCAATGTTCACAAACTTGCAACGACAATAATCGATCCAAACTGGCTAACGGTGTCACTGGAACAAAGTCAACACAAATATTGACAAGATTAGAAGTAAATGAGACCACACTGTACGCTTGGATTAGGATGTTGGAGTATTTTTTTACTACATGAGCTTGAGTTTGCTTTGATCGAAAGCATTTTTGTTCACTGTTGAAGTTATAGGGATAGAAGTATTTCATCTAAGATGATTTGGAGTCATTTTACAGGTCGGTCTTTGATAATTGAATCAAGCATTGCTTTAACAGAAGACGCCATAGATGAAAGATTAACTTAACGAAAAATTTAAAAAGTTTCTCCGCTTTTAGTGAATAAATCTTACAAAATATCACATTTTTTTCTAATTAATTTTGCACACAAACGTGACATTGGTTAGAAAGGAATCACGTTATTTTACAGAACAGGAAAAATTTGTGATGATGGTAAATTGATAAGCACAGTTTGAAGCACGAGTGTTTTGGGAAGTTGGCATGATTTTTTTTAGAGCCGAAATAGCGATAGAAGAGCGAAACACATCATTAATTCCGTTGGTACTTCAGAGTGTTAATGGCAGAAGTTATCGTTGCATCGCATACGAGCCAATAGTTACACTAACAAAATTTATTGAAAACAGGTAATGAGAAGAAAAAATTCAATAAACGATTAGTATCAATGAAATACAACGTTAGCACAATATTTTCGTGCTCTGTTTGCGCCTCTCAATTGGACAATACACTCTAGATAAACTCAAAGAATCTGTAGTTGGAATACTTCGAACATTTCAAGTGATTCAATAAATACGATCTATTCCAAGTCTTTAAAAACAACCTGACCGAATCCTTAATAAAAAAAAACGTCGTCGAGTACTTTTCCGCACATAAATAAAGCGATTGAGAATAATAATAAAAAATAAATGAAATTGAATAAAATAAGCAATGCCAATCAAAAGTAAATGAAAGATGTCAGTTTTTTTTTAATATTAATGGATTATTTGAGTTGATATGAAGTTAAAGAAAACATGCATCACGAAATCATTCATTGGGGAGAGCAGCAGGAAAATTTAATTGATATATAAATAAAAACCCCAAACAAGCTTCATGCTAAATTTTCTTATACAAAACAGTTTACAATATCAATATTGATTGTCTTCCCGAATATATTGGCAGCAGTTAGGAAATAAGTTATTAGATAAAGCCGTCTTAATTTACAATTATTGGGATTTATTGGGATAAAAAGTAAGTTGGAAAAAAGAAAAAATTCAGATATTAAAAGTTTTTATTTATCTTTTTTTTTCAATAAAAAAGAACTTATAAAAGAAATAAATTTTATTATTTTTTATAAAATAGTCTAACTAATTTAACACTATTTTAAATTACTTTAAAATATCACTACCTGAGAGGAGACAGCAGGAAGTTTTACGGACTTATGCCTTATTTTTGTATTATCTGTTGATAAAATCCAGTCTTTTCAGGTTTTGAATAGCTTCTGCAGTTCGCTTTTTGTTATAATTTTTGCTCTTTGTAATCAAATATTTATAAAATTCTCATTTTTGCTAAAGACAAGAATAAGCAGTAAGGGTTTTTCGAAATTACCAGTTATCAATGTGATGTGATGTGAGAAATTGAGATCTATTAATGTAATCGCAATTAGTATAGCCAATCGCAGCCAAATTCAATAAATTGAGGATCTAACCAGAATCGAAGATTGTTCCCTCCTCAGGTGTTGAGGAGGCAACAGCCATTTACGGAAAGAGACAATTGTGGCAGCCTGAGAATAAATTTAAGGATCGGGTGTTTCGTGTAAAAATCCTGTACTTGTGCGTTTTTTTTAAGGCGACACCAAGTAAGGAAATTGGGATATAAGTGAAGGAGGGCATATAATATTTATCAAACTGGAATTTCACACAATAATTTGTAAAAAAATGAAAATGATTCCAATAGAATTTGTAGCAAAATTAACGAAAAATCAAGTGCCATTGTGTTCAGGACTACACTTTTTCTTCAATTATACAATTCGGAATAGTTAAAAGTGGTTATGTCGTTGTAAAAGAAAATTCAATTTTTCTAAAATTATATCGAAATTCGAAATGTGCTTTTAAGCTATTGCAGCTAATAATTAGTAGAAGTTTTCTTAATATTTTCTTCCCTAAGTTGATTTTCCGAAAGCCATTTGCCCTGCCTTCACAATTTCGATCCCATTTTACAGTAAACATAGAATTAATTTTCTTTTGTAACTGCACTGAGGTACGTAATACTGTGAAGATTTTGATGAGTGCCATATAAATCTTATTACTTTTCAGAAAAATGTCAAGAGTAAACCTGTGGTAAGACAGTCAGAAGTAAGATATTTACGGCAGATGAAGAAAATTTTTTACCTAAAATTTTATTATAACCTATCTATAGTGGCATTTATGAATATAATATGACATTAAAGTCATGGCCTAAAAAAAGTAAAACCTGCAAAAATTGAATAATTGATAAAAAACAATATTTATTCATAAATTATAAGCGAAGCTTATCACGAGCGACTAGCATCAATAAAAAAAAAATGTTGAATCAGATATATATATACACACTGGATAGATGAAACTATAGTTCCCAAAGTTATAGCCCCAAAAGGCAAAAAGCTGAGTAGTACCAAGGACATCTGGACAAAGGGGTTGAATGTTCCAGTGATTGCTGCAGTCATTGAATAAATAATAATAAGGAAGCGGGGTACCGTGCGAGTTTAAGCAATTCAATGACAAGAGGGCCTACTGTATATCGTGCGTCAGTTCAACATTTCTAACATTTCATATTTTATGAAATTGGCATTGCCACTGACATATATAAAATGGACTGCTGATACTACTGAAATTCCTTACATTATTTGACATTATTATGGGATCACTTTTCTATAGTTGTCTCTTTTTGGTTTAACTACTTTATTCCGCTGAACTACAAATAATAACTTCTATACAAAATACACCATAGTCCATTTTTAGTTCAGTGGTTTTCCAAATGAATATATAGGATAGAAATAGATGGCAATACAATATTTGTAATCCTTTCTCTGTCTCCCATAGCTACTTTTAGGGGCAGGTAGACAAAAATTGCTTAATTTTATTTCTTTAAAAATCAAGTTTAAAAAATATTTGATGTTGTAGGAGATAAGCTTCCAAGAAGAGAAATAATTTCGAGTGCTTCTATAATTTGTTGAACTTTTAATATGAATATTAAAGCAAAAGTAAAACTTGAAATTAAGATAATTGTCACACCCTGCCAAAAAAAGTTGACCCATATGAAATAGCAAATCAGGCAGTCCATGTTATATATGTCAGTGGGCATTGATGCCTAAATTATGTCAGTCATACAAAGATAACGCAAAGAAATATTATCTAAAAATAAGGGGGCGCTAAAAATTTGTTTATTTTACATAGCATTTTGGATTATAAAAAATGTACCCTTCAAAATGTCAGGATTTCATTACTGCCACGACGAAACGAATATAAACACAGCACCGAGTGGCTTAGATTTTCACCCGATATGCTGTTTCCTTATTAGTTATTTATTCAATGGCTACAGTGAGCGCAATGGAAAATCATGCCCCACCAATACTCATATAATCCATGGCGGCCCAAGGGGAACTATTGTCGCAGCGAACCCTAGTGGCTTTAAGGGTGGGTAACTTATCTTGGAACTAAAAACGCAATTCTTCTAATACTACCAGCTCACACATCACACAAGCTCAAAGGATGTAGCAGTAGAAGTTTTTGGTGATTTTAACACTTTTTATAATACTCAGTAATCGTAGAGAGCCAATAACAATTTATGAAATTGTACAGATTATTGGATAATCTTATCTAAACGTGTGTTCACAACTCAAAATATTGTTAAGGCTATTAAAGTGACTGGAATTGTTGTACGCACATATCACTGATCATCATCTAGTGAACTAATAACAGATGTACAATCTAAATAAAGCTTTTCTTTATTTTAGCCGAACGGATAATCATGAGCGAAAATTTTCTGTGAAAAACTACAAATGCTTAAGCAGGTAAAGTTTGCACGGAGAAATATTATTTTAAACTTTGTAACCCAACTCGATTTGTGGAGGAAATTTGGCCATATATATCTACATATTCAATTGTTGCGAACTGTGGTTTTTATTGAATTCAACGTCGTATTTCCTGAACATTTTAACTAGCTGACAGGTATAGAATTTGGGCATACAAAAAATATATATAAACGCTTGAATTGTTGTCGAACTTCTCAATTTTGTCTCTACGAATGAAAAGTGAAGAATTGGATAAGGCACTGGTGGCACAGAAGTACAAATCAGACTATTAAGGCTTGAATCTCAGTCTCCTTTTTTTCCAATTCTCACATATATAAATAAATTCTTTCTACATGTGCGCCTAAAGTATTTGTATCAATGTTACCCTAGTAGCTTTTACTTAGATATTTTTATAAATGTAAAATAAAATTATGGAGCAACAAATAAACAGAAAACCATTTAGATCTTTTATAAAAGTTTTATCTGACGATTCCTGCTTTGGCTACATTAAGGGCCGTATTCACCAATCCATTTAATTGAAATTCAATTTAATTTGTGTTTTAGTACTCGCGTTAGATAGACTTGGGCCCCACTTGAATTAAGTTTGAAGTTATGCGTCACATAGCATAAAATAACCCAAATTTAATTTTAATTTAATTTTAAGTTTGCCCTAAACCTCTCCTACGGGAGTACTAAAACAGAAATTAAATTAAATTTCAAATAAAAGGCTTGGTGAATACGGCCCTAAAAATATTAATTTTATAAAAAAAAAGTTCACATAGCAGGATTCTACTTTCCACGGCGATAAAATTTTAGTTTCATATGAAAAATTCAATCTATAATTATGAGGGCCCACAATTAAATTCCATAGAGCAACAATGAAATATAGTATGAAACTGCTTAAGTCAATCAATAAAATTAGTGTGCATTTCAATCTTTCTTTTCTAATCTAAGCAAACTAATAATTATTTATCTTACCTTTATTATTTACAATTTGAAGCAGCACCATTTTGAACAGAATTACTATAAATCGCATTTGAGTTATATTTTGAATTTCTGCTAATTGGTATATTTATTCTTAAACTTGTTTGTTTGCTTATTTATTTATTTATAAAACTTCCGGCTTTCCTCCCATATTCAATACATACATTTTTAAAGCCTTTCCCAAATGGAAAAAATGCACAGGTGAAGTAAAATACATGTAAAATCAAAATGAGCGTAATAAATAACAGTTAACGTACATACATCAATAATACATTAAAAAAAACAGAGGGATGAAACATCACACGTTACATGCATGCATTTCACAATAATGAAACAAAAATTCATTTATAATATAAAAAATAAAAAATTATGAGATGAAATTAAATTTTAATAAAACTTTTCCTAACGTTTGGCATGACCAAAAGGTTTGTTTATGATGCCGTAACCGTTTAATTATTATATCGCTATGAGCCTGAAACTTCGGTCATAATCGCATATTACTAAAAGTATTTGAAATTCTTTTTATTGCAATATCCTTACTGAAATGGTTACAAACTTTTTGCATATGTAAGTTTTTAATGAATAGCTAGCTAAACAGGCGCAATTGCGTGCAGACCAATTCCTAATCTAATCCTGTATTGCTTTGCTAGAGGCAAGGCATCATTCAAGTGTGATCCCTTTCGTAATTTTTTATGTTAATTTAAAAGTACTGAGTGATATGTGTATGTAAAATCCACTGGCTGAGATGAAAAAACGATTGCAAAATATTTTCAAAATATTATTTCAGGAAATATTCGCCTTTCTATATTAAATTGATTTTAGAAATGATGTAATTGCTTTCATTGTCAACAGAACAACTATCTGGAAGATATATAAAGCTATATCTGTTTTGGATATGTTTCAGTATAACGTCTAAATAATTACCGTAGTGCTTTATAAAAGGGAAAATTTGCATAATCAAAGGGTATGGAATTCATAATTACTCTTGGTAACAAGAAAAACTTTTCTAATTAAGTGCAAATAGAGCATAAAAATAACCAAAATCATGGCGATTTTATTGAACAATAATTGCCAATAATGTACTTACCCCAATCATAAGAATTTAAGAAGAAATTAAATAATAGAAAATGAAAATTTTAGTTTATAAATGAAAGCATAGTAATGATTGGAGAAAATAGAGAACGATTACATGGCAAACAACGCGCGCAGAAAGGAAAATTCATCGATTGGGCCTTAATCAGCATTGTAAAAATACTTCATAATAAGAAACTCTTAATCGGGGTGTCTTTATCCGACGTCATTTTCGAATTCAATTAAACGACGACATAGATAAACATGCTATTTTTATACAAGTCAAAATTTTCGCGATTTCAACTGTTTTTGCAATATTTTTAATTATAAATAATTTATATATATAAACATGTCAAACACCAGTTTCTTATAACGAATTTAAGTAGTTCAAAACGACCTACATACTCTGTACCCTTTTTGGGGTTTTTGCACTTTATCTAATCATATTCACCTTAACCTAAGGGTAGGTATTTTTTTTATACATACTGCGTATGATCTTTTAATAATCGCTATAGGGTTTAGGAATTATAAAGTTTGAAGGACAAATTTTTAACCTCTATCTCCCAGAGATCGCTAATCAAACAAGTTCCGGAAAAATTTGTAGAAGAAATTGTGATCGTTCGTAAAATCAAATCGATAAACAACAACATGAAGTTAGTCAACAGGCAGGTTTACCTGAATTATGGTAGGCAGAAAAATTGCAAGGTTCTAAGATTTTGATTGAAAAGAAAATGTCATAAAAAAAAATTATGGCTACGCGCAAGGTATATAGAATACAACGTATTCCCATTAAAATGTTGGCACATGCTCTTTGACGTAATTTCGTGACTAATGTATATACATTTCTATAGGAAAGACAGAGAGAGCGCAGAGAATATTGTGTTCTCTATACCGTACTTTCCTATACACTCTCACGATATTTCGCACTAATGATTCGTAATGGGAATACCTGGGCCTACGCGTATCTGAACCTCCAGGGTATATCGAAATAATTTTTTGTTTTCACAAAATGATCGGTACGCAGTTAACGTTGTTGAGATCCCTTCTATCTATTGCTCTAGTAAAAGATATGAATTTTTATCTCGCATTATTATTTGGAAAGCAATTTGAAACGCTGCTATTTATCGATAAAGGTGATAACATTAACGACAATTATTGTTTGAAGGATGTTCTGCAACGTAATCTACTGCCTCACGGTAAAATAGTGTTCGGTGAATGAATTTAGCTGAAAGTATGGAGATAGTGGGTGTCCTTTGCTCTTCATTCTCAAATATATTGAGACCTGTTGTTAAGTTCATAGGTGATCAAATTGAAATATACGTAGATACTACTACCATAAGGATAGATAACATAGAAGATCCTTTACTTTATTTGTTTGAGAAATGGAGTTACAATGTTCTGTTTCTGAAGGTCGGATGTGAGTGTTTTATTGAAATTTTTTATATCATCATTTTTTTCTTAAATGTCGTCTAATAATACGCATACATACAAGTCATTATAAAGTTAAAATTCCAGGCTTTTAATTTAAAAATTGTTGCACATTTCGGTTAAATGTGAACACACCTTCTAAAAAAAAAAACTTCTGGATGCCGGGTAAATTGCTCAAATTGCTTGTCGCATTTTCGAGGAGGCTGGAAAAAATGTCATTCACTGCGGCCAGCGTTGGCGAATTGTGACTTGCCTCATCTTTATAGCTAATTCAATTGAGGTATGAATGTGAATTTCAGTATTTTTTTGAACAAGTTCTTAGGAGTAAGGATATATTCGAATTGGTCTTGTGTGCTACCTCTTTAATGTATAGAATGTGCTCTGCAGCTCTCTCTTCTTCACATAATCCTGTCAGTAGCCTTCAGCCTCAATTCCTGTTCAATTTTAGAAGCTTAGAAGCTTTTTCATGGATCCTTCAGTTTTTTTTTTTTTTTTTTTTTTTTTTTTAATTAAGTTTTGCTTAGATTCCATTTCCACACTTATAGCCACAGTATAGCATTCCTTTATAGAAGTAAGCTAAAGTTTATGCTACGTTGTAGTCTTAAGCTCAGACTGTGAGACAGGCCATTAATGATGAAAAAACATTTTCCAGAATGCTGTATTTTAGAATTCAAGAAACTTCGATATTTTAATGGTTACAGTAAGTGAGTCAAAATGCTAAACAATGCGAACTTGTGTGCTTACCGCTTTCTAAACTGCCAATAATTTGCTAGATACGTTTTCACTTGTGTGGCGAATCGATTACGGTACGAACCACTGTAAGTACTTCAACAAGGCTTGCACCCACATTACATAGTTCTGGGGTAGATACAGAGTATATAGGAACACGGATAGAGATTAGAGATGTACCGCAAATTATCAATTGGCTTATGAAAAGGCGATTTTCTTCCTTTCATACGAAATAATTTTTTCATCTCATAAAATGTAATAAATAAATAAATGAGAATAGCAAAAGGGCTACAAATGTATCTAAGAAATTAACTAGAAGTAGGCAGTAAACAATTCTATGCAGACTCGAACACTTTTTGGATCGTTCACCCTACCTATTTGTAAATTAAATTACTTTACGTTCGAAATCATAACCTTAATTGCTTACTATACAACTATACCTCTGTATCGTCGTCGTCGATGTTCTGCTGTCGACCATTTGTAGAATTTCTGTTGTGTTGCTTCCTTGGGTCAAATGCATCTACGACAATTTGTTCTGTTCCTTTTATTTCCGCTCTGCAGAAAGGACAACCCTAAAATAATAATTAAAAAAAAACTAGTTTAGAAAAGTTAAGTTATAATTATTTAGTTTTTATATATATGTATATAAATTAAACATAGTAAAACTGGCAATGCACGTCTACTTTTCGATGTTTTGAAAATGATGGTAATGAGTAAATTTACTGCATATGATCCATTTAGTATTCTTAGTTGATTACTTTCACAAAAATCTACGCAAATTACTTCCCATTATCGTGAACAACTTTTAACTGCCTACTCTCAGCTGCAGGAAAATTAGTTCAAATTCCAAAAAACCTAGAAATGTGCATGAATAAAGCAATTAATTTTGAGTTACACTTTCGAGGGTTGTAGTAAGGCCATGACTTTGCTTCACCTTTTATTTTCTACATTTCTACTACTCTAAATAGTTATTTGCAAGCCATATGCACATTTTATTTAAATGTAAATATTTCAATTTAACTCAATGCTGAAATCGCGCAATTGTTACGTTCCAAATATCATATTTCACCTTGACTTATGCTTATCCTCACTACCCAAAATCTCGTGGAATCTTTCTCTCCACAGTTTTTGCCGTGGCTTAATCAATAAACGGTCGCTAACCAGATCACAAGGTTCGGTTTTCAAATTTTATTAAATCACGAAAAACTTTTGATCCCACAGAGATTTGCCTGAGAACAGGCAGATAAGCATCAAAAGGTAAGTGAGCAAGAATTGAAAAAAAAAATTGTATATGACATCTTCAATTGGAAATTAACCTTACTTGCACCCATAAAAATACTTGCCCATCTGGTTGGGACATCCATTGTTCTATCCGATGGGGAGTAGTATGGCAGCAATACTTATTATCACAATATATCACATCAGATATGGCTAAGAATGAACAATCTGCTATGATTGTTATGAATTTCCGCATGGTTCAACAGAGAATCGTTGACATTCACGTCAGAAAAAACTCTTGCAACTAAACCGAGACTAAACAGCCAGTCGGTCACGATCATTACAACGTAACGGATAACAATTTAATCTGACCGCTAAAGTGTGGTTATCATTATAAGTTGTGTCAATAAATATAATCCTAACCTTAACCCTAACCACATTAATTACGTCTATTACGTGTCAATAAATTAATCTGTGTGCTATAAGAACACGAAAACAAGAATGAATGAATGAAAATATCTTTTCTCAATAATTGTAGCCAGCATAACGTAACCTAAGTCAAAGGTAAACAAACTGAAAAAATACTAAATTACAACGTGTACACTAGGAGATCAACTTACCTGACCCTCGGAGTCCACCTGCCACGCCGTAAGGCAGGGGGTACACAATAAATGTCCGCAAGGCTCGATTCTTATGTCTTTATCGTTTTCCGCACATATCTTACACAGTTGAAATGTGCTCCCTGTATAAAAAAAAAAAAAAATAGAATTATAAATCAGACTCTGGTCGTTTAGAATTTCACGAGTACAGTACAGTAAAAGACACTTTTTCAACTAAAATCAAATGTAAATCTCGAGTTATGTCCTCATTACTGCGGTACCATGAAACTATATTGCTTACCCATTTCACAGTATAACTCATACTGCTCCTGTGTCACTGTAATATGATCCTCCGTTGGACTTTGAACTGCTGACGACAAATCGGGGTTGTTGGGCTGGCCATCGGGATATAAATAAAACCCCTCTCTGGAAGCAAAAAAAAAAAAAAGAAACTTGAGCTTGCGGTGACTGAATCTGCACAACAATTGTGTTGGGTGATTTCATAGAAAGTTTAGGATTTCACAATAATTACAATAAGTATCTAAGAATACCTTCCTACTTACAGCTATTTTTGCTTTTGTAAATAAAAAAAAAAGACATGGTGAGTCGGTAACTTAACGTAACACCCAAATTTTTCTATTTCGGGCGGGGTTCGAACCTAAGCAAATTATAGCTAAAGAAAAGCTAGGTAAAGACAGCTGATTGATTTGGGGAATTATACAAGAAGGGTTACTCAAAACCCCACTTGTAATAATCTGAGAAACTTGACTACTGAATTCTCTGATTAGAGTTGTTGTTTACCAGCAACTTTATTCTATTTTGTTGCTTTACTAAAACTAATGTTGTGCGAATGATCAATTTGGACAGTTCCGTATTCCATATCAGTAGTACATATAGCCATTACGTGTTTTAAAAAAAAACAGCAAAGAATCTATAGAAATTTATTTTATTTTCGTTTACATATATACGTGATTGATTTCAAGAGAGTTTGCTTTTTAGACGTTTGAACTTTAGAAAAATAGCATTTTTACCAACAAGAAAAAAATTTCAACCATAAATAGTCTACCAATAAAGCTAATTACACAGATCCTTACCTATGACCATCCAATAGTGCTTGACACAGCGATTTATTTTGTGGGATTGTTTGTAAAATTTCACCATCCGCTGTTACATATCCTATCGCCCATTGACCTAAACGTGTACATGATAATCTGTAGAGAGATAACACTTAATTGTGATTATTGCTTAAAAGGAATAACAATAAAATTTACCTAAATACATAACTACCAGCTTTGTGTATATACCGCTGAAGTCTTGCCTTAACTTCGTCGTATGTTAAAAATGCTACGTAGCCTGGATGCGTTACAGCTAAAATTTGCCAATTCCTAAGAAGCGTTGCCCACGGTTGGAATAATCGTGTGAAAACATCAAATTCGAAATTTGATATATAATCATTGCACGTTAAGTCTATTGTTGTTTTTAATGCCATTGCTTCTAAGCCAGATGATATGGGATGGACTTTATTCAGTTCTTGTCTGAATACTTTCCAAGGGACTAGAGTGCTGAAAGAGAGTGAAAAAATTCTAATTAATTTTTTAATTATAAGTTGAAAATGTATTTGTTTTTGTTTTTTAGAATCCAATTTTGGAAGGAAATATACAAGTCTTCTTAGATCAATGCTAAGAACATTACAATTGACATAATTTAAGAACAAAACATGGACAACGGATGCTAAAGAATTGAATTTTGTAAGACATTCTTTTTTTCGTGTTTTTAGCAATCCCAATGCCTCTAGCTAGGTATGGTCCGGTTCGTAGCACATATCCTGCAGATGTAAACGATGGCTAAGAAACGGAATGTGCTAAACAAATGAGAAGGGTGCTTGATATGATGATATGGATAGAATCACCTGAGACAACTTACATCTAGATATGAACATCTCAAAAGGAACCGGACCGAATTAAAACCACGTAGTGGCCCCCCAATAGAAAGAAAGCTGTATACATTATTTTTCTGGTGTATTATGCCACATATGTAAATTATTCGCAACATTTATTACTGATAGCTGGTTTTGATTGAATATAAAGTTAAAGAGCTTTGAAAAAGTGATCCGGGTTTATATGGAGATTTTCTTATCGACTTGTATGTTTTCTGTGGTATCTAAGCATGCAGAAAATAAAGTCATCTACTAGTTTTTTTTTTAAATAAAGCAGCGAAAACTTCATACGGTTCACAAATTTTCGATTTGTTGCACTTTTAGTAGTTTCATTAACATAAAATAGAATGAAGATTCAAGATGACCAATGATTCTTTCAGATACGCTCTCAGGTAGCCAAATTTTTTTCAAGAAGATGGCATCTGATTTTGTGTGACATGTTGATATACTGTAGTATCACAAAGAAATAACAGATAGAGAACCACTAAATTAAATGTGTAAAAGGTGACCACCATCACGGTCATACGTCTTTATTTAATCAATCTGGTTCGGCTAGGCAATTGTACCAGATTAGTAGTTTTTCCCTCAGACTCCTTTCTTCCTAGTGCTCCTTCACGGGCGAATAAATCTATCACCGTCTCCAAAGTCGCAAGTCCTGATGGTTTCTCGCTCCTGTTAATTAAAAGCTGTGCCTCATACTTAACTGAACCTCTGCTCAAACTATTCTACTTATCTTATTCGACAGGAAAATTTCCAACTGCTTGGCTCACGGTTACCCTATCCCAAGAAAGGAGCGGGAAGCGATCCCTCAAATTATCGACCAACTACAATCACTTCGATTCTTTCAAAGGTCTTTGAATCTATTATTAATTTCAAATTAATATAGTATCTGGAAACCAATCAACTCATCAATGATCGTCAGTATGTTTCCGGACTGGACGCTCATCTGGAGACTTACTGACTTTTCTTACGGAAGGTTGGAACCGTATTCTTCACAATTTTGGTGAGCTCAAAATCGTTGCCTTAGATATTTCCAAGGCCTTTGATAGGGTCTGGTATCCTGCAATTTTATCCAAGCTTAAACCACTTGGTCTCTTCCCTTCTCTTATATTATGGATTGAAGGTTTTTTTATATGATCGCCTAATACGGGTTGTACGAAATGGCGTTCCATCAGAACCTCCCGCTATAAATGCCGGTGTGCCTAGGGCTCTGTTATATCTACATCTCTCTTCTTAATAAAAATATAATGACCTACTTCCCTTACTTTTATTCCATCCATAGTTTTGCCGATGACACTACCCTTGATTCTGCTTACTCCTTTGACACTCTTGGGGATTCCAGAGGGAATGCCACATCTGTCAAACGAGATTGCATGATTAGATCATTGTATAATGAACTTGATAGCATCCTCGCTTGGGTCAAAGCGAATCGCGTCGAATTCAATGCATCTAAGTCCCAAAGCTGGTTCATCTCTTTAAAACAAGATCATAACTTTTCCATTTCAATTTCTTTTGATGGAGCGCTTATTTACGATACACCGTCTTATGAGATCTTGGCATTAACATTTCCTGTAAGTTGAGCTGGACTGATCACATCTGCTCTGTTGTCAACGAAGCATCGAAATGTCAGACCTAGAATAGAATACAACACCATATCTGGACCGGCACTGGTCGCACAGCCTTACGTTCATTGTATATTGTCCAAAAGAGGGCCTTTAAGCTCATTGGCGAGTGACAATAACTTGTCATATCGACTCGCTCGACCACCGCCGCAATGTTGATGCCTTTCGATCCTTTATCGTTTCATACATGGTCATTTTTCTGATTAAATATCTAGTCTGATCCCTTGTAGATTGATTTCTGCACGCAATACACGCGCTGCGAACCACATAATTTTACCTTTCAAAATATTTTACTTTCGGGCGTTTCTACAATAAAATTCCGTGATGCTTATATTTTAATTCAAAACCGGAAGAACTCCTCTCCATTTTATTTTTCTTCCTGTTCACCTAACTGGATGAGCTCAGCTTCACTACGTTGGACTACTACTACTTAATCTTAGCGAATGCTTGGGTACTTTTGCACCAACTGCAATCGTGGCATTCGTAAACTCGGTGATTCTCGATATTATTTTACAAATTTTGTTTTTGTTTAATAAGGCTCTTGAGCCTATTTTCGCTCTCAAGCAGACCTGGGTACATCTACATAAATCCCTAATTTATTTCTAATTTTTCTAAATTCTTATATATATATGTATGTTTTTTTCATCATTGAAAACATAATAATTAATTACATCTTGATTTAGCTATCTTACTTTAACATATACTTTGATTTTATCTTCAAGCTTTCATACTCATAGCTGATCATTTTAATTTAGGACACAGATCTAGTTGCTTTCTGTATTTATTTTATAGTTTAGCATTATCATAGCGAAGGTGATTGAATTGACGGCATCTTTGTTTTTTTCTTGTTTCCTAGATTATTTCTTACGATAACATCACATCCTTGCCCCTATTATTGACAGAACAACCGAAGGTTGTTATACTTGAAAACACTCTTTTGGACAATATCTAATGAAGTTAAGGTTGTGCGACCAGCCCCGCCCCTGAGTGGGAATTGTATTCCATCCGACGTAGTATGATATAGGATTTGTAGAGAAGCCCTAGATTTGACGGGCTGAAAAATTTTTTGCGCACCTTTTCTGAGAATAGCGATAATATTGATTGATGACTGAGAAAAATTAACATCTGTGACAATTTGATCTTCTCCTGTCAAAATTACATTCATTATTTCGAATGACTCAAATTTTGGATAATAACGTATTCCACAGTACACTCAAGAGCTTATTTGCATAATACATATTATAATCTGGCCAATTCCGATTATCTTCATATTACATACACTTTTATATGTTGAAATTATGTTTGGTGCTTCTCGTGACTACGTATATGTTGTATCCGGTAAATTCATATTACATAAAAATAAAAATTCTTACTGATATGTACAGGCTGCTAGTTACAGTATTCAACAGCCTTGATAACAATGGGCGATGAGTTAACTGACGCAAAGCTTCGATTAAGTTTGTATTTAGGAGTTCAGAGCTCATTGCATAATAACAGTTGAATTTTCAGTTGCTATTGAATTTCCAGTCATGTTAGTACTTACTAGATGTCGATAAGATATTCCGGCACGCAGTACAACAGACAAACGTGGTATTTAGCTCATGTACAAAGTCGCACTGAGGCGGCCAGACACCGACCAAATATTCATGTTGCACTTTCAATAAAAGTGATGGGCGGCTTTAAAGCACACATTATACATATCAACATACCAACCTCCGCCCAATCCCTCTGTGTATATGAGGTTATTTTCTAGAAAACTTTTGATTGAGATCCTGTAGTGCCAACGGTTTGTCGCTACCGGTGATATTTCGTTGTTTTTTTATTACAATAATTGCCATATTTCCACCTTTAATTGAGACTGTAAGCTACCCTACTACTTTTTATTTTATATTACGTATATATGTATATTTTGCCAGCACGTGGCCTGATCCGACTGAGCAAAATTATGTTTTCTATAAGTATTTTATTCCCATATACCTACCTACCCCATATTCCAGTAAATTGAATAAATTTCATTACTTATTAAAACATAAATCAAAAATCATATTTTTGCCATAATTATAATAATATGTACATAGGCACTCATTAGCATGCAGGATTTCGCTAAAAGCTAATTATTCCCTTTCAATGTTGTTCTCGTGACTATGTAAATCCACATTCTCATTTCATAACAACTTGTAAATTTGGAAATGCCTTTATAAGTGGATCAGTGATAACATTCGGTAACTGTACTACATAAATTGTGGAAATATAGAAAATGTTTTTTTAAGATCAACCCGATTTGAGTTTCAATTAAGCAAAGTTTCGCGGCATGAAAAGGATATAAGAAAAATAAATGGAAGGATTGCTGTATATTTTACTAATGGGTTAAAAAAAATCATCATTACACGGGGACAACATTAAAATTATTATGAAAATTTCAATTTGTTTCACTTGAAATGTTTCTACAAAATAAAGATAAAAACAATTTTTTTCAACGCATAATCAGGGCTCCTGTATGAAATGATTTTAAAAAGGACAATAATAACATTAATTTGAAGGAAGATAGGAAACAGGAGTCCTTAGCTATTTAACATGTTCAGATATTGCACATGATCCTGCGCAAATAATCAAATACTATTAAACGCGCAATTTTTGTATATTTGTGAATTTTATCTGGAAAACGAAATGTGTTAAGCGATACTAATGAAGTGGTACGAATTTACTGTTTTCGTGTACGAGAAAGCGATTTATATAAGTAACAATATAATATTTATCTATGTAGTACCATTAATTCAAAGCAATATAAAATAAATCGAAATTAAATATTTAAAACATAGTAAAGTGGAATACATAGTAACTAGGTACAATAAATAAATAAGTAAACCGTTTGTCGATATTAGCAACGAATTATACTTAATTAATGTACACGCTAGGATAACAAAAATTATTTTTCCGATTTAAGTGTGCATAATTAAACGTTTTCATTTATCAGAAATATACATTTTGGCATATAAAAATATGCCATCAACATTATTCTTTCCATTTGGAATTCTAATTAATCTGGAATTCTGGCTAGATGGAACATATTCCAATAAAATGATCCAATCTCACTTCTTTATATAAAATACAATACAATGTATAAGCCGTAAGAGTATAGACTAACTAATATGTATATACAAAGAGAAGTAGAACAACCAGTAACACCTCGCTAGAACATAAAATCAACAATGCCTCGACGTCCTGACGCCGCCCGGAACAAGCCAGCAATGCTTCGCTCCAATATAAAATTAACGATGCCTCGACCTGATGAAGGGAGGTCCTCAATTTTTTTCTTGGAAATTTACTGGATTTTTTTTTCTTTTTTCGCCCTCCAATAATGCATAAAAATTTTAATGAAAAAATTTCCAGTAAATTCCTAAGAAAAATTGAGGCTTTCCTTCATCAGGTTGAAGCTTTGTTGATTTTATATTGGAGCGAGGCATTGCTGGAGTAAGACTGAACTATACAGAAGTAAAGAACTTTACTAATTTGAAAGAGACTGAGGTTTACTTACGAAGAATTGATATTTTTAGCCTAAATTGATATCACCTTCCGTAAGGGATATTATCTTGATATTTAATGTTTTCTATTATTTCGCAATACCATTTTTATTCCCATTTTTTTTAATCAATTAGTAGTAATTTAATTGTTTGACACATCGCGTTCTTACGGAATGAGCGATTCTTACCTCACCTTTACTGACTGCAATTTGACATTTAAACTTAACGAAAGCTCCCCTCTAATGCTTTAAAATTAATTTGTGTACGTCTGTACAATTTAAAGGGCGCATTCGCTTTACGTAAATAACATTACTTACGTATACGTAAATTGTAGGCAGATGAACGTTAACTGCGTTAGCTGCGAGGCCTCACTGAGAGAGGTATAGGGCAGCAATAATTTTAGAATAAAAACAAGTAAAAAAGCTAGAATTGAGATTAATTATCATATGAATTAGATGAATGCCCGTATGTAATTTCATATGGTCACCTCTCTGTGTAAGTATGATTTTTGAAGTTGTTTTTCTCATATATTTCTAAAACGGTTCGTCGGACAGTAAAAATGATTATGACCAATTTCACAGTATTTCATATTTGGAAGAACTTTCCAGTACAATAAAAACGTCTAGGACTGATCATTTTTATATAATAGTATACGTAAAAAAACCTAAATTTTTATATGGCAACACCAAGAAGGGGTTACCCGAGCAAGTCCATTTTTGAAAGTTTTTTACTATTGTTATGTAAACACCATATTCCAAATTTGAGCTCTACATCAACGCGTACTCAGGCAGTGCCCAAAAATATAGTGAAAACGAATTTTGTATGGCAATCCTACGAAGGAGTTACCCGATTGGTCCCCTTTTCGATTTTTTTTTAAAGCAAATGTGCAAAGTTTCAACACTCTAAGTGAACGCGTTCTCGCGTTATCGTGCGGACAGAGGGCCATGCAAAAATCAGAATAACTTTTAATATTATGCATGGGTGTCCAATCCGATTTGCTCTAGCAGCATTATTTGTATGCGTTATCTAAAGAGGGCTAGGCCTGTGAGAGCAATAGATATAGAATGGTGCAGTAACTGCTCGTTTCTATTGACATCGCCATGTTGAATTACAATAAAGGGCGAGCCGAGAGAGAGAGATCTCTTCACCTTCTGAGGCCTCTCGAATGCATCTAATTATGTAATTCACCAAACTTAACTTGAAGAAATATGTCATTGATAAACATGGAGAATAATAAAGGACTAAGGATCGATTGTTAAGGCACATCACAGGATATCCGTAAAAAGGAAGAGTATGATCCGTTCATTTCAACTGGCTGTGATCTGTAACTCAAGTAGTTGTAAATCAGACCTGCTGCCTGAGATGAAAATTTAAAATATCTATTGAGCTTTCCATAGCGATTTAAATGATCCACTGTATCAAAAGCCTTTGAAAAATCTAAGAAGACTAATACAGTAATTCATACCTGTCAATAGCCCGTGAAATATCATTGCTTACCTTAAGTAAAGCTGTTGTGTAACTATGTCCAGAACGAAACCCTGACTGATTGTCAAAAAATTTTAGATTTACGTACATTATTTTTTCTCCACTATTTTATAAATATAGGTAGCAAACTAATAGGACGATACTCCATACATGATGCTACGTTATGCGAAAAAGTTTAATTTCCAGAGCACAACAATGTTCTATGTTGCGCTTCTCTAGCAAGATGCATATTTCTGCTTTGGAAATTAAATTTTTCACTTTTAGCAAAACATAAAAATATTGATAACTTTTGAAGGGATATGTAGATAATTGAGGAATTTTATTCATGTTTTTAAGGACTGCTATTGGGACATATTTTAGGAGAAAAAACGTTATAACCTTGGTGCAAACATTTTAAGGGATAAAGGATTACACAATGAATATGTATGTTCTTTTTAAAATCTATTGACGAAAAAAATCTTTTCTCTAAATCCATAGCGATCCCAACTTGAGAATTTAACAAGCTACTAACAATATTAAGAATATTAATTAAAAAAAAAAAGCGTAAGAAAAAATTTAAAATGATACATTTTGAGAAATTCAAAGATAAAGGATATTTTTATTATACTTTTTCTTATAAAAGGCATTCTTTATATAATATTCTTAAACATTGTACTTCCTTCTCTTTAAAATAAACTACAGACTCTCTGTGATAATTAGATTCAACCTTTTGATTTTTTTAATATAACTTAGCTGACCAAAAATCGGAAAATTTTAAGGATATCAAAGTACTTTAATTCAAGCTGCATCGCAGGACAAAAAAAAATTGTTGTATTCTTATCTCATAAATACTTAACTTTCAGTAAAAGGATAACAAAATTGGTGATGGTCGGGTTGGGCAAATGCAAATTTTGAATGAATTTCTATGAAATGTCCTACCCTATTGAATAGTAAAATTGATGTAAGCCGTATTACGTTTTAAAAAAAATAATTGACCTAGAATCTACCCATCCGCATTTTATGAACTATATAATCTTAAGCGAATAATTGTGGTATGAAATCAGTGGAATACCTGTCAAGCTGAAAGCCGGGACAATTTGCAAATTGAAAATAATTTTTTTTTCATTTCTCGTTAATTTTAAAGATTTTTCTGAAACTTGGCACCTTGTCACACCGCTTGGACTATTGCTTAGGGTGACTGTTTTGGAGATTTTTTTTTTGTAACATAGTCACCGTTCAGCCAATCAAAAAATTTCAATGTTGCATTTATAATACAATTACCATGAAAAACATGTTTTAGTTGATTTTACATTTTAGAATTTCTACCATCAATAACTTACCTAAGCTAATATGCAAGTTATAATAGAAACCTTCTAGGAGCTATGTACCTCGAAATTCAATTAGATTTTTATTTTATTTCCTTCTGTTTATCCAATCAAGCTAATATATTGTTGCGTGCATTTTTCCTCAGGGAATGAAGTATTAATATTGTCCAAAAAACGGAGAGATGTTTTTTTTGGCTGCAGAATAATAGGCTGGGTAATTGTAAATGGTTTTGATATGGTACAAAACTTTTTAATTATGAATAGGAAAATTGATGTTGATAGAGGAGATACGCCAGAGGCGAAATTTGTTGGATACTCCCAACGAAATATACAAAGATCATAATAAGACATACGAGAATAGTTGAATTTCTTTTTCCGAAAATTCCTTCAATTTAGGATATTTCAAAGAAAAATACCTGGTGAAATATCTTCCGTTGTTATGTGGATGCACTCAAAAGTTCATTCCTTTTTTCGCTTTTTTAAAAGTCTTCCAACAGGATATAAAAACAAGACATTATTTGGAACATTCATTTTGATCAAAACTTAAAATCAAGGTAAAACGTTAATAGAAAAGAGAAACATAATGCCGCATTCACAATACAGCGCAGAGTGAAATTCGAACTTTGAAATTAACATAACAAATCGCCATAACAGCGCCAAGTCAACAAACAAGTAAATAGCTGTCGTTGTCAAAACAATAAATTCGAAAAAGGAGAAACCTGTTAGGCAGGCCACCCACCAAAGATGCAAATGTGTCGTGCATGCACGACGCCCTTGTATTTAAGTGACACGCCGTTCACCAATGCAGCAATTGCTTGATGTAAGGGCATTTGCTACTCATGTTGCAAGCATTTTCGCTTGAGCATTACATGCACAGCTTTTGCGTGAAGCATCGATATTTGGATGAGATATTCATAGGACGATGTCATGATAAAAACAATTCCTTTATAATTTAAGCACTTTGCTTGGGAGTATGCAGTGCAATTGCTGTTTTGGTGAGCGGCTTACTATATATACAGGGTGTCCCAGACGTACCGCATTTCCTTTATACTCCGGATTCCTCACTCAATTTCGAGAAATAAATTGTATTGGAGGGAGGAGAGCCAGAAAATGCATGGTGTTGGCGGTAGGGGGGGTTTACTATTTTTAGTACTGTTTCCACTTTACACCCTGTAAATTACTTGATATACACCCTATCAAGGCGAACTTTATCTCAGGTGATAGCAAACCGTCTATGCTTTGCAATGAATGCCCAACCATCCCTACTGTCACATTCAATCTTAAGTTGTAGTACGTCAAAGTCCAAAAAATGGAAAAAAGTCCTATTTTTTTTTTCAAATTTTAACGATTTTTCGGCCAAAATGTACGATAACTATACAGTTTTATGAAAAGTTTTATAAAAACCCCCGGAATGTTACCTTTAATTTGACTATGCACATGTACCTACATAAATGCTACCGTTTTTTAGATATTCCCCAATAAGGAAAAATTTCAGATTTGGAATTTTCGCACGGAATTCCAGCGGAAAAAGTGACGGCATTCTCACACACAGTTGTTTTTACACGCTACAGCGAACGCCATTTTCAACTTTACAGATGTGTTCGAAGTGTACGAAAAATTATAAATGGCTTATGTATATTATAGCTGTGTTCTTTTGGTTCCGTGTAGTGTTCTGCAAAACACAGGCGATTGCTAATTGAATTGATTTGTAGAGTGCATAGCAGTAGAAAAAGTGTTTAAAGTATAGCGAAAATAATCAAGGTGCCATGACTTTAATTCTTACAAAACGCTAAATCTGTCAAACTTTGCTCCGAATTTATCAAGCTCTATCTTAGCATTTTGCAAGGATTCAAGTCATGGCAGTTTCTCTATACTTTCGAAACTTTTTCTACTGCTTTGCATTTTACAAATTATTTATGTTCCATTGTTTAATTAAAAAATTTAGAAAAAGCTTTGAAATCCCTAGGAATTGCATATAGAAATCCATGGAAAAGTCTGGGAATTCCATGCGAAAATAACATGGAAATCCGATAGATTTCCACGTTCAGTTCCATCTACCAATACAATCGAAGACTTGGAATCTCGGCGCAGTTCCCTCCGGCCAAAGAAGCGGAATTCCGTACGTAAATTGTACGGATTTCCAGGTAAACTCGTCAAAAATGACAAGGAAAACGACCGGAATTCCGTTCGAATTGCTTATTGGGTCCTGTTTTTATGATGCAGAATTTCATTAATTTTGCTAATAACAATAAATATCGCGCCTAACTTTATGCAATTCCACGCAAATTCGCAAAATTCATGAAATTATGAATCATAGAAACGGGAATATTGCAAAAACGTTTGCATTTATGTAGGTACATGTGCATAGTCAAATTAAGGGTAACATTCCGGGGTCTTTAAATCCTTTCATAAAACTGTATAGTTATCGTACATTTTGGCGGAAAAATCGTTAAAATTTGAAAAAAAGGACTTATTTCCAATTTTTGGACTTTGACGTACTACAACTTAAGATTGAATATGACAGTAGGGATGGTTGGGCATTCATTGCAAAGCATAGACGGTTTGCTATCACCTGAGATAAATTTCGCCTTGATAGGGTGTATATCAAGTAATTTACAGGGTGTAAAGTGGAAACAGTACTAAAAATAGTAAACCCTCCCTACCGCCAACACCATGCATTTTCTGGCTCTCCTCCCATACAATTTATTTCTCGAAATTGAGTGAGGAATCCGGAGTATAAAGAAAATGCGGTACGTCTGGGACACCCTGTATAGCATATGAGAAGAGCATATGCATGATGCATATGCGCAAAGCAATTGCATTTTGGTGGGCTAGATAAAAATAAGATACTTTTTTTGGTTTTTAAATCATGAAGTTTGAAAAAAATACCTAGCTTGTTTTTATTAGCATTTATAAAAAAATATAAATCAGGAAATAACATCAAAACATGTTAGTTATGACAAAAAGAAGTATCGAGCTTACATGCTTGTAGTTCGAAATTCTAGTTTGTAAGCTTTCGTAAATGACGTGAAAATAGAATACTACCTATTTTCATGCAGCTCTACTCTGCCTACTGTGAGCCATACAGAGATAGCAATATGCACTACTGCGTGATACCAGTTGCCGCTCGACGCTACTCTGCATTGTGAATGCGGCATAATTGTCCGTTGTGCGAATTAAGTGACGCTCGTGTGACAAAACGCGTTTTTCATCATGGCCTAAGACGTGTACACTAGGACTGTTGATTTTCGAAGTTTGGAAGTTTCGGAAGAATATTTGAATATCCATACCTCGAATCCACAATGTGACGATGATCAACATTTGTAACGCTATTTTTGTGGCACACTGATAAATCTTGCATGAAAATATAATCTTGCACTTTTATAAGTTGTGTTCTTTTGTGTCCGCAGAACAGAGCAGCGCAAAAGATACACAAAAGAATGCCTCATACATTTTGATCGAAGATTTACATATAAGTGAAGCGTACAGTACAAATAGTTAGCTTCAATCGACAGAACAATTTGTTCTCTCCAGTATATGGGAGTTCTAGAACAAGGTACAGAAAAGAACACAGCTATAGTTAAAACCAAGATGGTGGCTACGTGATGGCGGACGAATTTTGCCATTAATGGTGCGATTCGACTCAAAACTAATATTAGGGTTATCAGGGTCGCGGATTACGAATTTTTGATTGAAATTTAGAAATTCAATATGGCAAACAAATGTAGCTATTTATTGTTTAATTCGGTACCTTGGGGATTTGGAGTTGGGAATTATGGATTTTTGAAAAAATTTAAAAAATTTGTATTAGTTAGGGGCAAATCTTCTAATCCATTGACTTAAAAACTTAACATATGAACCTGCGTGCATTTAGTCCTGATGACAAGACAATATTTTTCAGATTTTCCAAAAGTGTAGAAAAGACAAAAAATTAAATAAAAACACCTTTCAAAACAGATTTTGAATAAAATTTACTGTAGATAGACTTCGAAGGTTCAAATTATTCGGAATTTAGAAGTCGAAGTCCGAATCATGAACATTGTATGAACGCTTCAACATTTTTGAAGCATCGAAGTATTGAATGCTTTAAGACGTTTTTACAGTGATATATATTGACTTTTGGAGGAATGCAAGGGCACGTTTAAGAGAATCAATAAATATTAAAACAAAGAAATGTTTGCAATTTAACGATGGTTTGTCGGATAAATTACGCTGTTACGCTGTCCATCCCTTTGCTCGTCAGTTCCACCACCAGAAATGATAAGACTCGTCCTCAATTTTTAATTTTTGTCCTAATTTTTCCTATCACCCCTACCATGTAGCTGCAGTTTCTATTCGAAAACTGAGACAAATTCATTGTTTCAATGAGACCAGTAAAATTGTTTGGTTTCGTATTATTAATACATACATAATGCAAAACTTTTAATTTCCACATTTCAGAGCAATCAAATTTCCCAATAATACATACAATATGAATATGGTAAAGATTAGCATGATGTGTAATGTCAAATTCAAAAAACATTTAACGGAAATTTGATTCTTGATTCTGTACATAGGACATTTTATATCTAAATGCTTTATATAAGGTTCAGATTCTGATACGACTCTTCGAGCGCTGACCTCATTATTGAGCATTTTTCCTTATAAATTAATATCTGCCACAGACAAGTACATATTAAACTCGGGAAAAAAAAACAAACAATCCATTGATATTAGCCGCTGCATTAGTCACTTGTAGAAATTTCACGGAGCAGAGACACGAGTTCCCTGGAACTGATTAGGCAGCCCCCTCTCAACTGAAATAATACCACAACCGCAGCCAGACGATAATGATGTACTGTACGGAAGTCGTTTTCCGGTAAGCAATCAGCCCCACATTTTTCGTGACCGTTCAAAGCTGTTTTGATTTTCGATGTAAGTGTGAAGCGCAATTTTAATTTCGTAAACATTTTTATTTCGTACGCTACACAAGCTAATCCCGCACAACAAATATTTTTCGTCAGATTTGTTATTGACTGGAAAGCATTTCTAATAATAAAAGTCAAGGTATGAACAATAGCTAGATTCTCATTTCAAATAAGAAATATTTTGTTGCTGTAATTATAAGTAGGAATGGAACTCAAGAATTTCTTATTTTTAATAATGCTAAAAATGCTATAAATAAGATTATCAATCATTCTCTTAACACGAACATTGACCACTATTTGAAGTAGGTATAATGATTTCACCTTCCTTATCATATCTCTTCAAGCAAGCAATATTGATAAGATTCCAACTTCATAGAAGGACAACTTAACAAGGAAGGTGTAAGTATAAAAAAATATCAATATCAAAAGCTCAGTAATTCCAACTTTGAATCGTTGTTAGTCTTATTGAAATCCAATAATAAATTTTGATAAAGTTTATATGTTATAAATTAATTCTCTTAATTATAGAGTAGTCGGACGTGACAAAATCAAGTAGCAGTTCCACAATTGCAATTACTTATAATAATTTATAAGAAATAATTGATCACTTTAATTTTATAAAATCGATTGATAGCTAAAGCGATCTAAATATTTGTTTACTAAAAGGAATTTGCGGAACAAATATGTTCCTTTGCGACGAATGCATGTCCCTGGATTACTGTTGAACATGAGTTTCTTTATAAACAGTTCAAAAGTATTAAATTGCTGCTATGTAGTAAGTACGATGTACATAAGTAAGTTAAATATTATAATTCTTTGATCTTACCTATCTGCTATGACTTTCAGTAGAATCTGAGACTTACAGGAGCCTATAAGGTTAATAAAGACGATATTAACCGTTGAATTTATTTTGTGTCTGCTCACAATAGTAAACAAACATTTCGTTGCATTATGTTGGTGAACTATAATTTTTTTTTTTGCATTAGGCTGAGTCCTGGCAATATATCACTTAAGTTTATTAAAATTCTACTGTCTAATACCCTAGACAGACGGACAAAATCAATGATCATTCGTTCGTAATTGATTTTATAAAAAATCAAGTTACCCAAGGTTTTGTTGATTAAAACGAAAGTCCTGTCAATTTCTGTATGTAATTGACAGCACATTTTTATACCCTAGATGAAATCTATAGGGTATACTAAGTTTGTCATTCCGTTTGTAACACCTCGAAATAATGATGGTAGAGCAAAATGAATTGGACACCCACGCATAATATTAAAAGTTATTTTGATTTTTGCATGTCCGTCCATCTGTCTGTGCGCACGATAACTCGAGAACGCGTTCACCTAGAAAGCTGAAATTTTGTACACGGACATTAAAAAAAAGAAGTAAAATTAAGTTCGAAATGAGACAAAGCTGAAATTTGGTACGCTGTGTTTTCATACTAATAGCAAATAAAATTTCAAAAATGGGCTAAATCGGGCAACTCCTTCTTGGTGTTGCCATATAATAATTTTGGTTTTTTACATATACTTTGAAAACGATCAGTCCTAGACATTTTTATTACATACTAAAAACTTCTTCAGAATAAGAAATCCTATAAAATTGGTTATAATCATTTTTTCTGTCCGACGAGCCGTTCTAGAAATATATGTGAGAAACCAATGCAAAAAATCAAAATTGCTCAAATGGGTGACCATACGAAATTTCATACGTGCATTCATCTAGGGTATCATAAGAATTGGTCTTAGACCAATTCTAGCTTTTTCACTTGTTAATAATTAAAATTAAAATTCAATGGTAAACCGATTTTTGAAAAATTCAATTACGAACGAATGATCATTGATTTTGCCCGTCTGCCTAGGGTATAATACCCTAGGCAGACGGACAAAATCCAAACGAATGATCCTTGATTTTGCCCGTCTGCCTAGGGTATAATACCCTAGGCAAACGGACAAAATCAATGATCATCATTCGTTCGTAATTGATTTTTACAAAAAATCAAGTTACCCAAGGTTTTGTTGATTAAAACGAAAGTCCTGTCAATTTTTGTATGTAATTGACAGCACATTTTTAATAATTAAAATTAAAATTCAATGGTAAATCGATTTCTGAAAAATTCAATTACGTACGAATGATCATTGGTTTTGACCGTCTGCCTAGGGTATTACATCGATTGCAACATTTTATATATTTTAAACGCTTGTTTGACTGCGTCGACTTTTCCTGCTTCTTGGAAGATTACCACCATGATATTTATTCATGGCGGGATTCTGGTACACTGTCGTACGTTATACCGATTGCTAGTTATGTTGGATGCTGCTCACATGAGCGCTAAAAATTGTTTTGGGTACAGACAGATATTTGTAATGCATTCTCAAAAGTGCCTGTAGTTATCTCAAAAGGGTGACACAGGAATTTACAACGTACTGGCATACTGTATTTTGTAAAAATTTAAGCGAAGTGGAACCTGAGCAATAGTCAAATTGAGTGTATTTTCTGCAATTGGTACACGTTTTGATGTGTGTAGTCATTTATAATATCATCTGGCGTGGAACTTGTGAAATATGAAGATATTTATTTTTGAGAGAAAATGGTTTCAAGTGAAAAATTGCATATTGAAAAGGTCATAAATTGTAAAACAATGTAATTAAGGGCAATTTCGAAGAAAAAATTCTAAGAAGAAAGAAAGTGCGAGTCGAGTACGTTCTTGGCATATTGATTGCTAAGGAATAATATTTTTGCTTACGTAATTATCTTTAAATTTTACGAAATTTCTTACTGAAAAATAAAAAGCACTCCCTTCGTACCTATAAAAGCACAAACAAAAATGTGTCGAAATTTTACAAGTTCCACACCAGCTGATATTATTAAAGACTACTTAAATCAAAAAATGTACTAAATTTGATTATTTTCCAGGTTCCACTTCGCTAAAAAGTTGAAGTGAGTGGAACTCGTTTTCGTACTGGCGCAAGTAAACTGGTGGGTATGTCAAGAGGAGGTGAGGGACTAAAAACGAGGTTATTTGGGACAGTAACTTCGCTTGTGTAAACTATACTTAAGGGTGTTGCTGACGCTTGTCGCGTTGCTTAAAGTTGAAAATATTTCAACTTGAGATGAGACGCGCACCACCTTGACAGCTGCAGTTAAGGCAATTATTTTTGCAGAACATTGAAATTGTGAGTGAAAATTGTAAATTTTAAGTAATGCCATAGTATTTAATAACTAGTTAATTTATTTATTTACGATTTAATAATTTTATTTAATAATGGAACGAAAGTTCAACACATGTTAGAGCGTCATCATTGGAACAGCATAAGAAACAAGCACTGCGTCCGCGTCAGCATTAGCAACATAATTCGCGACCGCTTCTCGTCACAGTGTCACATTGTAACTCAGGCCTTAGTCTCATACATAACTATATCGAATAAATTAATCTCAGATTTTCTTCCAATTAACGCATACTGTACTTCCACGCAATAGTTCTGGAAAATCACATAGAATGCACATATAAATTGTCGTTATTATTGAATATAATAATCTGCCAACATTTTGCAGTCTTCTTTTCGTACTAATTAGAGTTGCGAAGTTGCTATATACAAATGAAAGTAAGATCCGATCTGAGGAAAGGTCTGGAGCAAGGAGCTAGTTAATTATTTATTTCAAATGAATCTTGTGAATCACGTAAATTCCGACTTGCTAAAATTATCGCGGAGTTTTCTGCATGGCTTTATTTTAAGTCCGCTATTGCTTGATGTCGTTAATAAGGCCAAAATGCTTCGTCCGCAGTTATATTACTGCATGGCCCTTGGTATAATTGAAGACTATTAATTAAGTTTAAGTCCATCATTTTACAGCTGTTCCTATCGATAAGGTGTATGTTGGACTACGAAAACTTTGACGTTCGGTCAAAATTTTCACGTAACTTAACTAAAATTGGAACAAGCTTGCTTAGTAAAATTAATCTTGTCCGACCACATACAATTCTTGCAATTTTCTCAGCGTCATAACAATTTTCTCCCGGCATTACATACTATAATTTAGAAGAGCGCTAAGTTTGTGCAGATTTCACATTTACGAAATTTTTTACATTTAGGTGGCGGTCACACTGATAAAGTATGCAGTATGCAACACGCAGCATGCAGTACTTACTGCATTGCGACTAAACTTGTGTTGTGTAATACAATACATTTTATTTTAACACGCTGAAAAGCGGTCACATTATACCAGCTATTGAGTTCTTCCCACTCTTGTCAAATCTAGTTGAGTTTGAGGTAAAGGATTTTATGAATTACTCCGTAAATGAATAACAAACAAGTAAAAAGGCTAGAATTGGTTTAACAATAAGACGAATTTCTAATGTTACCCTAGATAAGTACTCGTAAGTAATTTCACATGGTCACCCATCTGTGAAAGCTTGATTTTTGAAGTGGATTTCTACAACGATTGGTCGGGCAGAAAAATGATTATATCTAATTTTATAGGATTTAATATATACACATTAAAACTATCTAGGACGGAGTGATTATTTTTACAGTATACGTAAAAATTCTAAATTTTTATATGCCAACACTAAGAAAGGGTTGCCCGATTTAGTCCATTTTTGAAATTACTATTTTTATGAAAATACTGCGCACAAAATTTCAGCTCTCTACGTTGACGTGTTCTCAAGTAGTGTCCAAATATGTAGTGAAAAACGAAATTTTTGTATGGCAACCGTACGAAGGATTTACCCGATTTAACCCATTTTCGAACATAATTTTTTTTTTTAAACCCCATGTGCAAGATTTTAACTGTCTATGTATACGCGTTCTCGAGGTATTATGAGGACGGACGGACATGCAAAAATCAAAAGAAACTTATTCAGTTTTTCCCTAAACTCTGGAATAGTCAATCGCCTGTTTTGCCGAATTCCTTTTGGAACTTTCTGCACGTTTTCGTGTGTTTTTGAAGTGAATGGACGTCCCGAGCGTTGCTAGTCTTAAACCGACTCACTTCCGCTTTAAAATTGCTCATACTTTTTGTATGCAGTCCATTATTATCGTCATACACTGATTTTAACAATTTATGAGCTTTTTTTGGCACGGTAAACATGACTTCACTCTTCTTATTCTGGAAGCCGACAGACAAGTCACAACTTGCTCAAACTTAACACTTTCTCAAAAAATCGGAATATAAGACGGATAACTTCAAATGAATATAGCGTCAGCAGTTGCTGCTTTAAAAATTCATCCACGGTATGTTTTGATCACACCTCGTACATTGGATGGCATTATACCTGAATACAATATGGTTTAAATGAACAACGCGACTGATACAAAACGGAAAAAAGTCCTGAATCTATGGTTCACGGGAGTATGATACAAATTCTTATTCCATTGATATACATAGTTCTATGAACAACTTAATACCGGGTTAACATAATTATGTAAGTGTAAAACAAACTTTAGTTAATTAACGCTAGCATGAAACTGTATTACATGATGAGCTATTAATTCCGAATGCGGAAACCAGCGGCAAATCTTTTCCTATTATAAATTAATTATTAGGGAATATTTTGGCAGTGCTAGTGAATAGAGCAAAATTAAAATTCTTGGGATATGTCTGCAAGAATTCTGTAGAGACTCACAGACAAACCACGCAATTTATTGTTCCGACTTATTTCCCAAAAGCTTAGCATTCCTCCTCGTTGCTTGAATGTTGGATTTAATTTAATATTTCACTAACGAACAGTAGACACGCAATATTGCTTAGGCGGCCAGAGTAGGCAGTCTCTCATGTAAATTGTATGTAGAACTCGCAAATTGTGAGATTGGTTTTTATTCATAGCACCTTAAACTTTCTATAAATGCTATAGGAATCAGGATATGTGGTACCAAATAGGCTAAAGTAAAAGAGCTTTTCTCAAATCAAAATTTAAGTCTACTTATCGTATCGCGACGAGTAATTCTATAAATTATTTAGCGTCTCATACAAGCCGAGCGGAAGTTACAATGGAATTTTCAGGTTAGCAGGCTTTGTTTAAATTTAAATTATTCGCTTGGAGTTTGGGGAATGAGGTACTACAGCTTCAAGAGTTTGCTCTGGGGTATGGTATATAATACATGTACAAATAGATGTATACAGGCAATTTTTGAACTTTTAAATTAAGTGCTGCTTTAACACGGCGAAACTTTAATAATAAAGCTAACAGCTTACAAGATGAAACATAGTTTCTTTTATAGTTAAGTATGAAAGTGAGATTGTGTCCTGCGAATGGTTTAATGACTTCTTAATTCAAATTTACTTCGAGTTCGAAGTAACAATTTTGAACCATATTTGGAGGAGGACTTTATATATGATACATAACATGAAAAAAATTAACATTGATAAGATTATACAGGCTGTCCCGAATGTAGTGTTACATCCGTAGGCTAAGGATAGGATAGGCTAAGGATAGGATAGGACAAGTAAGAATTGAATGGGTGGTGGTGGTTTCCGAGATAACGGGACTTAAAGATATTTGGGTATGTTTTTATAGATCACCCTGTAACTTCTGAACGTTATGATGATGATTTAAAATTTGATAGATTGATAAACGTTGAACCTTTATAATGGTCTATAAATTTTCCCCTCCTCTTCTTCTTCTTTTGACGTTATGGCTCAGCGAAATTTTAACAGTTTTTTTTTTTTTATTTAACAAATATTTTTATAAAAAAAAACCAATTTTTCATTGGACTTAAGAAGCCCAAAGCTTCCCTTCAAAATGAACTATTACACTCCGTACCCAAAATGTAACCCGCTCTGCATTTTTTGCACATTTTCTTGAACATATCCAGTGCTACAATTTGACCTTAGGGTCAGCCACCTAGATTTCGTTCTGAGGATCTTGTTTTGTACGATACAAGAATAGATATGTAAATAATAAATTTTAACGAATTACCAAAAAAGGTTCAGAACAAAGATTCAAGTACTCGTACAGAAACTGTATAAGTTTGTACAGCACGGATGGTACGTTTTTGTCACAAGTTTTCTGTATTCCTTCTAACTAATTTCCGTTTAAAATTCATATGGTAGTATAGAAATTAAAAATAAGAATAAATAGGAATAACAAAGATTCAGATGAAGATAAATAAAAAAGCTAAACGTAACTATATTTTGTATGCCTTAGTAAATCTAAATTATTATTCTTGTCTGCTTCTTGTTTTTTTTTTGTATAATCGGTCTGATTAATAAACAGCAGAGCAGAGCAGGACAGCTCAACTTAAGCTAACTGTCAAGTAAAAAGTCGAGCAGAAAAGTGCAGAAAGGAACAGAAAGCTCATTAAACACACTTTTCTGAAATTTTAGATATGTCACAAAAAACAATGAATGCAATGAAACCATTTTTTTCACACACAAAAACACAATTATTATTTAAATTTTCCACTATAATAGTCCAGAAGTTTTTAAGTTACTCCTTCGTGAAAGGTAGAACAGAAAATCTTGCTCTAGGTCACTTCAGTTCACTTTAGAGCAGACAATTAAACATATTTCAGTTCACTTTAGAGTAGTTTAGAGCAGTGTTCTGAATTCATTAAACACGGTTTTCTACTCTAGAGTAACCTAGAGCAACTTATTAAATAGACCTATTGTCTCAAAACTTAAATTTAATTGTTTTTCTAAAGGCAACGCTGTTTTTCTGCTCTTTTCTGCTCTAGAGTAACCTAGAGAGCAGCTCATTAAACAGACCTAATAAAAAATTTCGCTGCATTAGAATTTATTTTTTATACCTATAAGGTCTACCAGAAAGTTCTATCAGTTTTTGAATTAAAGAAAAATAATACAGTTATTAATATTTACTGAATAATATAATTTCCTTCGGTAATACTGATCTCTTCCCAGCATCAAGGTAATTTGTGAATTCCATTTCAGTAAAATGGCTTCATTTTTGGAGACAAAAAACTCAAGCAGTGCTTGGCAGACATCTATCTGCTTCATTTTTGAATTTATTTTCCTTTAAACAATTCGCAGGGATTATAACAGATGATAATCAAATGGTGCTAGGTCCGGAGAGTTAGGAGAATATGACAGAATTTTCCATCCAAGCTCTGCGATTTTCTGACGAGACTCCAAGACAGCACGTGGCCTAACGTTATCGTGGTGCAGTATGATTTGCTTCCTATTGACCAGCGCTGCTCTCTTTTCTTTGAGTGCTTCGTTCAAATCATCCATCACAGTTTTAGAATTGAGCATTTGTTTGGGTTTGGATAATTCGAGTGTATTGGCCCTTTAGTGTTCCACAATATATACGACATTCTCTTATTGAGGCTCCTTGAGGTCTTTTTCTAGGAGGAAATAAAAGTTTATTTTTGTTCCGAGCAAGCAGAAATGTTGAATTGGTCATGTAGGCACCCATTTGGAATATTTATACACAGTCAAGATTCCAAATGTGGTCCAAAACGGTTTGTTGTGTTTTTTGAGAAAATTTAATGTAATTTAATGAGATCGAAAAAAGTTCAGAGCTGCTCAGAATAGAGCAGGGTAGTTCACCTTACATTAACTGTCCAATTAAAAGTAGAGCAGAAAAGAGCCGAAAATAGCAAGAAACTCATGAAACACACTTTTCTGAAACTTGTGAAAGATTCATGTCAAGAAACTTATTTTTTATACAAAAAAGACACAATCATCCGAATTATTTATCAGAAATGTCAACACATTTACAATTGCCAAATGTCCAAATTAATCCTTCGAAAAATTTAGACCAGGAAAACTTGCACCTTAGATAATTTCAGTTCTGTTTAGAGCAGACTCATGAAACACAGTTCAGATTACGTTAGACTACATTAGAGCAGTGCTCTGAATTCATGAAACTCGAATTTCTACTCTTTTCTGCTCTAGAGTAACCTAGAGCAGCTCATTGGATGCGTCCACCGACAGAAAAAAGCGTGCAAAAAGTGACTTTTTGTCACCACTAAATGCTTTCGTGCGTTCACTGAGCACGAAAAATGACAGATAAACGCTACCGAAACACTTCCTTTCACTTTCTTCTGCGTTCACTAAATCGACTGAGAGTGACTTGTAGCGCGCTACCTTTCACTATCGTATTTTGGATAGTAAGATGTAGCGAAGTGATGTGTTGCCATGGATACGGATGGAACGACGACAATAACATGGTTACCGTATACAGTTCGAGCCTTTATTACATTTTCCTGAATGATTGTTACTAAGTTATGTAAATAAACGCTATCTATTTTTTTTTATTTGTTTATTTCTCAGTTAAGATTGTTGGAATTAACAAATCAATTGGCTGCCTTCATGATAAACGGTATTAATAGGAGGTCAACCATAAAGATCTTTGTATTGTATTAATTCGTTTTAAATTTTTTTTCATACATTTGCGAACATATTTTATTATTTTATGTTAAAAAATTCGAATTCTAAAAATTCAAAGTTTTTAAAACACTACGCTACGCTTTCTTTCGTTCACCGTGGCAAAGTGTGTAGCGTAGTAATTAACTGTCGAAGTAATTCTTTTGATTTATGTTTACTACGCTACAAGACCTACATATCATTATTACAAGCCGAATTTGACTTTAGTTTAACACAGAATGCATAGGCAGTAGTCAGACGCCTCGATCTAGTTTAAAAGAATAGGTCTTATTTTTATTCACATTGCTCCCAATTTCGTTACAATTGTTAATAGCAACATAGATGCTTTGGTTACAATTCTTTGAGGACATTGTAAGATACGTAAGCTCATTGCGTACTTCTGGTTCCAATATGCCTTCGGTCAAAGATTATCTCGAATGCGTTCCTTTCGGCTATTGGACCAGAGAATTTTGTTTTCTTCGAGACTTTTTATCTCTAGTGATGCTCTAACTATTGATAATTAGACTTGCAGTCTCTCGGTAATATTTTTAAGTATTTCACTGATCAATTGGTTGATGAATTTTCAATTGAATCTTATGGAGCTCACAATATATCAAAATCTACATTGATATTCCCTCGAGCAACATTTTTTTAGCTGTTGTCCGCTTTGGGTGCTGCTGTTGTTGGGTGTTATGTCAATTTCGATGGAACCATTTCAGTGTTGCACTTTTTCTGGCAGCTGAGAACTAGGAGCACTGAAGTCCATCGAACATATTTCTGTCATATTCCTTGTATTTGTGGGCACATGTATTATATACACGGAACTGTTAAAACGTAATAAATGTTCTTTATTGATATATAGAAAGAAATTTCTCTTTAAACCTTATGCAAATAATCCAAATAAAATCTTTTAATTCATTTAACTCCAAAATTTCACACATAAGCTCGACAGTACACTTTGACAGAGCAGATGACAATTCAACTTGACTATGTATTTGTAACACCGGCAAAATATCCAGTGCAAAGTAGGGGAAGTCAGGGCAAACCTCGTGTTGCACTTCTGCGATAAAAATTCATCCCATCGAATTAGTGTTGCACTGAGGTCCCATCGAAATCGACATTAAACATACAACTTTATATAAACAATGAGTACATACTTTTTGACATCAGGTCGAAAGGTGTGGTACTCCAGTTCAAAAAATGAAGCTTACGGTACTAATTCTGGAATTAATATAAGAAAAGATGAAGAAATATGAGAAGAAATATAAATAGTCGATTGTACAAATGTCCAAACTAGGGAACTCTTTCGATACTAACAGCCGTTACATAACTCAGTTGTAACTTATATTGGGAAGCGGATAGCATAGGAAAAAAGTATGTAGCAAAAGTTGTGGGTAGATTAAATTAGTTGGAGAATCCAACTACAAGAGCAGGGTTACATCTACAAAGCATTTTTCTTTATTTTTGGAATAAACGTGGCTTGTTTATTTTGAAGTCATGAAAAAAAAAACATACAATATACCTACGAGAAATCATCTAAAAATCGGCTGGTATACTAGCGAACCTGAAGGATGCATCTCTCTATGATGACAAAACAAAAAATTGGACATGAAACACTGGTCAACATTTTATGTTGCCAAAACAGCAGCATCGAGAATCGGAGTATTGTAAAAGAATAGATTCTCTTTATCTGAATGGAATTAAAGAACTACAAGATTAATTCTATTATAAATAATGATGAAAAATACATAATTAATTGAAATTCAAACTAAAATGAAATAGAGTACGCACCAACTATCGGCTGACCTGGCAATATCGAGCTGACAAAACCAGCGTTGCCTTTAGAAAACCAATTAAATTTAAGTTTCGAGACAATAGGTTTATTTAATAATTAATAAGCTGCTCTAGGTTAGTCTCTAGAGCAGAAAACCGTGTTTCATGAATTCAGAACACTGCTCTAAAGTACACTGAACTGCATAGAGCAAGATTTTCTGCTCTACCTTTCGCGAAGGAGTAACTTAAGAATTTCTAGACTATTCTAGTGGAATAATTTAAACAATAATTGTTTTTGTGTGAAAAAAGGTTTCATTGCATTAATTTAAACAATTGTTTTTGGTGTCAGATATCAGAAAATTTCAGAAAAGTGTGTTTAATGAGCTTTCTGCTCTTTTCCGTACCTTTTTGCTCAAATTTTAATTTGATAGTTAACCTAAGTTGAGCTGCCCTGCTCTGAACTTTTTTCGAGTTCATTAAACAGACCTAATAAGAAGGTACATAGGTAGTATATGTTATGAAATCTGATAAGCTTACAGCAGGCTCATTTCTGATTTGCTTCGAGTAGCTGCAAGGGGAAAAGGCATTAAACTTAGTTGTTAAAAAGAACAATTGCTGTAAGCATAAGATTTAGTAAGAGTTTCAAAGAGATCCATATAAAATTCTCACATTGAACGTAGCTAAGGGATTAAGTTCTTATTATTATAGTTGGACATGCAAATTATGTGAGAGCGCTATATAGAACAATTGAAAATACGTAATATAGTTACAGTCATACTTAGTAACACTTTTACAGTGCTCATTCGTAACTCTGACCAGCCCCATTTCCGCCAGCCACCGCAGACTGTAAAAGGAAATGTGTCCAGAAAAATGTTCATAGTTACAAGAATGGTATCAAGCTCCTCTTAAATTTCCAGCAGAATGTAGATTCATTGGAAAAGTCAAATTCAAATTAAAGTTAAGTATTACGAAACATCTGGAAATTTTTTAGTAACTATACAGTTAGTAATTTACCTGTTTCCGAAATTAGTTTTCCAAAATTCAGCAGCGTCAGCTTTTGTAATTCTAAATTGGTCGCCAGCAAAAATTCCATTGGGAAATATAGCCTTAAGCTCACTAAGCATATGCGAAAAAACTAAGCTAAGTTTAGTAAGGTTTCGACGGTAGTGTGAATTCTCGTCAAACATTTTCTCCTTTCCTTCCTTAAATAATTTTATTGCTTGCTTACATTTCCTCATCAAATTATTTATAAAGACATTAAAATGTTCGTTCGAATGCAGGATGTGCATCTGATCCTCATACTTAGAATAAATTAGCCTCAACCGTTGATAAGTGTCCGGAAGGATGTCTAGGATAAAAGGCGGACTGTTCTTAAGATTCATCTTTGGTTGTTGGCAAAGTTTAACTACTTTGTCCATTAATTTCCAAGTTTTATCTAAAGTTTTCTTATCTGTAGACATTTTCTGTGGACCACACGCATCCGAAAATGCCCCGTGCAATTTAGAAAGAATTGAGCTGATGTTTTTTGACTGTTGTATTCGAGTTCTGCTTGTCGCCATCTTAACTAAAAAGTAATCCCAGTCGCACACGATTTCCTACACACTTACGGTCAGCCATACACAAACTTGATCTTAAACACTTCTGCATATATTTATTCTATTATTTATTATACACATTGGATTATTTTCTTTCTTCCACGAACCACATTAAAACTTAAATGTCACTCTAGAGCACACATTCACATCCGACACTTCAGTAAGAGGAAAAAAAAACTCCCAATTTTGCGACGCCAGCAATTTTATTTTCTCAAATTACTCTAAATATGCGACACTTTTTGTTATTACTCAGTTATCACAGCTTAATATTAATCGCAGAGCCGATTTCTACGATTCGATATTAACATTTTAATCCGTTTTCTTTATTTTTGCAGGAAACTCGCATTTCGCTACCGTCACGATATCTTCTTCGTTCACCAATTTTTGACAAATGTTCGTCACTCATCTCACCAAGTCATCACATCACCCAACACAAACGCAAGACAAGCTGTTAGCCGAATCATCAAATATATGAACTTAGCGACAGTTCGTTTTTCCTCAATAAATTCTTCGAAAAAAGTCGGTAGATGGCCAAAGAGCCGATGGTTTGGAGTTCTGCTAGAAAACTTACACTAGCGCCACGAGTTTTCGCAGAGCTCGCCCGCCAACTGTAACCGTCTAGTATCACTGCTAAAGGTTTTGGAAAAATCTAAGGTTAGTTTTGGATCACTGCTAAAGGTTTTGGAAAATCTAAGGTTAGGTTAGGGGTTCTGCTAGAAACGCAGCTTCGCGTTTTGGCAGCCACCCTCCGGGGCATAGGAAGCAAAAACACTCGCCATGCCAACTCAATAGTTTTTTCAGTTTTTTTTGTCACCCCCATGCGGAGAAAATCTGCACTTTCAGTTTTTGTTTTTACATTTTACAGCCTAAACATAGCCTATTGTTTTATTTGAACGCAGCTTCCAGCTTCGCGATTCGGCAGCCCCCTAGAAAAGCAAAAAAGCTCGCCACGCCAACTGTAAACCAATAGATAGACTCTAACGACGCAGCTGGCTTTTTTGTCACCCCCATGCGGAGAAAAGCAGCTACAAGAAAGAAAAACTGCACTTCTTTTTAAAGTTTTACACTGCCTAAACCTAGCCTATTAAAATTTTATAGCATAGCGGCATAGCGCTGGGCAAAAGGAAATTAAAAATAAATAATAAAAGCACAGATATAGGCACTTAAAATATAGTACAGTCTAGTGAAATGTGAAATCCTAGTAAAATAAAGACAGTTTAGACGGGGAGCAGTAGGTACTACATTAACAGAGAAAAAATGTGGACGGAGCAGAGAAAGGTCTCATACGGGTGCACCATCAATGTGATGAGAGGTCGCATAGAGCGAGCGCAGGCCATGATCCTTGAGCAAATCCTGTTTATTTGTGGCTCCCAGGTGAGATCAGGATCCATTAGAAGACCCAAGACCCAGATTCAAGACTGGTTTAGTTGAGATCGCAATATTATGGCCCTGCAGAAGCAAGTTAGGAAGTACAGACATGTTGGTGATGTTTCTGAGACGAATGGAGTAGATGGTTGCTTGAGTTTTCGATGGATTTAGGGACAGACCATTGTTTGCTGACCAGTCAGCAATCTCAGCCAGAGTCCCATTGATTGTTGCAACAGCCCCGTTTAGATTATACCTAGGAGCAGCAGAGTAAATCTGGAGATCATCAACATAAATGTGGAATCGCACATTACTCAATACTGTGGTGACATCATCCATGAATAGTGTGAACAGCAGAGGTACCAGCACAGCTCCCTGCGGCACACCATCAATTACAGGTCTGAAAGGGGAGTAGGAGTCATTGCATCTCACCATGAAATGTCTAAGACTTAAGTAGTCCTCAATCAGTCTACAGGCAGAATCAGAGAACCCAAAACGCGTGCGAAGCTTGGTGATTAACAGTGCATTTTAAATAGTCGCATTTTAGCATAAAAATTACTTTTATCCTTCAAAAATGTTGCCATCTTTTCATGCAATGCAAGTTAGTATATGTACCTGAAATGCAAAATTTGATAACTCCACCTTTCGTAAAAAATTAGATAGAAATGGCGATATAATCTCTAAGATGAGTACTTCTATCTCCATCTTAAATTTAGCTCCAAATCTAAAGTTATACGCGTTAATAATGGGTTGGAAGCGAAACCAAATAAATCCACTTTACAATCTCCATCACAAACAATCGATTTTGATGCAAAACTGCATATATGTATCCTCCGTGAAATTTTATTACAACTTTGGAGCAGAATTTGACAAATTTAAATAAGTATTGCATATTGCATTGGTGTTTCAATGTGTTTTAATGGTGCTTTCACTTTTTTATACCCTAGATGAAATCTAAAGGGGTATACTAAGTTTGTCATTCCGTTTGTAACACCTCGAAATAATGATGGTAGAGCAAAATGGATTGGACACCCACGCATAATATTAAAAGTTATTTTGATTTTTGCATGTCCGTCCGTCCGTCTGTCTGTCCGTCCGTCCGTCCGTCTGTCTGTCCGTCCGTCCGTCCGTCTGTCCGTCCGTCCGTGCGCACGATAACTCGAGAACGCGTACGCTTAGAGAGCTGAAATTTTGTACACAGACTTTAAAAAAAAAAGTAAAATTAAGTTCGAAAATGAGACAAATCGGGCAACTCCTTCGTGGGGTTGCCATACAAAAATTTCGTTTTCCGTTATATATTTGAACACTGCCTGAGAACGAGTCGCCCTAGAGAGCTGAAATTTGGTATGTGGTGTGTTCATTATACTAGCAAGCAAAATTTCAAAAATGGACTAAATCGGGCAACCCATTCTTGGTGTTGCCATATAAAAAATTAGGTTTTTTATGTATACTGTGAAAACGATCAGTCCAAGACATTTTTATTGTACTAAAAACTTCTTCAGAATATGAAATCCTATAAAATTGGTTATAATTATTTTTTCTGTCCGACGAACCGTTCTAGAAATATATGCGAAAAACCACTGCAAAAATCAAAATTGCTCAAATGGGTACCCATACGAAATTTCATACGGACATTCATCTAGGGTATCATAAGAATTGGTCTTAGACCAATTCTAGATTTTTCACTTGTTTAATTTGTAGTATGCCACCATTATAATTGCACCATATGATCCCATGATATCAAACCTTGCTTCACAGCTGCTGCATGCTGCGCCGATTCTGAATTGGGCTTTTGTCTTTTGTTAATTCTGTTTTGTCGTAGTTTTTCACTCTAGTTCAATTCAATTCATTCTGAAGAATATTTTTGTTAGGTACGGTTATAGTTTTGTGCAAGCACTGATTTTCTGAGATTTTTTTGTTATCCTGAATATTTATCAATTTATTTAACGAATAGCGAATAGTTTATTTGATTAATTTGAATTGATTAAACCAAGTTTTTTACCATACATTGGTATTTTTGAGTTGCTATATTCGATCGCGGATTGCGATTATAGTTTAGCAAATTGCAAGCAAACTGATTTCTGATATTTGTTGGTTTGTCCCGAATATTAATATCAATTTGTTTAACGAATATTATTTATTTGATTCGGAATAATTTTGAATTTCGATTAAACCTCCTCCTGTTTCCTGGAAGGAGCTGCACTGCTACTGCTCCATCAATGTAACTGAACGCGAACTTAGATTTGTTACTTGTCTGCTCCTACTGCCATTGAATGTCGTTGAATTGGGATGAGAAAAATTGCATAAAAATATATATATAAAAAAAAAAAACAAATCATCAGTTCGACACAATTTCGTTAATTTATTTTTTGTCGTAAAAAATCGTATAAAAGTGGGAAAGCCACAATATGACGCATAAAGTCGAGATTATCTCAATAAATAATGCAGTTAATAGCCTAGATGAGGTCTAACCTAAGATTTGGAAGCGTATACTTGCCGCCTTAGAGTAAAGTCATGAATCAGTTCTATTTTAACGGGATAAATCTAAGCGCCCCGCAAAGGCGCTGCATGACTAAATTCCAGGAATTTTCCTTCTATATACACAAACTTGCTAATTAGGACCTAGTACAAGTAATTATGGGAAGGTTCCTCCGGCCGTCCACAGGCACCGTAGTGCTTCATGTAAACTAGTCCTCTCGATCGACAATGTTCGATGCTAATGAAACATTCATTCGAATAAGTTTTCCCATCCGAACCGCAAACTGGCTCAAATTCCTGGGGACAGATTTGAGCACAGCCCTTGAATGAAAATGATGCCAGACATCGCTTTATTGGGACCACGAACATGTGTTTGCCACAATTCTCTTTTCGCATATTACACTCGGACTTGTAGAATCTATTGTCAGATCCGCAAACGAAATCTGATTGCTCTGCTTCACAATCAGCATCACAGTAGGCAGTGGTTGCGCAATTCTTTAGAGACACCGGAACTACTCGTGTGTTGCAGGTTTTCTTCTTAAATTCACACAAAGACGGATAAGTATTTCCATCGGATCCGCAAACTGGACCGGTTACAGTATCTTCATATAAACAATCGGTGCTACAATCTTCCGACTCTTGTTTGAGTTTGGTGCATTCTCCAACATGGGCCAGCTGTACTCCTCGGCTGGAAGATTTTGGGAATGTTAGTAAGAAATAAAGGTAAAACCATGTTTATCTACTTACAGGCAAGTGGCATGAGCTAGTTCGCATTCATTGTTGTATGTTTGAGCATCTGTTCCGCAAATTTTGTCATTTTTTGGCGAAGAGAAGAACTTACCGAAGAGGTTGTTGAAGTCCTTGCACGAAGGCAATTGCTTGCAACGAGTTAGTCGAGTCTTACATCTTTCCATTGGAACATTTTCAACAGGTTTCCGGACAGGTCTAAAAATAAATGTGCATGCAATTGTAATTAAGTAATTAAAATATAAAATAAGGCCAAAGCCCACTTACCCGCAATTTAGCATTTTAAGCTCGCATGAAGATGAGTAAATATTACCATCACTGCCACATACGTATTGGAATGGCGATTGCAATCCGTTACATTCAGTAGGGCATTCATCAATGGCATTATTTGTGCCTCCTGCTCGTTCTTGAGCCATACAAAATGAGAGCGGTACTTCGAACACGTGTTTTCCACAATTGGATGTCCGCATTTTACATGGACTTGCATATAGACGACCATCAGATCCACAAGTTGGACGAGCCACTCTCCAACACGATTCACGACACATTCTTGTACTTTGGCAGTGTTTCCTACTTGTCTTTACAACTCCTTGCCCACATGTGAGCAGTTTCATTTCACAAGTGGAATTATAAACGTTTCCGTCTGAAGCGCAGACTGGTCCATCATTTGGAGCACTATTGCAGTCAACTGGACAAGACTCACGAACGGCACTCGTATTGCTACATGGACCAACGTGTGCCAGTTTAACAGCTGATATTCCTATTCGGCATGCTTGAACGCGAAGCATACATCTATAAAGAAAAAAAATTAAGATATAATGTCTTCTAAGGGTTGAACTACCACAGTAAGTCTTACCTGTTTAAGTATGTTCTTCCGTCTGTGCCGCAGACAGGATCTTTTTCAGCTGAACATCGATGCTTGCAGTCAGATCCTGTGGCTCTTTCACAGTTCGATTTGTCTTCCTAAAATTTTATTTTGCATTTTATTATTCAGTTTTTGACTCATCAATTATAAATAATATATTCAAAAAGTAGTTGTTGTTTTGTAAATTATACAGGGTGGTACAAAAGTAACTTTAGTTTTAATGATTTGTTTTTTACTACAGAATATAGAAGAATTTTTAACGTATAGCAACCTTAGATCATACAACGAAAAGGATAGGCTATGCTGTGTAAAATTCGTGTACGTGTGATAAGCATTTTTTCTTGCGACACGGAGGGGAAATGACAAGAGGGGTAGCACCTTGTTATTCGTTAGTTGGACAATTCTTATTTATTTCTGACATTTCAGATTTTATGACAAGAAGTTCGGGTTTGATTTAGCAATTATGGAGTAAATTACTAATTAAAAGTGATTTTTACTTAATAGTAGTGTGGTACAATAGTGAAATATTGTTTTTGATTTTCTATAATCGAGACTCCGGAGTTTTGAATTATCGAGTAGAAGTGCGCTGTGCTATGCTGAAGAAACAACCCGCGATATTCTCTTCGGAAATCATTAACATTAAATTATAGTAAAGGGTTTTCCAATAAGAGGTGTTATTTTGATATTCAAAGAAAAATACCATTTTTTGAGATAAATGATCGGATCTTTATTTCATTATAAAGAGGAAGGTATGCCGTTAATAATGGAAAATAACATCAGCCAAATGACCACTACGACCATGCCTACAGGACCATATCCTTTTCATGAAATTTTCCATAACCAAATCGCAAAGTGGCTGCCCTATGTCCTCGATAGCCTCACGAATTCCATCTTTGAGGTCTTGAATCGACGCTGGGCTGTTGGCGTAGACCTTCTCTGTCTCGTGGCACCAAAGGAAGAAGTCGCAAGGTGTTAAGTCACAAGATCTCGGTGACCAATTCTGATCACCTCTTCGAGAGATAACACGGTCCGGAAACTTTTCCCGTAAAAGATCAATGGTTTCGTTGCTTGTATGGCACGTAGCGCCGTCTTGTTGAAAGTAAACGTTGTCCAGATCAATACCATCCAATTCCGGCCATAAAAAATCATTAATCATCTGTCGGTAGCGCAATCCATTTACCGTAACTGTTGCTCCAGCCTCATTTTCGAAAAAGTAAGGTCCAATGACCCCGCGGGACCATAAACCGCACCAAACAGTCACACGTTGCGGTCCGACAAGGTGCTTCACGACGACCCAAAAATGTTCGAGTTTTACGAACCGTCTCTGCCACATTTTCACCATGTTTATAGTGAATTTTAATAATTTCAATGCGTTGTTGAATCGTGTATCGTTCCATTTTTTTAATGGCGTAGTTTCTACTTGTCAAATATCAAGAAATGACAGCTCCAAAAGTGATATCTACTGAAATAGCGGGCTAATTAAAATAACACCTCTTATTAGAAAACCCTTTATTTTAAATAAAGTAAGAGTGCAATATTTATAAAAATAAACAGCCGTGGCAAAAAAATTTAACATTTTCGGTTTGATTGTTTATAATGGAATGGTCATTGGCGCCTTAAGTTACAGTAGCCATACAAAGGCAACGCCAAAAAATATTATCAGAAAATAAACGGGGCACTAGAAAAGTTCACACAAATGTAAAAAGTTATAAAAATATTATAAAATTATAAACTTAAAAATTTATTTAAAAATGTTGTGATATAATGGGATCTCTTCTTTTGAATTTCTTTAATACTTAATAAAAAGTTTGAACCACTAAATTATTCGCCCGGTGTGAAAATATCGTAGTTTACTACTTCCATGACTAAAACGAATACATCGATGCGGTTCTACTACATGCAGAAAAATGCTTAAGGTTTTCTTCCTCATAGCCTATTCGATTTGTTATATGATCTAAGATAGCAACCAACTCCTACTGCGTCTACAATTGGAAGTTTATTTCCAAATGCTGAGCGACCGGTAACTGTGTGTTCGATTCGATGTAAAGCCGGTCCCACACGACCCGCGAATATCACCAAATATTCAGAGAGTGAAGGCGAGACGAGAAATACCCTGTATTTTAAAAAGTACTGGGTATACGGTCACAGTAAAGAACTCCGATTTTTTTACTTTTTTTTTTGTACTTTTACCTCTATTTTTTTTTGCAAAACAGTCATTAACATACCTTTTTTTTATAAAAACTATAAGCTATAGACTCTCCTCTTTAATTTGAGCCATTACATCCTGTGTGTTATTTGCAGCTGTTAAAGAGTTATTAGCTCAAAACCTATTCATGTCATACCGAAATTAATGACGTGTTTTCAGTCAGTAAGGGAACAAATTTTGGTTTGAGAATAACTTTCAGAATAGGTTTTGAGCTAATAACTCTTTAACGGCTGCAGAAAGTACATAGGATATAATAGGTCAAGTTAAACAGGAGAGTCTACAGTTTATAGTTTTTATAAAAAAAAGTTATGTTAATGACCGTTTTGCAAAAAAAAAAAAATACTACTAAACGGTAGATATTTTGCCCCCCCCCCTTCCGTACAAGTTTTTGTTAGCCTAGGTGAGTACATCACGTCCTGCTATATTGACCTCCTAAGGGGAAACACCATGTATATGTATATAAAAAAAAAAAATAAAATCAAAAATTGCACATCTCGAGGTACTTAAGGATAAAGAAGGAAAAGCGTTTACTTGATGTCTTTTTGTGTTCTTTAAAAATCGAGCTAAATCTATTTTTCCAATCTGTAGCAGGTTGTTTTGGCTAGACGTAATTGGTGCCATGCACAATTTTGTCTTAATGAACAGTGGCGGACTTTATAATTTTACTTACTTCTCAGAATTGGTTTGGATTCGGGAATTTCGAGTTTTTTCACTTCAGTGCGTACGCAGTGTAAAAAGCACTATCATAAAGTCTGGGGAGAACCCCTTTCTGCGTTTCTTGTAGTTTTTCTTAAGCAAATCCAGCGAAAAAGTTGAATTAGTGCCAGAAAGTACTTTTGGGGACGAGCCGTTTTAAGCCATTTTCACTGGATATGTTCAATAAAAAGTGCAAAAAACGCAGAACGGGTTACATTTTGGGAACAAGTGTAATAGGTCATTTTAAAGGGAGGCTTTCCGGCTTCTCAATTCCAAAAGGAAAAATTTGTATTGATGACGTTTTTTTGATAAAAAAAAGTAATCAAATAAAAAAACAACGAGCTAAAGTTCCTTCAAAACGGAGGGGAGGAAGGGAAAAGTTTATAGACCGTTGCCTATTTACCGAAGTTTAAATCATCATCGAGTGTAACGTGGAGAAGTTACAGGGTGATCTATAAAAACATACCCAAATATCTTTAAGTCCCCGGAAAGCGTTATGATCCCCCCTCCCCACTCATACAATTTTTGCTCGTCTAAGTATGACCTATCCATAGCCATTGCAATATTTCAAATCACTTACGGGACACCCTGCAGATTTACATTTATTAAATATGTACTTTTATTACAGACCTGTAAAATTCCAAGTACAAGTACCAGTGCAGTACCAGTACCTGGACTTGAAATATTTTAAGTACAAGTAAAAGTCCCGGTACTGGTACTTAAAAAAACTCCAAGTACAAGTCCAGGTACTGATACTGTTACTAGTACTTACGTACTTTACAAGTCTGTTCTATTATTTGTGGAGTTCCTTAAAAACCTATAGAAATATTTCAATTGGATATTTATGATTTTCTCAAGAACAAATTTTTACTCAAAAAGCTTCATCAATAAATTCCCAAGAGATTTTGGCATAGAATAGAAGATAAAGGTTAATCAGGGTAATGAAAAACCAGACCAAGGAATATCTATAGCGTATTTCCAGCAAATTTGATAAGAATTGTACTTGGACATTATTTGGTTGCTTCGAAATAAAAACCTATTTATTCTTGTTATAATTCACTTAAATTTAAATTTATATTTTTAACTGATTACAAATGACAATGTGTAAAATCCAGACCGACTCTGAGATTGAAAGTTCTGTCTACTCTGTCGCATCATAAAACTCGTTACAATGCGATTTTTGCTGACAACGGCGGGTTTTTCCTACGGATTTAGGGTTTAGAGTGCTAAGATATAGATGAACAAATTCTGGGAGAGGGGATTTTGGTCATGGGGGGTTGTCAAAAATACATCACGTTTGGTACCAAATTGAAGAGGGAGGGTAATCCTGTGGTGTAGTTTGTTTTTGATCATTGTAATGTCATAACAGACATTTTACCGCCGAAAAGACGGATTTTTTGCACTTGGGTCATATACACCCAAGTTCCTATATTTTGCATATATTTCTTCCGTTCTTTGTTTCGAATCCATTAGTACTCTGTTGTGAAAATTTTTCTTATGGAAAGTGAATTTCCTCCACAACTTACCAGTTCTTCATAAAGATGAGTTGAAAATATGTCTATTTTTGTACCAAAAAACGGCCACTTTTTCATCTTAACAAGGATTGATTCACTTTTTGTGCAGTTATCTCCAAAAACATTTATCGGACTGAAAAACTAATTACATATCTAATTGGGAAACAAAATTTAGATGCGATTTCATCCCACATACAAGCTTTAATGTGCATATTTAAAAATTTTATAGCATCTCTTCTGTACCAAAATCAATATTTCTCTGTAAGTATTGCAAGGATTTCCATAATTTGTTTTTGTAAATATTGCCAGGATATGTGGTGAATCCATAATTTAATTTGAAAATCCTAGATATCTAGGTACGTTCGCAAAACTAAAAAAAAACATACAATACTGTAGTTCCAGAATTCCGAGTGCAGAGTTAAGTATCAAAAGACCTCTCATCTCCACTACTCCACAAATTTCAACTTTCTACGTCGACGCGTTCTCAGGCAGTATCCAAATATATATTGAAAAACAAAATTTTTGTATGGCAACCCTACGAAGGAGTTGCCCGATTGGTCCCATTTCTAACTTAAATTTAATTTTTTTTAAAAAATTCCGTGCGCAATTTCAGAACTCTACGTGAACGTGTTCTCGAGTTATCGTGCGGACGGATATGCAAAAATCAAAATAACTTTTAATATAATGCGTCGTCGGTGTCCAATTCATTTAGCACTACCATAATTATTTCTATGTGTTACAAACGGAATGACAAACTTATTATATACCCTATGGTTTCATCATCTAGCGTATAATAAACTCTCTAACTTAAGTAACACAACATAAAACATGTTTGCGAGGATGAAATTTATCTGACCTTGTAGAAAATCAATAAAATTACTTAATTTAAATGGAAAAATGACAAAATTTTGGTCAGGTTAAGCTGGTAAAGCGGCAACGCCAAACTGAAACTTCGCTGACCTTGATAAAGATTCACATTCTTGTAGAGGGAATTCGTAATGATAAAATTGTTAGCTGCCCAAGCCCCGTTGTCGGTCTCCCATAAATTTCTAAGAAAGAAATAATTGAGGGCTTTCCAACATCAGGAGATTTACCTTTATCCTTTGGTTACGTTACCAAGTCGAGGCATCGTCGGTTTTATATAACAATATTCCCATGCTATGCGGATAACACAAAACAAAAGATTTACACCGGAAATCGATGATATATTTATAGATACTATACGCAGTAATCAATCTAACTGACAACAATTTTTCTGTTTCGATCTGGTTAATTAGTTTGAATCTCGATATTCATTTGGACTATTGTCGGCTGCATGTGCTGAAGAAAAAGGTTCAATAAATTCCTAAGGAAAAATGTATGATAATCTGCTTGTTCACACTCATTCTGAAGTAATATAGTCGATTGAAATTATAATAAAACAAGTAAAAAAGCTAGAATTGGTCTAAGACCAATTCTTATGATACCCTAGATGAATGCCCTTATAAAATTTCGTATTGTCTTGTCACCACCCTTCTGTGCAAGTTTGATTTTTGAAGTGGTTTTTCGCATATATTTTTAGAACAGTTTGTCGGACAGAACAAATGATTATAATCAATTTTATAGGATTTCGTATTCTGAAGAAGTTTTTAGTGCAATAAAAATGTCGTGGACTGATCGTTTTCAAAGTATAGGTAAAAAGCCTAAATTTTTATATGGCAACACCAAGAAGGAGTTGCCCGTTTTCATCCATTTTTGAAATTTTATTTGCTAGTACAATGAAAACACCATGTACCAAATTTCAGATCTTCACGTCGACGCGCTCTTAGGCAGTGTCCAAATAAATAGTGGAAAACGAAATCGTTTGTATATGGCAACTACACGAAGGAGTTGCCGGATTTGTCTCATTTTCGAATATAAATTTACTTTTTTTTAAGAAATTCAGTGTGTCAGACGGACAGACAGGCAGGCATGCAAAAATCAAAATAACTTTTATTATGAGTGGGTGTCCAATCCATTTTGCTCTACGATCATTATTTCGAGGTGTTACAAACGGTGTTACCCTATAGATTTCATCAAGGGTATAAAAATGAATTTTTGCCTACATTGAAAGAAATTTGTACAAAAAATTTCGGTTTGTGCCCATGATATATTTAGCCGAGATCAGTGAGTTATTGAGGTTTGCTACGGAGCTTTTCGTACATCACTTTGTTTGTGCAGTCGTCGATATCTGGGTATATCTTGTCTGCGCCCTTAGTAGCGTGCTTAATATTGGACTAGCTTTTGCCCGCGCTTTGCAATCTATGTCAGCTGTTTATGTTTTAATTTTTGGAAGTTTATTGACTCTCTCTAATGTCTCCTCTTCAACGAGTGCCTCTCTCTGGGATTTATTGTCATATAAATTGCGAGCGAAGCAAACCTTGAGGGAGAACTGCAGTCTTTTGAACTCAAATGGGTACTCTGAGGGTATCAACGATATTCATGGGAGATACCCTTGCAAACAACCACTGAGTACTGTGCCCTCGATAATATTTCGATGGAGAACCTGGTGCCATTGCATAATTTCGCATGTTTTAAGTATTTCAATAATATAACTGGTGCGCCAAATTTTAGAATGAGGTTATGCGGGGGAGACTAGCTATGTTGATCGTGTTGAGGAATTCCACAAGATAATTTACTGCGTTTTCATTTTGTATAGTACCTACTAAGCCCGCAGACTTATAGTGTACTTCATCTCTTTCGAACGTTGAGCTTCCACGATCAATCAAACATCTACGTCTTGATTATAGATTTATTTGTGCAACGTTTCAAGCGAATAGGCGCGTTAGTCACGTAACTGTTTTATCACCACTGTCTATAGGCTCTAATGTAATTGCATGCCCTTTTGGTTCCCCCGGCTACCAACTTTTGTGTGACAAAAATGTCACGGCGTCTTCATGTTTATATGAATGTGTGCGCTCTGGTTACATTTTTGTCGCTGCTTGACTGCCACTCTTTTGTGAGGCATCATAAAATTAGGTCACTTTAGGAATGTAGGTACATCTCCAAAAACAAGGCCGAGAACCACCACAATTTTTGGCACATAGATATATAGAGCTTCTGTCTCGAAAATAAAAATATAAAAAACAAAGTTTTATAGATTCAAAATTTAAATAGTAAATAATACTATATTAACAAAAAATTTCCGTTCGATACCTACTGCCGTTTTCTGTTTTTTTAATATAAAGCATTCAAATCATTTGGCATTTGAATCCTTAGAATATATTTTATATTTAGCTTAGTTAAACTCTGGTTGTGTTAGAATCTGATGCCGCTGTGTGATATATAGTTGAAAGAACTGCTATTTCTTCCACCGAAAATGCTCTTAGACGTGCTCTTAGCAGCTTTCACGGCACCAGAGTATCCAGGGAGTTTAGAGGCACTATTGAATCTACTGGCATTCGGCGATATTGTTCCAAAAGAGGCTGGACCCATGGTGTATAGAGCTCGGACAGATGGCTATAGTGAATGGGACTCTGAAAGTCTACGCACCCCAACCAAAAGAATTGACGCAAATCCAATACTGGATATGATGCCAGACAGAATTGTTGTTGAGAGTACAATCTCCGTCTACCCTTCACGATCATAATACCAGATAGGGAAGAAATAGATAGAAATCTAGCAAATCAAGCCTTAATTTGGTACACCGACGAGTCTAAAACCGAGAAAGAAGTAAGAGTAGGAATATATGGTGTCAGGCCAAGAGCTAACATCTATCAAAGTCTAGGAAAATACGCCTCAATATTTCAGGCAGAGGTTTATGCCATCACTAGGTGTGCATAAGAAAATCTCAGCCGATTCTACACTAATAAAAATATTTATATCTTTACAGATAGCCAAGCGGCTATAAAAGCCACCTTATCACCTGAGATCAAAACGAAGTCAATTTTGGAACCTTGGTACATGCAACCACCTAATACTTCAGTTCAGTGGGTGCCAGGACACTCGGGAATTGATGGGAATGAAAATGCAGACTGGCAAAAAAGGAGCATCCATGCATCTCATAGGATCAGAACCCTTTTGCGGTATTTCCTACAATACCGTGAAGCTTACCATGCAAAACTGGATCCAGAACCAGATAGACAATAGATGGACTTCATTAACAGGATCCAGACAAGCCAAAAGAGTCATCAAAAGACCTTCCTCAGAGAAGAGTCTAGATATTTTAGGGCTATCTAGAAATCAACTCCGAGTTATTACAGGAGTCCTAACCTAATACTGTAAACTCAACAAACAACTGCATCGGATAGGCATCTCAACCACTGATGTGTGTAGACTATGTCTTGAAGCGGATGAAACATCGGAGCACGTGCTGTGTGAATGCGAAGCCATTGCGAAATTTAGTTTCCAGGCTTTTGGCTCATACATGCCGACTGCGAAGAAATCTCTTCCTGGGAAGAGTGGGCTTGCTGGAGGAACTGTAATGCAAGCGGTGCACAATAAGCTAAAAATAGCTGCAGTGCAAGGGACACTCGCCCCGTTATACATATAAATCTAAATCTAAAACCAGGGAGTTTCTTAGCTGTTTCAAATGTAGGCAGCTGAACATACATTTATCCAATTTCCCCTATTCAAGGACCCAAAAAAAAAAAAGCCACGCTCATGTACACGAATTTTATGGGTATCAATACTTCCTGTTCTCTCTCTATATGTACACCATACATGAAGTTTTGTCGTAAAAAAATTACATAATTTATAGCCCCCCAGATGGGTCTGGGACGTGGTGGAGGGAAACAAAAAAAACAGCGGCGAGCTATTTTCATATTCCATACAAACTGTGAAAAGTTTCATCCAAATCGGAGATGGACGGATCCAAAACATGCCTATATACAATTCGATCGTCTTCGTGTGAAATGGTGTGATGAAAAATTTCATAAAAAGAGCGCACTTTCCTGTGATCCAGAAAGCGGTGATCATTTGACTAATTAGCTTCTCCGTTCATTTTGTAAAAGGAAAATTCATGGATTAAAGCTTACTTTACAATGGCTTCAAAGAAAAGTAAAGCTCTTTTGACCGACTGACTGACAACATACGAAAGGAAAAATTCAATTAACGGCAGCATGTTAACAAAAACAATTTCCGACCTTTCTAAACAGAGGAAGCTTTTTAAAGCAGAGAAAGTATAGCCGCCAGACGCCAAGTAAAGCAGTACTTCACGGACCATTTGTCAATTAAAGTGCAGCAAAATCAACACAAAGTGTGCTGGTGACCCACTTAACCAAATATTGGGGATAACAACTAAAAGGTGACTGCTGCTTGCTTAGCCTACCGTGTATAGCTGCAGATAGATAAATTTCCCGAGTAAACTGGGAAAAACTAATAAAAACGCCGAAGTAAAAGTGAATGAAAAACGTTGCAATTGGAAATTTATAGCCGCAGCCAAGAAAGGTAACTAGTAGGAAATGAACCTCGACTTACCTTAACCACATTCAAACCGTTCCTCGAGCACGTTTTCTTCTTCATTTCACAGATGTTCGCATAAATTAAGCCATCGGTACCGCAGACCGGTTCCGGCGGTGTCGTAGCTAATGGACATGATCTCGGACAGTTTGCTGATGCTGCACGATTTTGACGCTGATCAATATTGAGAACTGCAGCTGTGGAAATTGTGGGTGTTAACTCATCTAATGTTGCCGACGAATATCCTTCACTTTGGGTCGCCGAGATGACTTTAATCGATGATTCTGAAATATAAATGTCACAATTAGTACCGTAAGTAGTCGATTAAGTCGCACAGTAGTTATAGAGAATAATTAAAAATATTCATAGATACAGAGAGAGAGAGAGAGAGGAGTGACAGAGAAGAACACTCATTTAGTGCAGTAAGTAAGTAAGGGTTGAAAAGATTTAATCCATTCGTGGAATCGCAGATAGTAAAAAATTGGATTTAGATATTGACTTAAGTGTAAGGATGAGCCTTCAGCGATAAACTTTCTAACAAACGAGTGTGTGTGAAGATAATCACTTTTCATAAGTGAATCGGTAATTTTTGATTTATGCATTGCATGCACGATAAACTACCTGCATAAACTTGTAATAAAAGCGGATAGGTATTATAAATTTAAATTTTTCTTCAAACACTCAGAGAGTGTGTATGAACGAAACCACAAATTAGGAGCATCCGGCCCCAAGCGTCCCCATAATCCATTCCTTGCCCTTCTGATAACAAAACTAACTCTTGCGATTAATGACAAAACTTACCGCTATTATCGGGCAGCAGCTGTAAAGAAAAGACGAAGAGCAAAAATCCCCAAAAGGAGACAATCTTTGGAAAAAAAGAGAAAGGCGACATAGAATTAAGCTGAGGGTTGAAAATAAGCCCTAACGCATAGCGAGAAGACAGGAAATATGGTAAATTTTTCAAGGAAAACTACGAAGGCTCCTCAGAACTATGTACTTGACTTGACACATTGTCCTTATTTTTAGTGCTAGAAGTATTGAAGAGTGCAGTTCTATTTTTAAAGATATTTTTTGAAAATGTCAAAATGAAAGTCAGACAAGACTATATTCGGCATATTCTCCTTTATGAGTTCAATAAAGACAACAACGCAACGGAAAGTGCGAGGAATATTCATGCAATATATGGGGAGCTAGTGTCAACGGTGATTCCAGAAATTCAGAGCCAGGAACTACAGCCTAGAAGATGAGCCGCGTCCTAGAAGATCTAATGAACTCGATGAGAACGTCCTGAAACCACCCTGGTGGAACAAAATTCCGTCGTAACTGTTAAGGAATTAGCCGAGAATTTTGGATTTGGTCACTCAACTCAACCATTCATTTCCTCACTGACATTTACATGCAAGCGGTAAAGTCAGTAAATTGGGCCAATGGGTTCCACACAAATATTCTGACTCTAATCGCTAGCAAAGATCGAATGTGTACTCTTCTCTTGCTGTCTCACGTCTCAGGAATGCAGGGTTTTTACTCCTGTTATGTATGTAAGTATATATCTATGGGATGCATCTCTACTGTCATACGGAGAACATTCTCTGAAGTTTGTAGATACATAGATAGGAGGCAACTGCAATATTGTAAATCAGTCTTGTAAGTCTAGAGGTAGAATTCCGATATTGGTCATTTAATTTAATACATAACAGCACGTCTACACCCAAGCACCCAATAGTGACGAGAAGTGGGCTCTCTACAAAAATATCAAGAGCCTAAGTTAGTAACAGTTAGTTATAATATTGTAATATTTTTGCTCACTACTTTGAATCCGTCTATTCTGACAGCATCTTAGGTATTAATCCCTCAGCAGGCAGCGGTGCTGCACCACCCTATTCTTATCCAACCTCTTTATCTTGTTCAATAGATACATTACCTATTTCTCCTGAAAATGTTCAAGCTGTTATTCTAGATTTTGACTTAAATAAGAAAGCTGGGGCCGAAACAATACCGAACATCTTCCTAAAGAACTGTTCCTCCGTCTTAAGCGCTCCTATAAGCGTAATATTCAATTTGTCATTGACCCACGGAGTTTACCCATCTGCTTTCAAGACATCGTACGTTACTCCAATTCTTAAATCTGGTGATCCTAAATCAGTAACTAATTATAGACCTATATCAATCTCTAATATCTTGGCTCTTGTATTTGAAAAAACTTGTCTATAATCAACTCTGACCCCAAACCCTTTCCAGCTTGAGCTCTAAACAACATGGATTTTTTCCGGGAAGATGCACCACCACGAACTTGGCACTATACACCGACAAAATTGCAGTTGCGCTTGATGAAGGGAAACAAGTTGACTCTATCCAAACTGATTTCGCTAAAGCTTTCGACAAAATTTCACACTCTCATATACTCCAAAAATTATCCAATATTGGTTTTTGTGATAATTTAGTTGCATGGTTCGCATCATATATCCGCGAACGACTGCACACAGTAGTCCTTAACCGTCACCAGTCCTGACCCTTTCTCTCAAACCTCCGGTGTTCCACAAGGCACCATACTTGGTCCTTATATCTTTCTCCTCTATATCAATGACTTACCACACCTATTAAACACCGATTGTTTGTTATATGCAGATGATGCTAAAATTTTTAACGTCATTCACACAGAAGAAGACTGTAAATTACTTCAAAGAGATATTCTTACCTTAGTAAATTGGAGCAAGCATAACTTTTTGCCGTTGAATATTTCCAAATGTAAAGTCATAACTTTTTCTAGAAAAGCCAATACCACAATGGGTGATTCATCTCTTAATCGCGTTACCGAAATGAAAGATTTAGGAGTAATTTTCGACCAGAAACTATTATTTCAAAAACATATCAACCTCGAAAGCATTTAAATTGTCGGGTTTTTTTATTCCGAATCTGCAAATCATTCAAGTCTGCTACGTCATTAATAACCCTTTATAATTCTCTAATAAGAAGTTATCTAGAGTACGCATGTACTATATGGAACCCTTTATATGCTGTATATATACAGCAAATTGAATCGGTGCAGAGAAAATTCACCAGACTTCTTTTATATAAAACAGAAGGACACTATCTTAACTATTTCAATCGTCTCGACAAATTTTGTATTCCTTCTTTGGAAAAGCGTCGTCTTTTCTTAGATGTAATGTTTTTATTTAAATTAATACACAACCTTATTAATTGCCCTGAATTACTCCATAATATTAACTACCTTGTTCCATCTAGAGTCACCAGGTGCCCATTAACATTTCAAATTACTACCGCCAGAACCAATTTACGATGCAAGTCCCCCTCTTACAGGATACAAAAAAATCATAACGACTTATTCAATGAACTTGACATCCTCGGTCTTTTAGTCTCTGTGCCTTTAAAAGAATTATTAGAAATGAAATTCAGACTCCCCTCTCTGAATAACAGATAAATATTGACCCATTGAATATTATTTTCTCTCCTCTTTTCTTCTCTAATCCTTTATAATTTTAATTATTTTTATTTTTTTTTAATTTTTTTATAATTTTAATTTAATTTTTCCCCCTTTTTGTAATTTTTTGAATTTTTTTTTGTTTCTTTTTTGAATTGCTATCTCACTTAAAAAACAAATTTTTGTTTTTTTTTTTTAACATTTTAGTCTTCTTTTTCTTGATGAAATATATTAACATAAATACTTGGATTTAATAATTTAACCGGTAGCTTTTAATTGTGACTTTAGTTTGTAAGCTATCGCTGTAAAGTTTTAAATAAATAAATAAATAACGGAAAACGATATTTTTGTATGGCAAGTCATCGAAGAATAGGTCCTCTTTTCGAACATAAATTTACTTTTTTTTTAAAAGGTCGTGTACAAAATTTCAGCTCTCTAAGTCAACGCGTTCACGAATTATCGTGAGGATGGACAGACGGACAGATGGACGGACGGACGGACATGCAAAAATCAAAATAACTTTTAATATTATGCGTGGGTTTCCAATCAATTTTGCTCTACCCTCATTATTTCTGGGTGTTACAAACAGGCGCGTATCCAGACCTGCAGCCTAGGGGGGGTCACAACTAAATCGTTCGAGGGGGAGGAAAAAGTCGCTTTTAAATTGTTTTTTCATCATATTTACGTTATATCACAAAATCCAATTCTCAGTTTGATTTGTAAAACCTACCGATAAAATCATCCACATCAATGTCGATCCCAGGGTGGACATCAAGGACTCATAACCAGATACGCCTACTATCTCTGCACGAGTACAAATAGCTGCGGATGCAAGCAATTCTGTCACGGGTGAAGTAATTGACTGAGAGTGAGCTTGCTCCTTGAGTCACATTTAAGAGAATGCGAGTAGGAGTGCATGATATGTTACTGACTATTTCTTCTGATGTGAACTTAACTGATCTTGCTTTCTTCTGAAAAAAGTTGTCAATGCTCTTATCAGTCTTCCGCTTTACACTTTCGCTACTATTTCTACTTCCATCGCTAGCTGATATAGCAAGTTTATTCTTCTCCTAGAAATTCAAAGTAAACGTGAACTTAAATTAAACAACACTACTTGAATTAATACGAAAGTACAAGTAAAGCAACGCCAACTACCGCAGAGGAAAGCGAATGGATTTTATTTTTATAGTTTTCCCGTAAAAATTCTATATAAAAATTCTAAAGAAAAATATTCAAGTAAATTTCCAACAACAAAATGTATGATAGACAACGCTTATAAATAGCTTACGCGACCAAGACCAGCCAAAACACCTGAATCAATATAACTCTTTGGAATCATGGTCGGCCACTAGGGCCCGGACTCACTAACACGGAGAGTTGTGGAGTTGTGAAGATAATAGTTCTTTTGGCACTTAACTCTCCACTCGGAATTCTGTAACTCGGGGAATTTATATTGAGAAGTACCAAACATTCTTTTCCACTCGACAAAACTCTCGGTTGTGGAGAAGTAATAAGAATATTTCTCAACTGTCAGTATTCGCTGTTTTTGTTGTGTTTTGTGAAGGTACGTAGGTACCTAGGATTTTAGAATTAAATTATGGACTCACTGCATATCCTGGCTATATTTTCAAAAGCAAATTATGGAAATCCTTGCAATACTTAGAGAGAAATATTAATTTTGATGTCTGAACGTACCCGCTAAAAATTTTAAATCACGCGAAAATGGTTAATTTAATCTTCTTCCAGGACAGAAGAGATGCTATACAAAATTTAGATATGCACGTTAAGTCTTGTATGTAGGATTAAAACGTATCTACATTTGTCCCCTAATTCGGTATATGTAATTAGTTTTTGAGTCCGGTAAATGGTTTTGGAGAGAACTGCAAAAGAATTGAACCAGTCCTTCTTAAGATGACAAAATGTGTCCGCATTTTGGTACAAAAGTGGACATATTTTCTACTTATCATTATGAAGAACTGGTAAGTCGTGGAAAAATTTTCATAACAGAGTACTAATAGATGTGAAATAAAGAACGGAAGAAATATATGCAAAATATAGGAACTGGGGTGTATATGACCCAAATGAAAAAAATCCGTCTTTCGACAGTAAAAAATTAGATATGAAGTTAATATGATAAAAAAAACTACACCACTATATTACTCACTTCTCCATCCCCAAAAGACCCTCCCCGAAAAATTTGTCATCTCTATTGTTGTACTCTAGACCCAAAATCTGAAGGAAACACCCCCAATACTCTATGACCCTCCCACGCAGAGTTAGCCGTCCTTCAATATTTCGATACTTCCCACGTTTTCCCTAACTACCCAACTATGTTAGAGAATCGCGAATGGAGAGTTAGGGAGTTTTAATCGGGGAAAACGAAAATTATCATCTTCCAAGCTCCCAAACTCTCAGAGTTGCAGAATCCGGCCCCAGTAGTGCATGAAAAATCTATTTAGAAAAGATGTCAAATCTTTCTAAGAAAACTAAATGCTTGTGCCCTTGTCCGAAAGAGCGAACCACCAGAATCAATCCAATAATTCGTTTGGACTGTTGTCGGTGAATAGTTATTCATTAAAACTCTTAGGAACAATTTGCAAGTATATTTCTAAGAAAACTTTAATGCTTCCCTACGAACGTAAAACGTTTGAATAACTCAGGCTTGAATCAGTGTCGCCATGGAAAATTAACGGGTGGCTAGACGTTGGTTGCATGGAACTAGGATTCTAATGTGATAGGAGTGTAAAAAAGACTTTTCGACACTACATAAAACACAAGAAAATTCTAAAAAAATCGTATACGTCTCAAAGACAAAGAGGTACGACCAAATGACTACCCACTTCAGAATTCACTATTATTCAAAAGAAGCCAAACAAACGCCGAACCCAGCGCTAACTGCCGCCGCAGATTGGAAAAGTGCGTTACAGCACCAGCATTAATCTCTGGCGACAACTACACATTGTGTCCGTACCATACGAAAATTGTCCTGTTAAACTTTTAGAACTCACTCAACAGCTCAGCACCACATTCAATTCATCGCGAAGTTGAGGTGGCGCTTTGGGGGAGGTCATGACCCCCGTGACCCTCCCCCTGTATACGCGCCTGGTTACAAACCCTATGATTTCATCTAGGGTATAAAAAGATCTTCACCCAAGTGAGATATGAAAGGTTTTGCCCACTTTGAAATTTTTTAAGCCCAAAACAAACAATAAAAAAGCAGGTCTACTGCGAGCAGGTTGAGCGACTTAAGTCAACGCTAGAAGAAAAATGAGTGTTTCTGGTTTCAAGACATAAAGGTGCTCTTCCATTAGGATAATGATCGGCCACATACAGCGAGGAGGATAGTACAAAGGCTGGGGGCGGTTTCAATAAGAGACTATATGCCCCATTCACTATATATTCGCCAAACATCGCCCTTATTCGATTATCATTTATTCCGCAAACTTCAAAATCATTTGGGCGGAAAAAATAGGAATTCTTTAGTAGAGGTCAGAATGGTACTGGAGGAAAATTTTTCGTAACGGATAAGTGAATTGAAGAAAGTCTACGAGAAAAATGGAAGAGCATATTTTAGATTAAAACAAAAGATTATTTAACTTAATTTAGAAAATTAAAAAAGTTATAAAAGCATGACCCGCACAATTTCTAATGGATTCAAGTGATTATTTTATGATAAAAGAATGAAGGCGAATATTAGATTTATTTTTGGGGGGAAGTAGCGTCATGGTGTGGGCAGGATTTTACAAAGTAGGCAAAACTCTAATTGCATGAGTTCCTAAAAATCTTAATGCAGAATATATTGATTTTCTAGACACGATTATGGTCGAAAGTGTCAAAGAATTATTTATTTATTAAATTTTCGAAACATCCCAAAAAAATTGTGGTTCAAATCATTACTGAATTTGCCCAAATCTAGAATTTTAAGAGAGTCTTTTGCTAACTAATCTGTAGGTGTAGCTAATAGTTACGGTATAAATGTTGCCAAATCTTTGACTAGGATCACAAAAGAATTGATTCATAGCAGCTCACCAGCAAACTCTTGGCCGCAACGGGCAATTATTCTCGCCGCTGCCTACGCTTATAAACCGCCTTGAATATTCATACTTTAAGGGAAGGAGGTAGATGTAATGCGTAGGATTCCAATATTTGCATCGCCTAGGTTCTTTTATCCCATCCAATGCTAGTTCTGTATAATAAATGACTAGTAAATTTTTTCCGGCGTAAATTAAAGTATTTATAAGTTTTAGCTCAGGCTTCATCTTCATCATGAATAATTCACGAGAAAGTCTGAACTGCTGTTAATGAAAGCCAAACTAAGCTAGCGTAAATTTTTAATGTGTCTTAAAACCAAATTCCAATTAATACTGTGTTAATAATTCTATCATAACAGGTAAAATCACCTCAGGGGTCTCTCGAATCAGAGTTTAATTAGAACTGGACCTAAACAATTTATACGAAAAATAGATTTGGGCAAACGTGAATTGCACAACTAAAGCAGGCGAAATTAAGTATTCAGCAAAGTTCACTTTCCGTGAAATGCTTTTATAGTATTGTTACAAAAAAAAAAAAAAAAACAAAAAATAAAGTTGCCAGGGTCAATAACACCTTAAGACTGACAGCTCTACTTGATATAATCAACATATTATCCTCTAACGAGCTAACGAGCATCACCTAGATGAACACAGTCTTTTGGATGTTCGAATGAAGATCAGTCAGAGGAGTGCGAGTGTGGATTGTGATGCATAGACTTTCAAGTATACACTCTTGATTGCCTGAATCGAATTTCTAAGCGCATATTACGATAGTAAAAGGCTATATCTAACCGAATGACGTTTTTACCGATCATGCGCTGATGGTTAGATTTTGAACCCACATCGAATTGGGATTGCGTAAGTTGCTGGGTCGATGTCTTTCAGAGATACCGGATACCAACAAACAACCAGCAATTCTTTTTTCGTGCGCACCTCTTTGTGAACTCATTTCAAAGGGAGGTAATTATAGTCTTCTGGTATAGGAAGGGTTCTCTATAACGGAATTCTATCGTCTGTAACAATAAATCGAGTCTCTGTCTTGAACGTCAGATCTCCATCACTCTCTGTAATTAATGATTCTAGGTTGAATTTAGAGTTTTTAAAGAACGAGTTGGATTGCGGAATTATATCAAAGTAGACGTTTACTTGATATGCTCTTGCTGTGCGCAGGTAAGTAAGTCAAAGTGCGCTAAAATTAGCTTGGCTCTTGATGATGTAAAGGAGAATGTGATTAAGTGAAGTGAAGACTTCATTAGCACATTACTTGACATATGGAGAAGAAATGAAAAGAAAATCTTTTTTTGATGAAGAAAATTTATTATATACAGTTAACAATTTATCTTAGTTTATAGTCATCTGGATTCTAGAAGTGCGGGACTATACAAGGTGACTTCAATTATACAAGTGGGGGCCCTGGGCACTTTAGGATATGGGGCTACCTAACAAAATTATTTTCTAAAATACTTTGGGTTATAAACAGAAATAATAACGTGGAGTATGTTAAGGCCTATCCCGTACTGAAGACTTTGTGTCACGTAACTGTTTTGTCACCACCGTCAATTCCATAGGCTCTAGTGCGTGCATGAAGTGCCGTGATAGCTAGCGGACTTTTTGGTTCCTCCGGCTAGCAACTTAAGGGTGACGGAACTATCACCACGTCTTCACGTTTATGTGAATGTATACGCACTGATAACATTTTTGTCGCCGCATGACTGTCATTGTCTTGGGAGACGTTGTAGAGCTAGGAAGAAACTTACGCATTTTTTTTTTTTTTTTGAAAAATGGGAGATGTAAGGATATTATGGGATGAACATATAAATAATGAAGTATTTTAATATAAGAAGTACGAATGAGACCACCCTTATACAACACAATTTTGAAGGAATATTCTGATAGAAATTTGAAGATAAAAATTTGAGGAGAAATATCCATGAAAGTATTTATACACCTTAGAGCTGCAGCAAGACTCTCTTCGGGCTCAACTACTTTGATAAATTATTGCAGATTCATTTCTGTAGTAGTAAATCATCACTCATACGGAAAGAGGAATTTTTCAGAATAGGATCGTAGTTTATCCAACCTTCGGCTCCAAATTGGATGAATAGAATGAACTTTATTTCGGATTGAAATCTTATGTGAAGCTAGAATCATATCCATCAAAATTCAAGAAGTAAATAAAAAAATAAACTTCATTAAGTATGAAGTTCCCAATAGCGTTTCATTCGTTGATATTTTCTATATGCTTATGACAAATACCCACACATATCACAGTTGACGCCCCGAAATTGATATTGATGAATGGTGATATAGAACAATAATATTTTGGGTGACAGTTACTCATTGTGTGCATACTAAACTAGTCCTTCGGCGACAGGACGGCGACAGTAACCAAAAAAGTATGACAAAAAGTGTCCAGTGCGCGTTAGGCCTAACATGAACCAACAGTATAAAAATTTTCGCTGATTACCAAATACTTACATTGAGTTTGGCTACTGAAAGGATACCCTGAAAAAATACTAGAAATTTAAAAAATACTGGGGTTGCATACGCAGTCACTATAAGTAACTTTCTATGAAAATTTGATGCCATATATAGAAGTTCGAATAAATCCCACGGTCAACTTTTAATAGCCAAACTCTAACAGCTAAGCTAACTTGAAATAGGATGTCTTACTGATTGAAAAATTGGTTGGTCTACTATCGCAGGAACTAGGGTGCCCCATGGATAGCAGGGCCTTGGGTCCATACGTATAAAGCAGCGTTTACAATGACAGAGTAGAGTGGAGTGAGCTTTTACCAGAGTAGCGTGCATGCACAATAGAGAGTGAGTTTCATCCCGATTTTCGAAATCATATGATAATGATGTGACAGATTATCATGTGTTTACATTTGAAATAGATTTCAAAATAGAACACAGTTTGTCGATTCGTATAATTTAGTTAACTAAATGGTGTTAAATTACAGAGAACATTTCTATAATTACACCAAAATGAGCTATGAACGATTTGAATTATCACAAAATACAAATTAACATCTAGTACGGTCACTTTCGAAATGAACGACTGCCTTCTATATTCCATTGATAGGCCAATTCGAATATAAGACAATTTTAATTCTTAATTGACTTTATTTTGTTAAAATTGTATCATAAAAATACTAAAACATTTTAAATTTCGTATAAAAAGCTTGCAAATATCAGTGCGACATCTGTTAGAAATCGAAACAAATGTTGAAAGCTTTCGAAACTACCAACGTGACTCTGAAATCCACTCTGGTAGAAAGCCCGAAGAACTTATATTAGAGTGCAATCTGGGGACTCCACTCTACTCTGTCATTGTAAACGCTCCTTAAAGATGGTGCTGCTCCGTGACACTGGATTATGGACATATGGAAGAGGCTTTTCCTTGTTTTTTACAAATATCAATGCCAGAATGATAAATTATTTTTATTATGCCGCATTCACAATACAGAGTGGACTAGAGTAGCGTAGAGTGGCAACTGGCATCCTTTTTTTCGCATGCAGTTGTGGTTATCTCTATTTGGCTCAGAGTAGCGCAGAGTTGAGCTGCATGAAAATATAATTTCACGCTGGCATTTCCGAAAGCTCACAAACTGGAATTTCGAACTACTAGCATGTAGATGGCGTGGAAAAATCACCATACCTCTTTTTATCATAATTAACACATTTTAATGTTATTTTCTGATTTACTATTTTTTATGAATGCTAATAAAAAAACAAAAGGGTTTTTTTGCAAACTCATGATTTAAATACCAAAAATATTACGTTAATTTTTATCTAGTTTCGAAGCAATTGGATGGTGCACTAAATGTCTCCTCTTCCGAATTTATTATTTTGACAACGTCAAGCATGTTGATTTGGCGTTGTTATGTCGATTTGTTACGTTTAATTTCAAAGTTCGAATTTCAATCTGCGCTGTATTGTGAACAGTTGCGCTCTGGACTCAAAGCTCACTCTGCGCCACTCTGCATTGTGAATGCGGCATTATCACGAAAAGGGTTAAGTTTACCATGGACCCTACACGTGTGGATATACACTAATCACTATAAACGTGTTCATTTGAAAATGTGTTTACTGTGCCCAAAATGATGAAAAAAATCTTCGTAGTATCTGTTGATGATGCTCTGCTAATATATACTAGATACTACTAGATTTACTTTATTAATTTATTCTCGGATGGCCATAGGTCGGTGGAGTCTGGTTCGATCCTAACACGCAAGACAAGTTGGATATTGCATGGCATCATTGGAATCGCTACTCAATTAACTTTATAGTGCTACATTTTTTTAACCTTCATTTAGTTTGTAACTCTAAAGGCCGGTACACACAGGGGCGGATTTCCCTATAGGCCGAGTAGGCCCGGCCCTAGGGCGGCAGATTTAGGGGGCGACAAAATGTTTGAATGATTTTTGATTTTTTCTTGTAGTTGTGGGTATTTCATTACATTTTTATACTTTTTCGTTTTTTTAAATAAAATAATTCGTTGGAAAGTGTTATTTTTAATTCTACTCCATTTTTTTCAAATCTACTCCGATTTATGAGGCAGCCTACTCCGCTAATTCTAGCTTGGGGTCCCTTCACTGGATATTGATCATTCAATTTTTCGTGTTTTACAGGGAGTAGGGGGGCGGCAATCTTCCATAGGCCTAGGGCGGCCAAGTGATCAAATCCGCCCCTGGGTACACACTCTCAACCAAATCGTATATGTTCAAGCCAAGTCGTACGATTTACATGAGCATGTGTATCGAAAGTCGAAACTTGAGTTTAGACTGAAGTTTGACATGAATGAAATTGGCCCGAACTATTGCGTACAAGCAAATCTGACACGACTCTTCTATAGAATTGAAGTAAGTCTGCATTAAAGTCGATTTTGTCGTCTAGTTCAATTCTATAACAAAGTCGGAAGATTTGCTTCTACGGAATAGTTTTGCCCGATTTCATTAATGATAGACTTCAGTATCAACGCATGTTCTGACTTTCGCTACACTTGTTCATGCATAAGTCGTATGATGTGGAGACGATTTTGAACTGATTTAAAACAAAAACTCTTCCCTTCCTCTTACATTATAAACTTTTTCGATTTGTTATTTGGATCATTTAGCGTTACCTATTGAAAAAAAAAAACTAAATGCCGCCCCCCAAGAAACAATTGTTTTTATATAGTAGTAACCGTAAAGTTTCCATTACCAAATTATATAACTTGAGTTATATAAACTAGTACTCGAAACCTCTTTGTAACCACTATAAACCCCTTATAGAGCTTAAATGGAAGATTATATAAAGGTTACCGTGACTTGATTTAGGTAACGTTATATAACTAAAAGTTTTATAAAATGAGTAACCAAAATATTCTGGTTACCTTAATATAACTTCTTATATAACCCTTATATAACCCAAAGTGCTCTCGATTAATTTATTTTGGTCACAGCAGTGGTTGCGGTAATGTTTCGGTTACCTTTATAAACTTTGTTTATAATGGTGATGGTAACGTTTCCACAACGCTTGGAATTCTCAGACGGATTACTTTCAGTGATTGGAATGTTAGGGAAATTATTTTTCGTTACCTTTATAAAACAATAATATGCAAATATTTACGAAACCTATCTTGACATAGAATTTCGATTTTTTTTTTTATTGTATTTTTATAATGTAAGGGTTTAATATTTTTACATTTTAGAAGTACAATTTTTAGGCATATATGTGGTGAAATTCAGCTGCAATTAAAATTTTGCTGTGAATATCATCATAGATACTTCTAAAAAATACAGACCCCTCCAAAAATAAGCAATTTTTAATAATTTTAAATAAATATGACAAAATTTATAAATTTCTCTTAGGTGATATTAATTCATAAAAATTACATAACATAATTTAGAAATGTTATGTACATAAAAAGATGTAATTTCTTCATATAAAAATAAAACGGAAGCCATATATCTGCAATTTAAAAAATTGGCTTAACCGACATTTTCTTTTTTATCTGCAATGGACAGATGAAAAAATGGCGGCTTGTACTTAAATGAACAAATTACCATTATAAAACTTCAAGTAGTTTTATATAAACTGAATGACCCTTATAAAACGTCTAGAGTTATTATATAAACTAAAGGCACTACCATGCTTCGAAAATGGTCCTTATATACCCTTTAGTCATAATATGTAACCTTTGGTAATGTTATATAATATATATCTTAATTATAATCACAAAAAAACAGACAGTGTTCTTATATACCCTTTGGTTATATTATGTTATATAAATAAAAACAGTTTTATAATGGCTCCATTTGACTGTAGAAGTAATTTGTTTTTATAACGATCACCGTAGTTACTAAAGGGCCACCAAAAAATTTTACGATATTTTATAGTGGATATATGTATTACCGAAAATTCCCAATTTTTATTAATGTCACCTAAATTACTGAAAATTGTCGAGTTATATATATAACCACGGATATCGCAATAAACACTTATTACCAATAAGTTTATAACGTGGTGATCAAAACAATTATAAAACTTTCTATATACGTTCTAGTAATGGTTACTCTAAGTTATATAGACCGGTAATTGAAACATTTCCATCACCAACTTATAAAACCTTTAATAACTTACTTCCACGATAACTATTAGTAACCTAAAAAACTCTAATATAACTACATCACCAAATGGTAATATTATAAAACTCTTATATAACCACTGAAATTCTTATATAACCGAGTAACTATTATATACCCCTAATACTTAAAACTACCCATCACCTTCAGTCACCAAAAATTGGAAAAATTGTTACTTGGGAGAACTTCTATGGCATATTTATTCCGCGAAATTTGAACTCAGCCTATAATTTGTATTCTTTTAGAACATGTCTCTACTAATTACGCATCCAATTATGTCTTAGGGGTACAAGTAGGAAAAAATATAAAAAAACTATGAATTCACCGTTTATGTTCTAACCACCAAATGTACCAAGGTGCTATTCCCAAATGTCGTGGGAAGTAAATTTCAGTAATGTGAAAATATTTTTATTTCTTCTCAGCACTTTGTGAAATAGTTGCAGAAACAGTAAAAATAAAGAGAATAATTTGCATTTAAATTTGCATTTGTTATCTAACCTCTTAGGCGAAGTTGACCCAAATTGCCAATGGTAAATTTACAACCGAATGATCACAATTTTCAACGGTACCACACTTATGTGGCTCATAATTTTTATTTTGGTGTAACAAATTGGCAAAATGTCAAATTGGTTTGCATTCCTCGTTCCTTTCCAGGAAGGTAGATAGAAAGGTCAGTTTCAATTAGGCAAGCATAATATCTTTCCAGGAAGGCATCCGGTTTGAATGATGATATGGTTCCATTTCCTGTTAGGTAGGTAAACACAAATTTTTTGTTTTTGTACAAACAGAAGTAAATATGCTCGGATCCACTAAGAATTTGGTTATTTTAAATGGGGGGGTTGGATCTGGAATGAACTCGACTCTAATTGACTACCAAATTTGATAAGTGTCCTATAATTTCATTTGAATCATATCAAAATAGATTATATTCAGCCCAGGCATATATGTATGTATTGCCATGTTAGAAAACGTCATATTGCGGTAAGAAAATTCCATACAAAGTAAATTACTCATTTAAATCGTGTCTAATATGCTTTGTTTTTACTAACGCTGCAAAATACCATTAAGAATAAGAACTGCAATTGAAATAGCTGTGCATCTAGGTATTACGACTAAAAAACCTGCTAAAATTTCCATTATGTAATCGAAAAGGTAAGGAAGAATAATTAGACAACAACGGTACGGTGGCAAGACATTTCACAACAAAGGAATATTTCGACATGTTTTTTATACACACTCACATCTATCTGAAGAAAATGAATTGAGCTCACTCGCATGCAAATTCTCTGATTCTGAGATGTCATCACCATCAGAAGTGCCCACAGAAATTTATGGGCAGCTTCTTTTTTAGTAGGTCGCAATATGTTTCCCGGTGAAATTTACTGTGGTCATAAAACGAATGCATCAAGATGCCATTTACATGGACTTCTTAGGTACTTTCGACAATTTTTTTAGAGTGGTTTGAATCCATAAGATAAACGCTGTTAGACTTTTGTCAGCATGGAAAAGAGCTTTCATGAAATAGTGGAAAATTTTAGAATGATATTGGAAGAAGGTGGGAGCATTGCTTTTTTTATCTTGGGAATTTAAAAAAATTTAATATTGATAATAAAAAATGACCAAACATTTTTTCTATTACACTTCTTCACAGGTATACTAATTTTGTCCATAATCGTTTCTAACAAAAACAAAATATTTCACATCCGTTTTGATTGAAATTTTTAATATAATCAGTTTATCATTTCAGGATATAAAAGGTAAGCTTTTGGTCTTGTATAAAGCCTACAAAAAGTAGGAATTTGGATGTTTTTTGCTGGTTTTTCTTTAAGACGCTAATTTGGTCAAATTGGCTTGTCACTCACTTCGTCCTTTAGTAGCACATCGCACTAGTAGTACCTTATTATCCCGTGAGGTCTTATCAATCTCTCCCCACTATCATTGCAGTCAAAGATAGGGACTGACATACATCAATATGTCTTTTAGTGGCCAAGGGTGGTTGGAACTCATCGTATCACAAAAATATCTTTGATCCAAAAGAAAGTTGAGTGGGTCCTGTCAGGACTCTAATCTAATTCTCCAGATCCTTTTTCATTTCCAGCCCCCCCCCCCCCATTTTCGTTATTCTTTTTTTAAGTTTCAGCATAGTTAGAGAGAGATATCATAAGTATTCTCTGTTTCTTGGCCAAAGTACTTGAGAAGCTATTGTATCTTCAAATAATTGAATATTTTTGTTGGTTTTCGTCGTTTGCATAGTTGCGAAACGGCACTGATTGAAGTCACGTCTAACATCAGAAAATCACTTGACATGAATCATCTATGTGTCTTAACTTTACTCGACTTCTCTAAAGCTTTTGACTCAGTTAATCATCCAAAATTACTGTCTAAACTAATGCTTAACTTTAATTTCTCAAATCCGTTCGTCGCCCTCATCGGTAGTTTTCTATCAGGAAGATCTCAACGTGTGAAAATTGGTGATCTTGTATCAAGTGCTTGTTCTCTAAGTTGCGGTGTACCACAAGGGTCCATACTGGGTCCGTTATTGTTCAGTATGTTTATAAATGATTTGTCGAATTCTATTGACAATTGCAGTGTTCATTTATATGCTGATGACGTGCAGCTTCAAATTAGCAGACCTATCGGCCTCTTAGAAGATTGCTTAGATCGCATGAATTCCGACCTGGAAAATGTTTCTCGTTGGGCTACTAATAATAATTTAAAACTGAATCCACTGAAGTCACAGTGTATTGCCTTTTATCGGAATGATATTATGCTCTCTGATCTCCCACCTGTCACTTTAAATGATTTTACTCTGCCTTTTTCTAGACGTGTCAAGAATCTTGGTGTATTAATTGGTACGAATATGAAATGCTGTGACCATATCGGCAATATGATAGGTAAAATCTATGGTGACCTTCGACGGCTGTGGTCATCGGCCAGTATTCTGCCAAATGGCACCAGATTGTTGCTGGTCAGATCACTTCTTCTACCTTATTTTACGAATGGTAGCTTAGTTTTTCCACACTTGGATTCCATTTGCTTAAGAAGGTTGAATATAGCTTTTAATGACTGTGTATGGACTTAGACGGTTTGATCACATCTCGTCTCTTAGTAACAACTTTCTGGGTTGTTCTCTCAATGAGCACCGTCAGAGAAGGCTATTATTCTCTCTCCATAAAATCATCTATACAGGCAAGCCAGAGTACCTTAGCAATCAACTGCGATTCTTAAATTCTGAACGGCATTTTAACCTGCTTATTCCTGTCTTCCATTATTCTGTTCAAAGTGACTCTTACTTCGTTAAAGCTTCGCGTTTGTGGAATCGTCTGCCGACAAATCTTCAGCGCGCTAGTTCGATTGTTAAATTCAAGGAGATTATTAAAAATTAGAATTTTTAAACAGAAGTATGTCCGGGATTGGTTCGGTAGTAGCGGGGCAGGGTCTTCATGGGTAAATCAGTAAATCAACTTACCATATTTACAATTTTGTTCAAAATTCACAAGCAATCTCATTAGTCTTTTTTATCGTTGTTTCGTTCTTTAAATTCCTAAAAAAATTTTTTTTAACCTTTTACTTTTATTTCTATATTTTTTCATAATTTTCTTCTCATTCTTTATTATTTTCTTTGTTTCATAGGATTACTTTTAGTTATTAATTAATTTGCCTTATTTTATATTTTATTTTATATTATTCTACATGTTGGCTACCACTATTTTTGTGTACTAGTTATAAGAAGTAAAAATACTCTTGTGTACACCTGATTAAAAATAAATTGAGTTGAATTGAATTGAATATCATCAATACATAAGGCAAGAACCACTGCCAACCTAGATCTCGAGCCGGCACCAGCTAGTTTTTTTCGTGGTAACCTTTCATTCTCATTACTCTGTCCCAACTGCTGGGGTAAGCTACAGAGTACTCCAATGGTATTTACGAAACTATCTATAATTAATAGGTTCATGCAATTAATCAACTCTTGATATTAGTTTTTAATTTTCATCAAAAACAACTAAAAATCGACTAAGAAAAAACTGCGACAAGAACATGTAATTTATTGAATAAAACAGGCTAGAACAGACTGGACACGGCATAGAGATCTTGTAAGTTTTATTTCGTAGTGCCACCAATTTCAGTAACTCATAAAGACAAATTTAGCATTGAAAATGTTCTTTTAATTAAGTGTCGAGTCGTCTAAGAACTCAGAGCTTTACATATACCTCCTTGGTAACACAAATGGTTGCACTACCTGACACTGTATTCTTTTATACATATTTCTTATTCTTTTCTTATTTAATTTCACTTCCGTAAGTCGGCTAATTTTCAATATTTGCTCATTAACGTGAAACGCGATTTGATGTATGACAAGACTACATTCATGGAGTTGTTAGCTTTCTAAATAGCATTAACTTCCGACGTTACAAGGCCAACCGAAAGTACACCAAACCCAGTTCGGGTTGAGTACAAATTTCTGATTAGATGTTATAAAAAACGTCGTTAGTAAAATGTTATGCGTTCATTCTTATGATAGACAACTAAAAGTTTGAAGCTTAGTCCACTCAATCAAGCACATCTTTCAACCAAATTCGGCATACTTTCAGTACAGTTTTTAATGCAGCTTGCAGGTATGTACATGTCGGCTAAAAATATGAAAAGTGTGTTGATTTATAACTCAGTTTACCATGTATAGTTCCAGGTAATAGTTTACAAATTCACCGTGACCGCAATATTAGTTCGTTAAGTCAATTTATCGAAATCAAACCTACATTAGTATCGAATCCATTTTATCGTGGCATCATTACTCCCGTTTGGATTGATGGAAAAGTACTAATTTATACAAAAACACAAAACTAAGCCAAATAACAACTAATTTCCGAAAGAGGTCATTAAGCACAACAAACACTAAAAATTGTGTATTAGTCTAAAATTAAACTGATTCCAGCTGTATAACTTTTTTTTTTATTAATTCTCTCAAAATGTAAAGTGTGCTAATTCGGACACGAACAAGATTCTGCTGACAATAAAACTCATAAAACGACAGATGAAAAACTTAAAATCTACTGACCGCCTTCCGGTGACAATGCGGTCTCACGGTTCTTATGCAAACTATATTTTTAGTGAAAACAGAGAAAAACAAAAAAAAACTACTGTGTCCCCCATAAAAAAGCGTCTTTAATTATGTACCTGTCATAGCAAGCGCATTAAGCCAAGTCCGAAAAACGGATAAAAGAAAACTTGAACTTTTTAAACACTTCAACACTTTTTCGCGCCAGATTTCACAAGTTTGGAGCCAATCGAGCGACATTTGCATATCAGAAAATTGCGGGCTTTTAGAGATAATTGGCACAATTTCCTTGCTTTCATTTCCTAATTGAGTTTTCTTCTTTCGTTAGTTACTGTTTTGCTGTCCCGGGGGATTTATTTTCACTGCTAAGAATATTTATGAATGACTACATAGAACTCTGCTAATTTTGCAGAACCATTCAAGTTAAATCAATTTTATGCAACTTCATTACTCATTTCATATAATTTTTGCAGAAAGAACGGAGTCAAATGAAGTTTGAGTTCAGATAATTCTTAAAAATTTAAGGACTTGCAAGAAGCAAATTAGATCAGTTATAGCGCTAATGTCCTTTTTGGCGTGTTTGAATTCTTAAAGTAAAGAAAATTATTGCATCAAACTAGGGGCAAGTTGCAGGGTGTGTACATCTTCCTCAGCCTGCAGTCTGTAGGATGTAGATTTAGTTTAGATTTTGTGAGAGGTATAGAAATGAAAATATTGTAAATAATTTCGATGTTATTTGAAGTCATCTGAAGTATTCACATGAATCTTTGGTCATTCTCTTTGATTGCTATTTTATTTGTGCACTGGAAACTGATTATATATTATATATTTATGCAATTAATAAAAGATCAAAAGCGTTAGATTTAATAAATTTGTTTAACTCTGAATCTTAATACTTCAACGGAGAACCTTAAACCATTCTATTCTATTACAGGAGAAAGAGAAGTACACAAATATCATCCCTGACGACGAAAAAACATCACCTTAGCAATATAGAGGGAGGCATTATCTTGGGTAACTAGCCAGGCTAATGAATAAGAAAAATTGGTAAAGCAAGTTAGTTGATGTAGGCTGTTTTGAGAGCAGAACCATGTCAAAATCTGAATGCAGAGGTAGAGGAAGAATAAAGGTATCTCCTACTTTTATATACCTACAAAAACTCTATTTCAACTGTAGTTTACCTGGTTAATTGAGTATTGCAAATGCAAATACATAGATAACATCAAAGTGGAGGACACATATTAGGCCTGACATCAACAGACATGATAGATGTCTTAAGTGATGCATTATGATACTCTGAACATATTTTATTAATAATCCTTATTTCAATTAAGCGGGGGGTAAGCTGGGAGTGGGGTGTAAAAGTTTAATCTAGTGCATTTTGGAAAATCTAGTACAGAATTAAATTTCTTAGGACCTGAGCATTTTCCCCTCTTTTACTCGAACTGAGGTACTAGATTTTTCGCACTTAGATAGGTAGGGTTATGTCCGATCGGAAAACGGGTATCCCTGTTTGCCTAAGCTATGATTGCCAGCTACAATTCATAGAAGAAAATTTTGTTTACCATACTTTTAGGGTTGGTGGGGGGGGGGGGAGTGCCTCCAATACGGCCTGTTGCATATCAAATTACAGGTTTCTCCAAGTACTATCGGGTGGTGTAATTCTTTTCCGATTCAGAGAATTTTCTCGGGAAATTTTCGTCGCCAACCCATTTTTTGTCGAAAACCCATTTTCATGCACGATATAACCCCAGTTACTACATTTCGCATATATTTTTGCAGTTCTTTCTTTCGTGGCCATCACGAGAAGTAGAAAAGTCCACTCAAGAAAGTCGCTCAAGTTTCATCCGATCGCCAAAGCTTTCCCCCGCTTAATTGAAATACCTCGAGATATTGTCCTCTCCAGGCAGACTGTGTAACAGTTTGGTACGGGCTTCGGTAGTGGGGCTTGGTGGGTCCTTTTTCTTTCGAAAACGAAACCGGTATATCTGTTATAGTGAATGGATTGCGTTTTTATACCCTAGATGAAATCTATAGGGTATACTAAGTTTGTCATTCCGTTCGTAACGCATACAAATAATAATGGTAGAGCAAAATATATTTTACACCCACCCATAAAATTATAAGTTTTTTTGTATGTCCGTCCTTCTCCTCTATAACTCAAGAACGCGTTTACTTAGAGAGCTGCAGTTTTGCTCCACATGGCCTTTTTAAAAAAATTGTAGATGTAAGTTCGAAAATGGCACGAATCAGGTAACTCCTTCATAGGGTTGCCATACAAAAATTTCGTATTACACTATATATGTATTTGGACATGTTTTGAGAACGTGTCGACGTAGAGAGCTGAAATTTTGTACACGGCGTTTTCATAGAAATAAAAAATCTAATTTGAGAAATAAACTAAATCGAACAACCCCGTCTTGATGTTGTCATACAAAAATTTACTTATACTTTGAAAACGATCACTCCTAGAAGTTTTTATTGTACTGAAAAACTCTTTGGAATATGAAATCCTATGAAATTGGTTATATTAATTTTTTCTGTCCGACAAACCGTTCTAGAAATATATGCGAAAAACCACTTTAAAAATCAAATTTGCGCTGAATGGTGACCATACGATATTAGATATGGGCATTCATCTAGGGTATCGTAAGCGTTTTCCTTGTTTTTCTCTGAAGTTCCTTCCAACTGCGTGCGAAGTTTCTCTACGCAGGACATTTTCTTTGAGGCCACGTGTAAAATTAGGTGTGAGCCAATGTTCCTTAAATGATACAAGAAAATTTTACTAAAATAAAATGGATTTTCCCAAAAGAATGAAGATGAAAAAAGCAATTAGTTTTTTAATAATTCCTTTCTATTTTCATTTGGACAATTACACAATTATACAAAAGTTCTGAAAAAAGTCAGTTAGTAAAAAAGTAGTAGATAATTAAGATTATTGGGTGCAGTCGAGGAAGTAACGGTGTGCATTTCGTTGAATGTTTGTGGTTCATAACTCTGTAACCCGAGCTCACCCCCTCGTGTGGTTACGCATAAGGAGAATTTTATTACATTTTAATCTAGGTCTGATATAACTTGTACATTTGCAAGATTTTTACCAATAAGATTTTTGGGGATGGCAAGTTTGAGATATCTACTTCATCGACGGAAATAGGTTTAGTGGATATTGGGGTACGTTTGAGTGATAACAGATTCGCTTTGCCCCAAGCGAGTATTGCTTTAACATCACTGTTTAGTGCACTAAACATGTGGCTATACGTTTGTCAACTGTAATAGAATCGAACGAGTACACGATACAAAGAGTGCTGTAGTCTGTAGAACTATAAATAGCATTGAAAATGAGAGCTAGTAGATCATCAAGAAATATTAGAAAGATACTAGGAGAAAGAACAGAACCTGGTGGGACACCAGTATTGATTATACTTAAAACGGTCAGACGTAACTCGGTCCAATATAACTTGGATTGAATGGTGAGAAAGAAAACTTTTAATTCATATTTTAAGAAGAGAGGGTCTAGACCTAATGCCTTAAGTTTAGCTAACAGAGTAGGAGCCAACAGACCCAGATTCTATTGAAGGCCTTTGAAACAAAGCCAACGAAAACCTGAGCATATTTGCTTTGATTGCTGAATATATATTTCCAATTCTTAGTTTTAAGACACCAATAATTAAAAACATATTTTGATCCTCAAAGAGGTTTTTACCTGTAAGCACATAAAGCAGACTATTACAAAGAGTGATGCGCAATAGATTGACATTGAAAGCCTATGGATACGTAGAAATAAGAAAAAGGAAGAACAAAGCTAAAGTGAACAGTGTAAACAGCATAACCGTAAAGGGCTAATTATTTTCACTTAGAACATTTTTCATTTTGAGCCAACATTTCACCGACTACACTGAGGTTCTCAATGCAATTTTTGCAGTTAAATCAACTGCAGTTGGTTATGACATGATACCACCGAGATTTATTAAGTTGATCACCCCGTATATTACACCAGTTTTAACGCATATCTTTCACGCGTGCCTGACTACATCTCAGTTTCCTGCTGCTTGGAAGAAAGCTGTTATTATTCCAATCCCAAAGAAATCAAATACATCTGACGTCAATGACTTCCGACCGATTAGTATTTTACCTTTTTTTTGGTAAGGTTTTTGAAAAACTCATCTTCTTGCAAGCCAATAAATTTATAGACCAAAATCGTTCATTATCTCCCTGGCAATCTGGATTTCGACAGGGACATAGCTGTGAAACTGTTCTATTAAAAGTCATTTCCGATATTAATTAAGCTTTTGACAATGATAAGTTAACCATACTTGCTCTTCTAGATTTTAGTAAAGCCTTCGATAGTGTAGACCACATTCACCTTCGTAATAAATTAAAGAGAAGTTTCGATTTGTCTTCCTCAACTGTGAAGCTGTTCAGAAACTTCCTATCTTCCCGACATCAAGCTGTGAAAGTAGGTAACTCATTGTCCGCTTTTCGTTTTATCTGTTGTGGCGTAACTCAGGGCTCCATCCTTGAGCCATTTCTTTTTAGCCTATTTATAAATAATCTCCCCAATGTGATTAAGGAGTTCACCATTCATCTATATGCTGATGATGTCCAATTATATATGAGCCAACCAATTGAACTACAGGATGATTGCATTTCGCGGCTAAATGATGACTTACAACGAATCTACGAATGGTCTCTTGATAACAAGTTGGTATTGAATCCAAGCAAATCTAATTCTATTCCGATATATAAAAGCAACATTGATGCTTCAAGACTATCACCTGTTTTACTCAATAATACAACTCTACCATATCGTGATTCTATTAGGAATTTGGGAATAATATTAAATTCTAGCTTAAGTTGCTGCAAGTATGTTAGTAATATTATTGGAAAAGTTTATGTCTCCCTTCGTCAGTTATGGGTCACTGCATATCTTCTGTCTACCGTAATGCGTCTAAAACTAGTGTGTACGCTGATAATTCCACATTTCCTTTATGGCTCGATATTGTTCCCGAAGCTCGATTCAGTCTGCCACAGACGGCTCATGGTTGCATTCAATGACTGTATTAGGTATGTATATAAACTGCCCCGTAGCTCCTATATCTCTCCATATCGTAATAGTATTCTCGGATTTCCGATATCTACCTTTCTCATCGTAACTTGTATTTTTTGAACAAGCTAATAAATCTCAAAAGTCCTGAGTACCTCTACAACAAGCTGCAGTTTCTACGATCTCAAAGTGGTGTAAATATTTGTATGCCACGCTGCAGATCACAACTTGGAGAGCGTTCTTATTTTGTTCAAGTTCCTCGTAAATGGAACTTATTACCATCAGAACTTCAGCGCGTGGGCTCCAGCAAGGTTTTTCTTAAATTGTTAAAATCAACCAATTTTACCTAAATGCACATTCTTTCTACCTATACTTACTTGAATAACTAATTATGCAAATATAATCTATTTTTTTGTCTTTTTTCGCATTTCTCTGTTTTTTTTTAATTTTTCTTAACCTATTTTTTTTAAACATTAATTTTCTTTTTTTTTATTTTGATAATGATTAGATGTTATTTTTTTTCTTATTAGTCAAGTTAGTAGTTATTGTCACTTATTGACCTACCTGTAAATTCCAAACTAGTGTTCTGTATATTAATAAGATTTTACAATCTTTGTACAGTTGCCAAATATTATTATTATTATTTTATTTGTAAATAAATACAAAAATGAAACTGTTCCACGGCATTCCTTAATAATTATTGTTGTAAATTGCATGCCGTTTAATAAAAAAAAATCTCATTTGAATAAAAATGACTGCAGTTGACTTTGAACCCATGTCTTCGTTTCGATAGTTAGACCACGTACAATATGTTTTATTATTTGACCCCGTAGAAGAAAAACCTGAAGGAATCAGTCGAAATTATTCAATCCTTGAGCTAGATCTGAAGCACGTATTCAAAGAATTAATTTTATTTTATTGTCACGTGGGGAGTATAAGCAGTTTATTTCTACATATCGCTTGGTATGGAGCCGTATATGTTTTATAACCGAAAGCATATTGAGAAGTTCATTTACGTGTTATGTAAGAATTATGAAACTCCAATAAGAAAAAGAAAATTGATTGACCTCCATGTAAACATGCAATGAAAGATTCGATGCGATCACATTCCAACGTCATATGCTAAATCAACTTCCGACTTGGCTCGAAATCATATATTGCAGCTTCTGCGTGACGCGTCTTCTTGAACTCCCTATCGCATACCAAATTGTGCATAGTTTTCTTCTCTTCGGCTAGATCTAATCCCTTCATTTCAGAATTCATTCGTTGCACTTGAAGTCATATCAACGATCTGACACATGTTCTCTGACTGCACCACCGAAGACAGCTCCGATTATGATTCACCGAGCAATGACCGCTTTCGTGTTGGGCTTTGGCCGTAAATATTAAACTGGGCACAGCATCATAAAAGGAAACGAATGCAATGCACGCGCATTTTAATTTTACCGCTTAACCTTTAGAGAAGGCGCTTTCAATTTCAAAGCATATGAAACCCGGCCTCCATAGGGTATCGTCGTGCACACCGCTATAATAGAGGCTGGAATCATCAAAGCATGTAAGAAATCATAGCGGATCATGGCATCTTGATTCCTCCCAGAATTCTTTCCACTACTTACTAAGAGCTGTCTTGTGTTGCATTGAAGATTGATTGTGATGTGATGAGGTGGCTGGAGGCTATAGTAAAGTTTAAAAGTTTCGATATGAAAACTTTTGATTGGCTGAATTCTTCAGGCTTGTTATATCTTAGGTCTATGGAATTTGCGAAATTTCTTTTAGTGTAATTAGATTTCTGGAGGAACTTCAACTTCAACTTCAACTTCATATTCTCAGCAAGTATATTTAGAAAAGAAAGGCATCCCAGTAGCTAGGAAAAAATTATAATTGAACGATGTGGGCACAGATCTTCTTGGCTTTTTGGACTTTCCCTTCACAGTAATTAAGTTCACATGGTTATTCTCCACGGACACCCTTTCTTAACGTCTTTAACTAGTTTCAATTAAGAAAGTACTCTAAATGCTGTAATTAAGCTAGAATGGTGGTGCCAGTGTAATTTTCGTTAAACTATTCTATTAGATGTGGACTTAATCTTCATTAGTTAGCTTCTCCTCTATCAATTCCCTTTTGTTTTTGGTGAAGAGATTTCAAATTTCCATAACAATGGATCTAGCAATGGAAAGCACTTTTACTGTTATTTTTTAACAATTCCAGGCACGAGCGTAGAAAAAGTTTTCTGTTACGATAATTTATAGCTTATGTCTCAATTGTTTAATGTTTTGTCATTTGAAACTTAAGTACATGTGTATGCATGTGTGGGAGCTTAATTACAAATAAAAAAAAATGTTTTCTTAATTAATTATTATGAAAATTAGTAGAAAAAACAAAGTCAACGATTATGAGTTGTGTCATTTACACGAAAGATGGCACTGAAAAATGTTTGCACTTTGCAGTCTTTTTCGTGAAGTGTTTAGATTTTCAATGGTCAGGTTCTTGTTACCCCTGCCAAAACCCATTTACACATATAAGTTGCTTATAAAAGTGTGAAATGTAGATGTATTTCTTCATACTTAAGAAATTGATATCAGAAAGTCAAAATCAAGCTATAATTAGATTTGCACAGGGGTTCTTCAAGGTTCACTACTTGGTCCACGTCTTTTTTGCTAGATATTAATGACCTAGGACAAATATTGCATAATTCTAGTGTTCTGATGTGTATGCAGGTGATGTTCAAGTTTATTTATGCACATCTGTTGCCCATTTATAGGATGGTAACTCAAAAATTAATAATGACCTTGTTGAGATTTTTAATTATTATTTTTTTTTTCAGCAACTATGAAACTGATGAAAAAGCGACAGTTTTCCTGTTTTCTACTATACGTAACACCTACTATCCATGATAATACCAACATTTTAGCTTTAGGAACCTACGAGATCAGAGGGGGAGGGACACGGTATTTTTTTGCACATTTTGAGCTATATATTTATAACCAAGTCACCAAAATATTGAAATTTTTATTTTGGAATCCTTGAAAGTAGCCCTTTCAAAACAAACCCACACGAAATAAAAATTAAATTCACTTCCATTAAAAATAAAAAAAAAATTCAAAATCTTTGACTATCGAAATATGTGCGCGCTACGAAGACCTAAGATTCTGCCAAATTCAAAATTCCTACCTGATGTCGTTTTCGAGAAAAACGTTTGTAACATGCAGAGTGATCTTACAAGGGTTCCGATTATTTTCCTTTTGGGGTGCGGCATTAGACCTAAACGTAATTCGATAATTAAAGTCTAAAACAACGAGAAATTATGAAAATAAAACAATTTCCAAATTGGGATTAAGTTTGAGCAAGCGCCATTAATATCACAAATAACTGGCAGTTTTCATAATTAACTAAATACGAAATGATTAGCGTATTTCAAATTTATACCGTAATTAAAATAATTATCGGAAAGGTGAAACTTTGATTTATTGTAATAATTTCGAAGATTTCTATACTGTTTGGTCCAATCACTTTGTATGGTCCAGTTTTGCAGGTCGTCTTGTCTTGATATGTGATCATGCCACAATATGTCAGATATACCCATATACCTACCATTTGCTCGTATCGTACAAAGTCCCACACCGGGGGTACCCCATGGAGCAATTTATGAAGGTCCGCCTGCAAACGGCCTTTTCCATACTCTTTAATCTTGTAAGGAAATTCTGTTAGCCGTTGAACACTGCTTAATTGTGTCAGCTACTTCTTAAGGCGGATTTGTCTTTTTCTATTTCTTTCTAGTGCCGAAGTCTATTCAGTTTGTCATCGCCTACGGGTTTTCACTAACAACCAGGGAAAGGAAGTCAAACAGCATCTTGGCGTGCAGTGCAGTAAATATGTGTCGGATACTCGAAACAGATAACATATAGGTACCTATGTAATGTAGGTACTTCCTTACGGCAATGAACTGCCCGATCACTACTTTCGAGTGTCCATTGCCGATAATAAAATGAAATTGGAGAGAAGACTGCATATTTATAGCTGTGATCCGGGGTGCAGTAAATGGAAAGATCAGATGATTTTCGATCATTTATTGAGATATTGAAAGAGCTGTCAACGATGCAGCATTAGGCTACCGGCTTGACTAGACTCTGTGTAGTGAGTGAATATGGTTGTGAAACAAATCATCAGAGACTCAGAGTACATCGTTCTTAGGATACTAATTTGACACGCACATAACTAAATTGACTTCCGAGAGTGTGTTATCCTGCCTGTGGGCAGTACTATATGGTTTGGCTATAAGTTTGCAAGAAATTTAAATTTGATCTTAAAGGCGAGATCATTCTATGTGTTCGCTGTTTTTTGAAATTCCGTGTCAAGTTAAATTTTAAGTGAACCGTCTACTAGTAGACGTCTTACAAGTGCTTAGGTGAATTACATGGTAAGCAATTTTAAATAGATTCAGTATTACTATATAGGGCTCTTCATACAGTGCCAACAGAGTGGCAATTAATATACAAGAAATGCCTCAGTCTGCCAGCATCAATCATGTTGGAGATCATAATAGCGGTATTGATGCCTTATGCGGGAAGATATCTATAACTGTCCCATTGGAAAATTTTGCGAAACGCTCCTCTGTTGTAATTTCAAGTAGAAAAGAGTGCTAAGATGAGTAATTGCCGCGTCAAAAATATCAGTTTTAAGGATCAGAAAAACTAGGTAGGGGAGAGATCACATACTGAAGGCAGTTGTAGAATTGGAATTTATCCTGCTACTCCTTTATATTGAGGACACCGGTTGAAAAGGTTATATGACCATAGGTGGAAATAAATCTACTAAATTTATGCCAAATATATAGTTGAAGCCTCTAAGAACTAGGTGTCCTATTTATGATAAAACTGTTGAATTCTAGGCTATATAGGGGAATTTCGTCAGGGTTGGCCTATCGTATAGGTCTGGCAACTGCGATTTTTTTAGTTTTACCAACTAGCGCCACCAATGTGCGAACGTGCGAACTTCTCTCAGTGACAGCGAACTTTTCGTGACATTACAGATTTGGAGCATGAAATGAACACAAAGTATGTATTGTGCACTCAGTGGTTAGAAATTAAAAAAAAAGTTTTATTTTAGCAGGAGTGAATACGGCCAGAAAGACAGGAGAAAATACGCAATCATCAAGGTAAGCATTGTAAATATGTGGTGTGGCTCATACTTGGAAATAAACCAAGAGGAAAGTTCAATCCTGTAACATGTTTGGTTGTGGTGTCACGCAATGCAGCAATGCCGCTTGTCGTCAAGGTTGGCCACTATGTGCAGTCAGGGTTGGCGCACTGTGATTGTGTGCTTCGAAGACGCCCAAAAAACGTTCAACACCAATCCCAACAAAGTTCGCCAATAAACCTCCAGCTAAAGGAAGATGGCCCCCTAAAAATAGCGCTCTTCGGACAATACAAGAGAGAAGCGTATTTAAAGTGCACCAATCACTGACATGTATATAAATGGACTGCTTGTTGAACCAAAAATGCATGAAAACAAATGGCACCACTTTCATATTCCTGTCTCTTTCCGTGAGAGCATACTTTCCCACTGAACTGTAACGATTAGGAATGAGAAATTGCTTGTAAAAATTCTTGTAAAAACACTTCCTTCGACACATAAATAAAATTTAAGGATACAAATAGTCCCAAATACTTTTATGGTAAATTCGGTAAATCCCACTGACATGCATATACGTAAATTCCCAATTAATTTAAATATAACGCTAGTTTACGACAGTTGGTAGCATTGACAGTGAGAGCATACTTTCTGAAATCAAAATTGGTGCCACATGAAACAGGAGATCAAGCAGTCCATTGATATATATGTCAGTGGCACCAATATAACGACGAGCTATTAAATTTGCTGGAAATGACATTCCGAATATGTGCCATTCAAATTTAGCTAAAAAACGGAAAATTTTAACAAATTCGACTTTTTATTTTATTTTCAATTCATTTTTCCAGGTAATTTTCAATTATATTTCAGCACATATTTCGTGGATTGGCCAACTTAGACAGCACTGGTAGGACCTTGACAGCATTTCACTGTTTTTTTAAATGCTTAAATTTATTTTATTTTTCACCCAATCAATTTGCAATATTTACAAAAAGTGTTCCTTTTTCCCAGGACTTTCCAAAGATGTGCTTGGATTGACACAAAATTCTTCCTTAAACGGAAGTCATAAGTCAAAAGAGTGGCCAACTCGGAAACATTTCCTACATATTTTAGGCTATTTCATATTGTTGATTAAGAACAATCGAAACTTGTGCAGCTTTTACTACTGAAATTCCACCTCAAGCCTAGTGTTTTGATGACGAAAAACTGTCAACAACGAATTTACCGAAGGGCAGGTACATAAAATTGAAGCGTGAGAAATTACGGGTGGGGCAGACCTGTCTTGTACACTTAAAAAGTAGTCTAACAAGCCTCGAATTCACTCTTGAAGCCATATACAAAGCTTGTGTGGGAAGAAAAAGTTCAATTCAAACAGTTCAAACAGAACCCACACGACGTGCAGTTAGAATTTACCGAAATCTTCAATTTCTTAATTTCGGAATTGGTATAAAAAATTGTTACAAGTCAAAACATGTTTAGTGAACTTCCCGGTTGAATTTGTGAGAAAATTTAAACCAGGATATTTTATATTTCCTTAATTACAGCCGTACAAAAATATATTTACTAAATTTCACAAAAGCGGAAATCATGAATTTATCGAAACCATTTTTCTCCAAAATGGGTGTTGTTGGGAACATGCGTGTTCAGATCCGCTGAAATTTTATCGCAATCAAAAGAAATTAATATTAAAATTGATTTAATCATTTGGGCGATCTTATTAAGGCTTTAATTGATTAATTAAATTTTTTTTGCTCACTAATTAAATTTGTTGAAAGCTATCAATTTTAAGAATAAAACGTGAAACTTAAATTCCTTAAAACCAAATATGTAATTGAACTTTTACTTCTTCGTTGGTCTTCTAGATCTTTGTCTTAATTACAGAAAATACCGCAAAATGACTTTTGAGTAAGAAGACTGCATTCACAGTTCAGACTTCGGACTTTCTTAGGCTGCTCTAACCACAATATAATTTGTATTTAACTGGTGAGTTATGTGTGCCTCATAATTAAGTGCGGTAACTTTTTTCATATTATGTAGGTAGGTATCAAAAAAGATTATAATTATACAGAGCTTGCGCCGAAGGTAAATTTTCTACTTCTTGATTTTTCGAATCGATGGTGGTTCGGTTCGGGTACAATGAAGTGGTTTCTTCTTGTAACCCAAGAGTATACTGAGCATTATTGAAAGATAAAAAAAAATCATATTCACAAAAAATTTTATTTTTGCGTTCTGAGTTCTCCGTTTTCAAAGATATTAAGTTCATCAATTACTTTGCTCTAAAGAATTCCGTTCCCAATCAACGCTAAAACTTCGGAGAAGAATAGTAAAAGTTTATGTTTCAGCGATTTTCTAGCTAATTTAATTGTTTGAAGTTTTTCTTTATAGAATATTGCACAATTTATTGGTAGCAGGCGCATAAAAATTAGATTAAAAGCTATGGTTATAAAGCATGTATTTATTGCTGTGAAATAAAGCACTACTACTACTACTACTACTAAATTACAAAATATTTACCAAATTTATTGTACACAATATTGTGTAAAATTTAACACACACGCTCCATTATTAATTCTTACGTTTAAGCTGGAAATTTTTCGTCTTTATTAGACTGAAATTCATTGGAAAAAAAATGTATTTTTTCCCCAATGAATTTACAAAATGCATTGAGATGCAGAAAAAATATCGAACCTTATACCACCTGTATTAAGGTGGTATTCTAGTCTAGAAATTCGAAAAAATCGATTTTTTTTTGTTTTCATATTTTCAAAGTTTAACTATTCAACATCTGGTCCAAATTTCAAGTCGAAAGTATGAAAATTGTTCAAGTTATGCTGTGTGCCATTTTGAAAAACCCTGTTTCGAGAAAAAACGCGTTTAAAGTTTTGAGAATAGTTTTTTATTGGAAAAAATAAAAAAATGAAGGTCAGTTGTGTTCAATGCGGCTTTTTCTGTCAGCTTTAGAAGAAAGGTGGCGATAAAGCTGGCTGAAGAGTTCCAGCTTCAGGTAGTCGTTTCCGAGCAAGTTTGACGCGCTTGGTGGCAACCCCCATTTTCAAAGGAAAAACAATTTGTTCTCGCACGGGACCTTTATTTTCTTATTCTAGTTTATATAAGCCAATAAAAAAAAACCATTTTTCAAAACATTTACAGTGGCGTTACCCCCACGCGTTTTTCTCGAAACTGCCTTTTTCAAGATGATGCCCACGATTTCTCAAGTTCTACTGGACCGATTTACTTGAAATTTTTTTGAGAGTCTTCTTTATAGACTTTTCTATGTCCGGAACTAGCCGCATCCCCAAAATTCAATTTTTGCTATTTTTAAAAAATTCGAAAAAGTAAAAAAAAGTGGTACAAAAATAGCTTTTTTTTCAGGCAGCGGCCATTCCGTTCCGGACATAGCGGACACGCTCCAATTTTTTGAATTTTCAACTTTTTTAATTTTTTTCTGTATTCTTGTAATGTTAATAAATAACTAAAAAAAAAATTAATAAAAAAATATTGATTGCCTTTTTTTTACGGCACTTCAAAAATCACCTAAAATTCGGGCCTCTAGACTAGAATACTGTCTTTGAAAAGAAGTAACAAATTTTTGAATCATATCTCGGTAAATTTTATATTTTTTTAATTTTATGTCTTTCTCAAAGTGAAGTGTTTGCGATAACATACAAAAAAGTTGTGATATATTTCGGATTGTTAACGCCAATTTGGTTAATCGCACGAAACTTCTGAATATGGTGTTAGGGGTAAGTAAAAAAGTATGTTGTATTTGCTACCTTAAAGTAACCATACCGCCAGTCAATTCTTCAGGAAGTTGCAGGGCCATCCAACCGGCAAGAAGGTTGCTTGAGCTTGCCCGACCTTGCCGTTGATTTATTTCGCTCATCAAATGTAGGCTATACAAGCATATCCACCGGAAATTCCAAGGGATTTATTCACTTTGACTTGAATGGTTCAACAAAACCTTAGTTTCAGTGGAAAGCTCTCCACTGGCTAGAAAGAGACTTAAGAAAGGAAGCTACGCTGCATCAAAGTGTACTGATGTTTGCAATAAAATAAAAAAACAAAAAACAAAAAAAGGTGCGAGAGATCCTCAGTAGAAAAACAAAACAATATATTCCTCTCAGTGTAGTCCTCCTCCATACAGGTTACTTTGGGTATACGGGTGAGTTTAAAAAATCATATCTCAAAAACGAAACCGAACGCCATCGCAAGTTTTTGTACATACGTAGATAGATATGGTTTCTGGCTTTAAAATCAAAATAGAAAAAAAATGCTAGAAGTCCTCTTAGTGAATAATACTACTTTTTTGAAAAAAAAAATTTGTTAAGTGCTGCTATATTTTTTTTTATAAAAAATATAAAGTGTTAAGGCAGTATTCAACTTTTGGCTATAGCCAGAATGAGGTCGTTCAGCTGTTGGCTATACCCAATTTTGAGCCAAAAATAAGATCTATAAATGACGAAAATCATATCTGTATATGTTAGCTTAATTGTCAGAATTTATTGTTCAACTCTTGGCTGTAGCCGGCTATAGCCAAATTGGTTAGTGCTCTGGAGGTGAAGCCAAAATGGCTTGACGTTTGTTTGTTTAATTTATGATGTCAAGTAACCAAAAAAATCTCAATTTTATTACTGTGTGGATAGCAAAGGATTTACGAAAATAATGTGCCATTATTAACAGATAAGGATGATAATTTTGAACATTTGTCCTGTAATTAATTTTTTTTTTTAATATTGGTTTCACTTATTTTCTAGGCATTCAATCCATTCTTTTATTATAGTTGCTATTGCAATTAATTTACTTTTGTTACTCGACATAATTCTTACAATGAAATTGAAACAATTTATGGAATGACGCAAGTTTAACATTTACTCACACAAATAAGAGCCCTAGCTACAGCCATTCTGACTATAGCCAGCTATAGCCGGCTCTAGCCAAAAATTGAACACAACCTAAGTAAGCTTCATTTGGCATTTGAATCAGAGAAAATTCGGTTACTCCGTTCCATGATACAAAGATAAGAAGTATGGCCGATTCGAGAGGAACTTTTTGGGTTACTACGTCATGTGGACACAAAAGTCATTTGTCAAAGCATGTCAATTATTTTGTAAAATATCAAAATATTTGTATCTGTCAGTGAACAGGAAAAAGATTGCTTGGTTGCGTTTGGATGTTTAAAACTTTTAAAAAATTTTAAAATTTTTTTATAAAAGAATTCGCTATAAGAAGTTGTCCGATTGTTGACCGTATTTTGAGATTATATTACAACAAATTATCATATCAGCAGTGCTCCCTTAAGCAATTAGGTACTTTATATTCACACTTTTTAATTTTATTATATATATCACAAACTGTTGTGAAATAATATGAAATTTTAGCTCTCTCAAATAAATAATCACAACTTGAGACAATGACAGATCGCACGACTGAATGACTTTTGTCATCCTATGACGTAAGCACCCAATTGACAGAAAACTCGGCCATACCTGACTCCGTTCTAGAGATATGATTTTTTAAAAATGAAAATTTTTAATCGCCCTAGCGGGGAGGGGGGGGGGGCAAAACTGTGAAAATTTCATACAAATCGAAGATCGACGGTTCAAAGGTGATCGGTTTTTGTGCAATGGCTACGGAAACGGCTGTGCCTTGCAAAAGCAGTAGATTGAGAGAAAAATAAATTTCTTTAAAGTAGAATTTCCAGAAAATTCAGAAATTTAAAAAACAAACCCGGGCATCATACTCTCTTTAATTTAATATAGTCCTGAATTACATTTTAGTACTTAGCGAGTGGAGTTTTGCAATGGATGTCTTACAATTAGACTATCGGGTATTTGAACAAAAAAATCTGAATAAGATAGGGAAAACTGTACTGCCATTCTAAGGAAAAAAGGCGTTTCAGCATTTTTCCACTTTTCAGAAAGTGTTGCGTCTTTTCAAAATGAGTTATTTGAAAAAAGTTATAGTACAAACACATCTTCCTGTTACTAGGTTAGATTAGGCTTGTTCCTTTTAGTCTAAAATATAATTATCTCAAAATGTGCTCTTTGCTGAGACGTCCTTGACGGCAGTATATAATATACCCACAAAAATAACGTTCCAGGATCTCCCAATCTTTTGACATGTAAGGTAAGAAGATTGATTGTCAAATCGCCCTTAGGCAAATATTTCAACTGAACGGACAAAAGCTAATGACTCCATAATTGATTCGTTTTTCAACATTTACATGTGAAACATGTAAAAGTTGTGTTAGATTTGATCGACTTATAAGTCGTGATGAGACTAACTTAAGTGATGACCTAGGAGCATTTCTAAGCCTTCAACAAACCTTATAGTAGGTGCAACTTATGAGCAAATCTTTTTAATTTTTTTTTTATTGGAGAGAGACCCTGAAAGCAAGATACAAAAGGTGGATGATTTATTGACAATGCTTGCTTTGAAGATTTGTTCGAAGTTTAGATTGGACCCCTCTCGCTTAACCAAAAACAGGACGAAAACTTATAATTGGTGATAACTATTCCACGTACTTTTTGGAGAAGAGAAAATAATTACAAAGCTTGAATAAGAACAAAATTTCCTTTGTTATCTTTGCCAGCAAAATCAACACATTTACTACCACCTTTGGATGTAGCATTTTATGCATTTCTTAAAAGAAATAAAAATTAAGGAAGTAAGCATATGTAAAACATCTTCTCTCCCAATCATGCTGACGAAACTTACTAACTTGCTGTATAGGAGAAAGTCGTACAATTGCAAATCTCATTTTTTGTTCCTCTGAGAATCCAGAAATGAGGAGAGTGAATGGAACTATATGAAGCTAAAAGAAAAAAATGCTAGAATTTGGCAGGAAATAGCGTATCAACTAAAGATATTCTACAAAAAGTAAGAGCTGGTAAAATGAAGGAAGTGGGAGTAAAAATAGAAATTAATGAAAATAGTGACAAATCCACGAAACCAGAACAAGGCTATCGGCCTTGAATGTTGCGGAAGGAAAAATAATTAACAACAATTTGAAGACAGAACTATAATTCCACATAGCACGGAAAGTTACAGGAAAAGGTAGAAAAAGAATTTATAAATTTGCTTTCAGCATATGAAACACTCAAACACAATTAGCAATTATAGTGACAGTGATTTAGATATAAGTAACACCGAGATGAGATGTGGGTCTTAGAGAAAAAAAAATTTATGGCAGTAGTATACAGAGGTCTTCAAGAATCTCCAGAAACCCACTACAACATAAGTCTTTAAAAAACATGCGAAAAAGGTGACTTCAAAGTTGTTACGTGCATCCAAACGTTAAAGATCTTGTCCTAGATATCCTGTTGTAAGATGAGTAGATTTTCTTCAAATTTTTGGATACTTACCAATATTATGTTATCCGATGATGAAGACGAACTTAACTTTTAAATGTTGTTTTCCTATCTTGGAAGGTGGGAATAGCTGTGAAAATGTTGAGTAACAAATATTTGATTTTCAGGACAATTTTTGTCAAATCTGATCGCAATAGAGATAGAAAAAAAAACAGGTTTTCATTGAAAAAGGAAGTTTGCTGCCAGAATGCATCGCTACAAATTATGAAAATATTGCGGCTCATTCAAATTGATATAATCTTCACCAGGCATGCCTAAAACTAAGCGTAGACAGGTTTGTTCCAAATAGCCCCGAATTTGAGACTATTTAGGATAGCATATGAAAAATCGCAGAATAAAAAAAAAAGTTCAAGTATTACATATTCAAAAGCGAGACTTATTTAAATAAACTAAAACATTCAACATTAGCACAAAATTTACCGACTTGTCAGAGTTTTTCTAAAAAAAATCTATCAACTAACCCCAGGAATCGACATATTTTTCAAAGAATTTTTAAAGTTCATTATGGAAAAATAGTTTTATAACTTATGTTATCAGTTCTAAGACTGAGAAATGTATTTAAGCTCTTCTTACTGTTATAACCGCAAAGTATACTAAGGAATCTGTATCAGAAAAAAACATAATATCTCTGAAAATGAGTTGAGGAAATTAACAGGAAATAAGGTGTTCCAGCTAAGGTTATACCTCTTGGGTAGTAACACGAGACATCAAAACTAGCAAACAAATTTATCGCGGGTGGGAGTCGACTCCCATCTCTATTTTTATATCCTAACTGAAATCTATAGGATATACGAGACACTAGAGTTTGTCATTCCGTTTGTAATGCTTAGATGGTAGAGCAAAATGCATTGGACACTCACAGACTTTTTAAAAAAAAAAAAAAAAATACCAAATTTAAATTCGAAAATGAGACAAATTGGGCAACTCCATACAAAAATTTTGTTTTTAAAATTTCCACACTACCTCAGAACGCGTCGACGTAAAGAGCTGAAATTTTGTACATTGTGCTTTCATGAAAACTCATGAAAATAGTAAATAAGGTTTCAAAAATCGACTAAATCGGGCAACCCCTTCTTGGTGTTGCCATGTAAAAATTTATATTTTTTGCGTACATACATTGTAAAAACGATCAGTCCTAGACGTTTTCATTGTGCTGATAAGTTCTTCAGAATATAAAATCCTTTGAAATTGTTTATAATCATTTTGATTGCCCGACTAGCCGTTCTATTTGACAGGAAGGTTTTTGGTGATGCGGCTTCTAGCAGGTTAGTACAATGGGCCGCTCTGATCTCCATGCTTGGGATCTCTCGTCTCCTGCCTTTTATCGCAAAAAAATAAAAAACGTTTTAGAAATATATGCGAAAAACCACTTCAGCAATCAAACTTGCTACTCTAATGGGTGACCGACGTTATGAAATTACATACGGGCATTCATCTAGGACAGACATGGCCAACCCGCGACTCAATTGAAGACTTTTTGCGACTCAACTGAAGTTTTCAGTTTTCTGTATTTCGAATTTTTGCTCTTTGCTCCCCTTGCGACGATGGCGTATATATCGTAACAGCACGACGCTCTCTCTGGAGTGTTTCAACAATTCGCCAAGAGCATTCTCATCAGGATGTTAACTGCTACAGTAAACTACTTCTGATTCTGTTAGTCATAAAAGCCTTTCTATTTTTGCAGAATATCAGTATGTTGAGAAGAGAATGCATTTTCGTTCAGTGAAAACCAAATGGGTTTCAATTCAGCCCGGACTTTCCAGATTTTTAGAAAATTTGACGTATATTTTTCCGAAATATTTATGTGAAACTGAAAAATAATCAGGATCAAAGCGTATTTTTACTTCTTAAAATCTTATAAAATTTAATACTTTTTATGCTTTATTTTAATCACGACAAGTTCTCATACACAAATTGTGTAGTGAGTGCAGTATGTTCTTTTGTCTTTACAATATCTTTCAAAAATTTTTATGATCAACTTTCTGAATTTCACTAATTAGTAAATTTATGTGTACCTTTTCGAATTTTTATATTTTATTTTGTAAGCTCCCATGAATTACGTTATTTTGCTTTTACGTACATGTAGGTATATTTTGTTATTGAATTAAATTTAATTGTTTTTATTGTACATATCTATTCATTTATTTTTAATTTTTTTTTTTTGAATGGAAATAGGCAGTTGTTATCAAGATAATTAATTCAATTAAGTCAATTTTAAGAATATCTTATCCAACTCGAATCTGAATTTTTTATACCAAAATTCTATGGCCAAGTGCTTATTAAAATTTTGGAACGAAAAGAAGTTCGAACTTTTACGAAAAAAGTGGCTTCTAGATTTATGTTTTCTAACGAATATATAGTAACAATAAAATTTAATGAATTAAATCAGAAGCTACAAGCTGAAAATAATCTGATTAGAGAATTTTAGCAAGATATGAAATACTTCGTAAAACTCAGGCTTTATGAAAACTAATTACGGTAAAATAATTTGACTCATTTTCCATTATTAAATGACTTCAATAGTGACCGTAAAGTTTTTTTAAAATATTCTAATGAAGTCACAAAATTAATCAAACAATTTGATACCAGATTCTTATACATATATGCAAAAGTCTGAGGAAGTATATCAAAATATTCTTAACTCCACTTAATGTAGAGGTGAAATCAGCACTTACAAATGGAACTAATAGAATTGCAATCAAGCGTACAGTTAAGGTTCATGCTCGAAGGGAATAAATTTGATTATCATCAGTAATATACCGTCGAAGATAAATTTCCAAAATTAAAATAACAGCAGCATTTGGGACTACGTATCGCTGCGAATCGATCTTTTAAAAATTAAATGTAGTAAAAACGAAGTGCCGCAGTAGGATGCTCGATCACAACATGACCAATCAACTGCGATAAACGTCGGCTTTTGAAAACTTAACTTTTATTTAAAAAAAAAGCTAAAAAAACTAAGCTGAAAAGGCTTTTTATTTTTTCTGGCACAAATAAAAAGTCTGCTTGGCTTTTTATTTTTCGAGCTGGAAGTAACAGGTTTTGAAGGCGGAAGACGTATAAGATTAAGGTTCCTTATAAGAAGACGACGACTTAGATCTGATGCGTGATAAGGATAGAAGTTTTTGCAAGGATTAAATGATGCTCCCTGCATAAACCATATCCCATACAATGCATTGACCTATAGAGTAAATGTCCTGGAACTAAAACAAAATCCGCTAGTTCCAACAATCACCCACCGCTGTAGATTCGTTGGTCGGAGATAACAGCTCGGCGTATATGCTTCGAGACCCAAATTTTAAAATATAAGTTTTTTAAATGTACATATATAAAACATGTATATTTGAAAGCGTAATGGGTAGTTAGAAAGTTTAACTAAATTTTTGTATTTAGATGCACCGAGTAGGTGAAAAATTCTCATTGTTATTAGGAATACCGCTGATGAGCTCCGCGGCGGGAGCGAAAACGTTTCGGAATAGCCAAATAGATGCCTGCACGGCCCCCATTTTTATTTGAAAGTTAGATCTGAACGGTTTCTCGCGAAAAATTATATCGATGTATGTATGTCACCCCCAATGGGTCCAGCAACGAAGCTGTCCAGTAGCAAATGCACCCGCGATGGTGGAAAGTTGTGCACCACCCGCTCGCACGACGTTTATCATGTTGTATATATTTATATGTGCAATATGAGGATAGGCTGAACACCCACTAAACACAAAATCGATAAGCTATGAATTTTTACGAAAAAAGCTTAATTTATTTATTATTCCTGGCCGGTAATAGTTTTGAGGCTAAAAAAGCATGCGCAATGGCTAGATACTTTTTTTTCGGTAAAAATATAAAAAGCGAGCCCGGTTTTTTATTTTTTCTAGCTTAGCTGGATTTTTATTTTTGCCAGGAAAAATAAAAGGCCCTTCCAGCTTAGTTTTTTTTTTTAGCTTCAAATTATTTTCGGTCAGGAATAACAAGTAAAGTAGGCGTTTTTCGTAAAAAGTCATAACGGATTCGATCCCTAGCAATAAGGTATAGTATAATACACATTCATATTCCTACTCTGCCAGGAGTTATAGTGCAAAAAAATGTTTAACATTATTTTCTTTTATAAAAAAAAAAGAAAAAATAGAACCTTATTTGTATTGCTAGTATGCTTGTAATAGTAATTTCATTTATCTCTTATTACTCATTGGCGGCACCCTTCCAATATTTCCATTTCTATGAATATCTGTTAAATTATTATGATAGTTGCAAAGGGGTGAAAGTAGGTCTTTTAAAAATCATAACAAAATTATAAGTTAATTACTCCACTTAAGCAAAAAAAACAAAACGTTTCTTTTTTTATTCTACATGTTTTTGTTAGAATCTATAAATAAATGTAAATATTAAAAAGATGTAACACTTCTTTACGAACGGAACACCCTGTATATAATATACTTAATCCGTAAAATTAGATTTAATTTTGTTGCTTTTCTTGAGATTTGATTTCATTATCTGTTTGTCTTTTGTTGTTAACTTAATTTTTAATTTCAATTTCAATTTTAATTCTTATTATCAAGTTTTACTCGCAATTCTCTTTCCCTTGAGTGTAAAATTTATTATTTTCGTGATAACTCTTTCATATAACCTACCTAGATCCTAGAAGATTGAAAAAATTGTTTTTTATGAAGTACAATCCAAAACTGAAGACGAAGTCTGACTAAACTTATCGGAAATAAATTGATATGAAGCCTAATTTTAATTTTGAAGACGTAAAATTGTCAGACTAAAATTAAAGAAACTTTCAACTAATTTGTATTAATTAGTGTTTTCACACCACCGCATAGTGATTTGAATCGGTTATATATGTATTCTTTTCGTGACACGCAGCCGCCTCAACTACTATAATAACTCGAGATGAGCGAAGGCGTAAGTGGCGTCTTAAGAATTGGCTTTCATGAGTAATGCCGTATATTGCTGAGGGGGTGTATCATGTATGTCACTTCGAAAAGCGTTAATTGGTATGGTAAAGAAAGGTATTTAATGAGCAACAGTTATGTTTATAGTATCTACATATTTTTGTAAATGGTTCTTGTCGTAATAAAAAAAAAAAAAATTTACTTCTATTCCATATAGTGAGCGAGCTGCTCGGTATTTGTTTGATTTCTCATAATATACGACTCTTAAAGAAAAGAGATGGAGAAAGTTTCCATAAAAATATTTATACAAAATAATTCCACCAATTCAAAAGTTTCATTACTGCACTATTTCGAAATCTCAAACTGCACCATTACCTACACCCATTTGCAGTATTTTTATAAGAAATTATAATTCCCCAAGGATCGAACAGCTAAGTTTAATCTGGTAAAAAAAAACCTCAGACACTTCTGAGTATCTATATTATCCTGGGAGGTAATTTTAAAAAAATCCACAAGCAACTTACCTGCATTAACTACAAGATTAAGTGTCAATAAACTTAGACATATGAAAACAAGTTGTCTGCACATCTCGGCCAAAGTTTTTTTTTTTTTTATATATATATATTCAATTCAAAAACCAAAGCTGCAAAAAGTGCCGACTTTTATCAGAAACTGTCGTCTATTTTAAATGAAGACAACACGATCAGCACATATAGATATATCTGCAGAGAGCTGTAGATGCAACCTAAAGACGAAAGATACACAATGCGGTCACGATTGATATCACAGAAAACCGTTGTTGATACGATCTTGTTCGTTGCATACAGTGTTCTTAGAGTCTTGGACACAAAGAAAGTAACCCCGAGGATTAAATACCGATCCTCACGGAAGTTTCAATCACCGCGAATTACTATAGCGTAGGTACTCGACGAACGAACTGTGAGATTTCCTCTAGTAGTCAATCACCTCTCTAATCACGACTACTACTTTTTTTTCCCTTTCCTCGTTTTGTATTCAACTGAAAACAATTTTATTGCCACAAGATCACGATCACTTATTTTTCACCAAATCATAAGCGCGCTTCTATGTACATACGTCCTTTCAGATTCAATATTTCACTCAACAAAGGAGACACCATGACAGCTTGATAAATTGACTTAAAAGTGTTTTTTTTTGTTTTTGTTTTTTTTTCGAATTTAGAATGAAATTTTGAAATTTATTTTCACACCCTTTTGGTCCGGTTCACAACACGATCGCCCTTTCCACTGAGCTTTTCTGTTAAGACACGTACCGACTTTGAAGTTGAACTCAGAATGAGATTTCATGGCCAAGGTTTACTGAATTTATAGAGAAAGGCGAAAGGAAGCTTCGCGTACGCGTTGAGCCTCTGTCTTGTTTGGCGTTGCCGAGAAAGTCATGCAGAGATGCATGCAGGCAAAAGCTGGCAAGTAACAAGGCAGCAGTGTAGTGCTGCGTTGTATATCCAGTGCTCTCTTGGCTTGATGAAGTGCCCAATGCCCATCCCAATCCCAACCCAAGCAATACTTCGCGGGGTCTCTTTAAACTTTGACTTTTTAGCTTCTTGGATATTAAAGAGACGATAGTGGTTCAGTTCAACGGGTTTTGTTGCTTTGGGGCTTTGGTGGAGGCTTGGCCTTGGCTTGTGAGGTGAATGATGGTAAGTGGTGAAGTTGAGGTGACTCGTTGTGTTTAATTAATTTTTTTTTTTTGTTAAATTGAAAATGGATTCTCTTTGATTTGAAAGGTTCAAAGAGAAGACAATGCATTTATTGAGCTATTTTCGTTTTGATCTCTTTGGCGTGTACTATAATAAACCACGTTACTCTGTGAAATGGAAATCTTAAGAGATGTCCAACAAACGAAGACCGCAAATCGAAAGATGAAAGGACTAAAACTGTGTCAGTAGTGTTCGCGGTGGTTACATGTTTTCCTCTGTCATTATACTTACCTACATACAAATGTATACACGCATGGGGTATTCTTATATTTACATTACCTTCTACCTTTGTAAGACAATATACATGATATGATAATGTGTAGATATGTATGTTTTCTGTGTTTTACCTATATCCAGTTTGTCGGGTGCAGACGGATGGATGCTAGTGTAAAAAGCTAGAATGAGCTGGATGGGTTTTCATCGCGCTTTTCAATTAATTTCTCTGATGGAGTCGTGAGAAGTTTTCCGTTTTGGTACTTACTGGCCGACAATTAATTGTTATTTAATTTTGAGCTTATCAACTTCTTGTGAGTTTCTTCTCTAAAAGAAAGTGGTGGTTAAGGTGATCACTATAGAAAATGGGTTACTGCGGGTAGCGGTACCTTGATTTTAATTCGATTTTAGCAATTTGTGATTGTTCCTAGGGGATCTATTTCTTCAGGTATTTATTGCTTACTCAATGGAGTACATTTAAATTATATACAGTCCACAGCACACTTACTTAGTATGTTAAATGCTGGATTGAAATAGGATGTAACTGAGATTAGAATGGAGTCAATCTGGAGACTACCCGATTCTGTTGGTTTACTCGCGCCCTTTTGAGGAAATTTTCGATTACATCTTTTAATTGAGCTGCAATGATGTTTCGTGTCCCCGTTCTTGAGCGCAGTACCTAATTTTTGGCGTTAGATTAAGACTTCCAAAAGAAAGAAGTCGAACAATGACAGACACATCGCATGATCTCCAATTCCGATCGCTATTGCCTGAGATAACACAGTCATTGCAGCAACTCCATTGTTTCACAAGTACATGGTGCTGGTGTTATATATTTTCTAAATCCATACGATCCAATGTAGGCTCCACTCTATTATCGTGTTGCGATAACGTAAGCCAGTCACTCACTACGTTTATAGGGGACTGAAGGTTCCATCCGAACTAAAACTCTCCCATAAACCGGTACTGAAAGTCCAAGTTTAGTCCCAGTTTTAATCGGGATTGAACTTTCTGTTCGCGACCACACTTGCTCAAATAAGAAATTATGCATCGAAATAATTTTTGATGTTTCCATTCTGCCGGGGAATATTATGTTAATTGAGGCTTGAAGTTAGTCTGCACTTTTACATCCCAGTTTTCTTCCTTGTCTATAAAAACATTGGAAATTTAAGTTCGACTGTTCATTTCGCACTGAAAGGGCCACCTATAAATAGAGCCTAACTGAGAGCGTATTGGTGGCCGAATTCTCGAAGATGTAGGGCACAATCAACTTTACTAGCATGAGATTCACACCAATTAGTGATTCGTGGGTCTTTATTTGTTACTGAAGTTGTTTTTGTTGTTGTTAATAATAGTATTACGTGGTTTTACGGTAAAAAATAAAAAATAACTGTGTGAGTGGGTCGTAGAGCAATTCCGTTTCTTTAGTTGTATTTGTGGTGTTCGGCAGGAAAATATAGGTGAAAAAAAATTGTATAGAAGTTCTGTATGAAGTTCTTCCCCCCCCCCCCCCCCCCCTAGGGTTGCCCAAACGGGGCGTATGGGGTATCAAATTAAAGAGGGAAGAGAGTGTGATCGAGTGGCCGGGCAGTTTTTTGATCCTGTAAGCTGCATACGGATTTTTTTTATGGTTACAAAACGATTTTTTGGCACTTGAGTCTTATACACCCGCTTCCTTCATTTTGCATATATTTTGCCCGTTCTTTCTTTCGTATGTTTTAGCGGTCACTTTTTGTTTGATTGACAAATTTCGCCGACGTAACAGTTCTTTGATTAAAATAAAGCCATTTTTTCACTCAAAATACAGTCATTTTTCACTTTAAAAAGTTTAAAAATGTCTGACTTCTTTTCTTTTCGAGTTATCTCTCAAAAACTAAAAAGATGTGTGATTGGGGGATAAAATATAGATGCGAATTCATTCTACAAACATTCTTTATAATCGTTAAACAATTTTATAGAGTCTCATCTGTACTGGAAGATGACCAAATTGAGCTTTTTTCTTTTTTATTTATTTAGCCAACATATATAAATATAATCTGACTTATATATAAAGTACCATAGTGTATAAAATAAAAAATAAAAAATAAATCAATAAAAAATAAAATCACAAACCTCTTCAAAGAATCAAATTTCTAATTGCTCTTGAATCAATATTGAAATCTAAAATATTTGACTATTTGTTGTAAATTCTACACATATTACTGAGGGGCTCATAAAATCCATAATTTGTTCGATGACTCTTAATGAAAAGAATATCGTGGTACCTTAAAATTCTACCAGGAACATTCAACGAAATTGATTTAAGAATTTCAGGAGAATCTATTAATCCAGTCAAAACTTTATGAATAAAAACACACAATAAGAACTCGCGCCTCTTATGGAGCGACGTCATATTAATTAAAATCAAACGATCAGAATATGGTGGAAGCTCAAACCTACCAATCCACGGAAGGTGAGGAATGGCAAAACGTAGAAACTTTTTCTGAACAGATTCAATCCTATTGATATGTACACTGTAATAAGGACTCCATACTTGACAGCCATATTCCAGTATAGACCTCACGAATGAATCATACAAGGAATGCAATGCGTACGAGTCATTAAATTCCTTAGCCCAGCGTCTAACAAACCCAAGTATTGAAAAGGCTCTGCCAATAATAAAATCAAGATGGTGAGAAAAAGTAAGCTTTGAGTCAAAGATAATGCCCAGATCCTTAATGTGGTCTAAAACATTATCTATGTGATACTGGTACGCAAAAGGAGAAAACTTACGGCTAAAGACAATAACATTACATTTGAGAATATTAAGAAATAAATTATTATACTTATACCACAAATTTAAAGCACATACATCATTCTGCAACAGTACACAATCATTCGGTGAATGAATCTGCTTGAAGATCTTAACATCGTCAGCATATATTAAAATTTCAGAGAATTTTATCACAGATACAAGATCATTAATAAATAAGACAAACAATAAGGGATCCAGATGGCTTCCCTGTGGAACTCCAGACTGCGTACAAACAACATTTGAAAGCGCGTTTCTGAAGAGCACTTTAAAATTCTACCACTTAAATAGGATGAGATCCAATCAACCAACAATGGAGAAAAACCTATTTTTAACAGCTTACACAGCAGTACTCTGTGGGAAAGCTTGTCAAAGGCTTTAGAGAAGTCAGTATAGACACAGTCAGTCTGCAACCGCTTCTCAAGGGTATTAGCAATGGAAGATGCTAAAAGTGTCAAGTTGGTTGATGTTGATCTACCCTTAATGAAGCCGTGTTGTTTTGAGCTAATTAATGGCTAACATTCGAACTTCAGCAGTTCACAAACCATGCTTTCAAAAAGCTTGGGTATAACAGACAATTTAGCAATAGGTCTATAATTACTAACCAAGTCTCTCTTTCCATTTTTATAAACAGGAATAACAAATGACGATTTGCAAGCATCAGGAAATACACGCGTTGACAAAGATAAATTAAATAAATTTAGAAGCGGACGCGAAAGACTATCAAAACATTGTTTGAGAACAATGCTAGGAATAACATCCGGTCCAACAGAACAAGAAGAATCCAACTCAAGAACATGCTCACATAACATATGTTCACTAATACACCGAATATTAACATCTAGGCTAGAACAATTAGATATGCAAGACGACACATACGAAAAATCATTTGCATTGCCATTGTCAACACTGAAAGATTTGGAGAAATAATCCGCAAAATAATTAGATATAAGAGACGGATCATGACTGGAACTGTTCAAAAAGGGCAGGCTGTTAGATAACCATTGCATTTACGCTTAGCATTAACAAAGTTCCAAAAACGCTTAGGATCATATTTAATATTATTTTGGACGTAATTTATGTAAGAAGTATACGCCTTTTGAGCCTTCTCCTTAAACTGTTTTCTTAGACAAGAATAATTACGATAATCACTCATAGATTTAGAAGTACTATAGATTCTCCACGCCTTATTACGCGCATTACGCTAATTACATAGACTGTCATCGAAACAATTAGGAGTAGAACTATAGTTCTTAGCTTTACGAATAGGTACAGCGTCAAGGAAACATTTAAAAATTAATTTATAAAAATTTAACAAACAAGAATCAACATCTGAAACATTAAACAAGGTAGACCAATCAATATTGCTAAGTATCAACTTCAATTTTTCCAAATCTGCTCTAGCAAAATCAAAATCAAAATCTAAAAAATAAGTAGGGGTATCATCATAAACATCGTCGACATAAAGGACAAGAGCCGGATGATCAGGAACCTCACCCACCAAAGGATCCAATGAACGAGTAACACAAGCATTGGAGTCATCATTAACAAAAACAAGATCCAAAATCCTGTTGCGAACATTATGAATGCCATTTACTTGCTTAAGCTCACAAGAAGATAGCACATCCAGAGTATCGTATTCCAGCACAGACGTAAACTCTGTTGGAATAAAAGAGCCTTCCTCAAGCGATGGAGTCCAACATATAGAAGGCAAGTTAAAATCGCCAAGAACAACCATACCATCATCTGAACTCGACATGTCAAAAACCGAATTGATGCAGCTAAGATAGTCCTTGTAAACAGAAGAATTACATCTCGGATGTATATACAGAACAATTAGTAGACTCAAATTATCTTGATACACCAAAATCGATATTTATATAAATCAATAATTTTTTTTTCCACAATATATCTAAAATATGCCGCAATACTAGGGATGTAAATTTTGAGGGTGGTCCCAGCGGAGTGGGGGATGGATATAAAACGGCAAAATTTTCGAATTTTTTAAAAATAAATTGTTGAAATCAATTTTTTAATTCGAAAATTACCTAGGAGGGCTAAATAGGGGTAGTTAATTACAACCTCTATTTCTTCTAAAAATAATCATTTTCATTAAACCTCGATCCGATTCTTACTACCGAATCTAAGATGATTTCCGTAACATACATTACATTTATTTCAACGCCATCTTTCTACTAAATTGTGCAACATATAAGCCACTTTTCTTCTCTTCGAATTTTCTATAATCTGTTGTCTTTTATTTAAGAAAAACCACAAGTTTTCCCAGTCGTTTAGGAACAATTAACAAAATATATTGCATGGTTCGCTAAATAACTTTCTCATTAAGTTGCTACTGAAAAACCATCCCTTTAATCTCGACCAAATTCCCACAAGTTTCAACGAAACCGAATACCATCGCGATTTTTTGTACATAGATAGATAAGGCATCTAGCTTCAAAATAAAAATAAAATAAAAATACTATTTTTTTGATAAAAATACTATTATTAAAAAAAATTGTTTCATTCGGTTACTGTTATATTTTGTTATGAAAAACATAAAGTATTGGACTTCATTTGGCATTCGACACGGAAAAATTAGTTGACCCGTTCTCGAGATATTATTTTTTGAAAATGATGTTTCATCGTAAAATCACGAAATTTCTAACCCCCCTGGGTGAGGCATGGTAGAAGGAGTAACTATGAACTGTGAAATTTTCATCCAAATCGGAGATGATCGGGCTGTTAATAGTATTCAGCAATGGGGTGTGCCAGAAGAGTAGTAAATTCCGTCCATGCGAAACACATTCGCCAAACTATTTAGCACTGCAAGAGCTTAAGTCTATTGCACTGCGTATGATATGCTGGCTATACAAGAGGTCAAATTACTATAAATTGTAGTAATCAGTAATCGATAAATAGTGATAAATAGTAAGTAGCTGACGAAAGCGGTAAATTTTCCATGCATCAGCGAGGTTGAATGCACGAACTCAACTCGAATTGAATTCTGTATAGAAACTTAATTACGAGTATATTGCTCGAAGCAGAATTTACTTCCCCATAAATTTTGAATAAACACGAAAAGCTGGAATGGTAAAATTCAGGAACACTAAAATCCGAATAGTGAAAAAATAGCACAATCAAGAATAGACGAAATCTTAAACTAACTGAACTGTCAAAAATCAACGAAATCCGGAAATCCATTAAGAAAAAATGCAAAACTAAAAAAATTTTCATTTCTGGGAAGTTAATAGCTTTGCGCATCCATGCATACATATTTCCGTTTCGAACAATTATTAGACGTTTCTAAGAAAAGTTAAATACGAGTTGAGCTCGGTCAAGATGAAGTACCAAGTAAAGATTTAATTCAAGTTCAATATTGTTTCCTTCCGTCTAACTTAATTGATGAACCTTGACCCATTAACTTCTCAGCATAGAATTATAGAAAATTTCTCGCTTTCGAAAGGGCAATGCCCATTTTTCATACAGGCGATGCACTATGATACTCTGAAGATATTATATTAACAATGTTTATTTCTATCTAGCGGGGGAAAGCTTTGGGGATCGGAACGACTTTCTTGGGTGAAATCATGGACTTCATATTTCTCGTGCTTGCCCTGAATTGGTGCGTAGTGGAAAATGACGTCATATGAGAAAAATTTCACAACAGAGAACTAATGGCCATGGAAGAATATGCAAAAAATATATGAGAAATGGAACTGGGGTGTATGACACCCAAGTGCATGAAAACGGGTGTTCCGGCAACAAAAACGTCCCGAGAAAGTTTTCTGAATCGGAAAAAAAGTACAGCACGTGATAGTACTCGACGAGACCTTGCAATGAGCTGAGGTGAGCGGTGAAACCCGTTTTCCAATCGGACATAACACTAGCGAGTTAAAGCCGATTTAACCCGGGGGCTACACGAGATAGTTCAGCTTGCATGCAAGCTTCCCTTCCAATGCAATTTAAAACTTGACAGCAGAAGGCAGTTCGGCTGATGTCTCATCATCTTGTATGCAAGTTCATTTAAAAATTGGCATTGAGACGTTTTGCATAATATTGGAAAATTATAGCAATAAAGGAAGTAGCAGAATGATCAAAACCCAAGAAAAAATGAAGAGAAAGGTGTTGGTAAATGATGTAATGCAAATGATCCCGGAAAATCTCATTCTCCAAGTATGTATATATTCGATGAAAGCTGAGCAGCCAGTATGGCAGTAGGGATTATACGTGCAAGAAGTATGGCAGTGCAAGTTGCATGCAAGCTGTTCTATCTCGTGTAACCCAGGCGCGTATACAGGGGGAGGGTCACGGGGGTCATGACCCCTCCCAAAGCACTAGCTGGGTTGGACCTTTGTTTGTCTTCTTTTAAGTAGTAATAGTGGGTGGGTAATAATAGTCATTCGCTCATAGCTCTTCGACTTTGAAACGTGTACGATATCTTTTTTTTAAATCATTCGTTGATTTTTCATAATGACATTGATTGAAGCGTGAGTCGCTCAAAATTTTTCGTTCGTACGGAAGCATTAAGTTTTTCTTAGAAAAATAGTTGCAAATTTTTCTTAAGAATATTAATGAATAACTAACAACGGTCCAAACGAATTGGTGGATTGATTCTGGTGGTTCACTCCTTCGGACAAGGGCACAGGCATTCAGTTTTTTTTTTAAATATTTGACATTTTTTCTTTAGATGTTTCATGCCCTACCGATGGCCGACCATGGTTCCAAAGAGTTATATTGATTCAGGTGCCTTGGCTGGTCGGTAGCTAAAGATATTTATGAGCGTTGGCAATCATATATTTGGTCTTAGAAGTTTATTTGAAAATTTTTCTTTCGAACTTTTATACACTATTGGTGGCAACCATCAGTTGCATTCATTCGAGTGCCGCCAAAATTGATTCTACAATTTTACGTCAGAATTTTTAAGGCAAAACTATAAAAACAAAATTCATTCGTTTTCCTCTGTGATAGTTGGCGGTTCTTGGCTTGTACTTTCGTATTAATTCAAGTAGTGTTGTTTAATTTAACTCAACGTGTACTTCTAATTCCTAGGAGAAGGATAAACTTGCTGTATTAGTTAGCGATGGAGGTAGAAATAGTAGCGATTTACACTTTCCCGGAAAAATGATAGGACTATTGACAACTTTTTTCAGAAGAACGCTAGATCAGTTAAGTTTCCATCAGAAGAAATAGTCAGTAAAATATCATGTACTTCTACTCCATTACTTTGAATGTGACTCAAGGTGCAAGCTCACTATCAGTCAATTACTTCACCCGTGACAGAATCGCTTGCGACAGCAACTATTTCTACAATCTCTGCTCGAAAAGGCGTATCGGCTAATGTCCACCCTGAGATCGACATTAATGTGCATGGTTTATTTATTTATTATCGATAGATTTTCCAAATCAAAACATAAATTGGATTTTATGATAAATATAGCGTAAATATGATTAAAACAAATTTTAGGAGCGACTTCTTCCGACTTTTTTCTCCCCATCAAACATTTTAGTTGTGACCCCCCCTAGACTGCCGGTCGGGATTCGTGCCTGGTGTAACCCCAGGTAAGGTCCGAAATATTTAGTACCTCAGTTCGAATAAAAAAGAGGAACATACTAAAAAAGTGAGTATATAGCGATGACTATTTAAGCCCCTGAGCATAGGAATGTGGGTACTCAAACTTCTTCTCAGGACTTAAGGAATCCCATTCTGTACTAGATTTTCCAAAATGTACTAGATCTAAATTTTTATCCAAGGATTAATTTTTTTTCTCTCCGGACTTAACAATTGTTCTGGTAGGTATTATAGAGACATAGATTTAGCGTCGTCTTCCGCAGACAACTGAGACACTTCACTGAGTTGTTTGGTGTGATTTTGCAAAACAAGAGCGGACGTATAATTGGATTGGAGACATTAATTTGCAAGCATGATTTGCGATGATATACGGCAAAACGGCAAGTAACGGATCTCCGGATTTTGTCACTTCTGGATCTACACATTTCCATGAAATCAGCATAAAGAAGCCACACAACCTAGTTCAACTGACTTTTGAGACACACATCGCTTATAGTCCATTTGAACCAAAATCCAGTCACCAGGAACAAAACAGCGGAAGCGAAACAACCACAATACGTCGGTCAAGCTAAGTACGCATCGGTGCGTTACTATTCAAGTGCTGCGGCATTTTTTTTTTTAAATTTACCACTCCTCAAGATCAAATGTCTCCTGCTACTTTCGATCCGCGAATCTCTATTTTCCTAAAATGTTAAAGGAAATATATTTTAGTTAGGAAATTTCTGGCATTTGCTAGTTATCCCAACCAGCAACCAATTGACTGCGAAAAGTAATGAAAATTTGATTTCCTTGGAAAACGGTTAGTGTTCTGTAATAGTAAAGTAATAGTAAAATTTTTTATGCATTGTAAGAAATTGTAAGATTCTAGGCTTAAAATTAGTTAAAGATGTTTTTCTGTAGGAACGGCGGAAGGCAGAAGTAGAATGGCAAGAATATAAAATTTATTTATTAGAGGTAGTTGCGACTATATCTGTGGCCTATCTTAAAGAACCATTTAATACTTCAATGGAGGGCACCGCTGAGCTTACTATATACTTAAAAGTACAGGACACCCATAAATCGATGGAAATGAAAAAGTAGATATTGGTCTGCTCAAAAAGGTTCATCTATTCTACTTTTCTTGAGCGTTTTTATGCATCTTATTACAATTTCACAAAACTAATGCCATACAAAAATGGAAGCATAACCAAATGGACTCTATACATATATGGATAACAAGTTTCATAAAAGGAGTCTCCGAAATACAATGGATACGTGTGCTGGCTTTTCAGGTAGCGTGGTATACTTTTATTGTTGAAATTTAGTGGTCTTTGTCAGGCAAGGCGCAATTAAATGATTTAAATTCTACCAAAACACTGCGTGAGCTTATTTCTGAATAAATAAACAAAAAATAATGCGAACAGCGAAATTTCTATTTAACTATTTCGGAAATGATGTGAATTTTCAACTAATAATCCTCGACAGAATTGAAAAGAAGTCCTCGTAACACTTTTTTTATTCATACATCGTTATGCACTTGTCGAACGGTTTTTAAACCCCCAATCGCGACGCAAGTTTACTGAAAAAGCGTTTCTTTCTGAGAAAAATCAGGAGAGATAAATTTAGGCTATCTCTACTCAAAAATATGAACACATTTTGGAATAAAATAATTAAAAAAAGGAGTTTACAAACAAAACTGAGGCCAAGCCGCATGAAAAAGTAGAAAATAAACTTTTCTTCACACACAGAGGTGGACTCAGGTTTTATTCGTTGACAATCTCCGATATATTTCAGTATGATCAATCAGAGGTAATAAGTGATTTGATTCATGAAGAGAAAGAATATTCAAGAGAAATGTCCCAATCAAAAAATCTGAGTCCACCTCTGTGTGTGAAGAAAAGTTTATTTTCTACTTTTTCATGCAGCTTGGCCTCAGTTTTGTTTGAAAACTCCTTTTTTTAATTATTTTATTTTCAGCCTTTTCCACGTTAACTAAATTGTTATAACGTGCTGCATGGAGATATTTTAAAACAATTTTTAAATCATGTTTGGTGCCGATCCGAAAACAAAAATTTTTCGAGTATCAAATCGTTGAAGTACTGCAACGGTTTTCTGAAATTCAAATTCGGTTTTAAACAGCGCTTTTTAGCTGTATTCCAACTTGATCCCACATAACATCAATTTTCCCGATTTTCCATGTTTTTATTACTATGAATTATTTTTAAAAATTTATATGAATTTTCCTCGATTTTTCATGCAAGTTTTCATGATTGTTGAAGGGAAAGTATTGATGCCAGTAGGACGGAAAAAATGATTCCGCATAGCTTATAAAACTTTTTTGTCGGAAAATTTTCCGGAAAAGTCGGAAAATTCCGGAAATTTTCGGAAAATTTTCCAGAAAAGTTGGAAAATTCTGCATTTTTCCTGAAACAGATTTATCGTTAATCATATCGATGAAAATTTTTCCGATGATTTTCCCACTATTCGGGTTTTCCACGGAGTTTTCCACAAAAGCAACTTTAGGCAACTCATTTCGCTGTACAACTTTGTCTTAGGTTGCAAAACGCTCAAACGCTTCCTTGGTCTGAAAAACTACGGAAAAGCGTTTTACATGAATTTTCCTCGATTTTTTCTGCAAGTTTTCACCATTGTCGGAGAGAAAGTAATGATATCAGTTGATAGGAAACTTGATCCTGCGTAATTTAGAAAACTTTTTTACCGGAAAATTTTCTGGAAAAGTCGGAAAATTCCGGAAATTTTTTTCGGAAAAATCAGAAAACTGTGCATTTTTTCCTGAAACGGATTTATCACTAATCAAATTTGTACCAAATTTTCAAATGATTTTTCTCGATTTTCCGAGTTTTTCATGGAAATTTTCGGTTCAAATTTTGATAGATTCAATTGTCATGCGACATGAACCTGTGTGCCAAATTTCAGCTCGCTGTGATGACGAAAAGTGGGTCTACGAGAGTGTGGAAAATAGTAAAAAAGAAATATATAAATAGACAAATTCGTGTACGAGTTAAAGGGAATGGCTGGCCTCAAAAATAAGTAGAGACTGATTAAGAATTACATAAAAGACTGGATTGATATTCAAGAATTCAGGAATTACTATGTCCGAAATAAGATCACTAATTCTAATCACTTACGAGGTTTATTTGTTTCTTCACTTTTAACACCACGCCGTATCCAAAATCTTGATTCACCTTGTTTTTTTTATCAACATCCGAGAAACTTTGTTGCGAAACTTTATCGGGAAAATTTTCGAGAAGGTTTTTCCAAACAACAATCCCACATTGGGGAAGATAATTTTGTATGAATGTATGTTCGTTTGTAGATATGTATGAACGAATTGTAATCCATCTGCTACCTTTCACATATTCAACTCGATGGCTAAAAGCAACCCCCTTCTAAAAAGTGTAGTGCGGACCAATTTTGAGAGATATGCTGGAAATTCAAGGAAAATTTAAAATTGATTATGGCAGACTTGGGTATTAGGTATTTAATGTCTGCGAGACATTTCTTAAATATTAGTGTAGTGAATCATGATGGCACTTGAACCCATGGAGATCTCAACTTGAAATTTTTACAGATTGTTCATTAGATTTAGGCCTTTCCAGCTACGAAAAAACCTGAAAATCGCAACATGTGAAATGAAGGATTTTTTCAAGCATAAAGGATAGCACTTAATCTCGAATATCCTTTTTTTACAAAAATTACAAAACCTGATATACTATATCCTTTCCAAAATGGTTTAGAGCATTAAAATCGATTTAGTTTAACCAAGGATATGAATTTTTAAAATTAGGTAAAAGAGCTAAAAAATAGGCGTTTTTGCCATTTTCAAAGAGTTGTAACTTCCGCAATAAGCGGAATTTTGCCGAAATATTTAAATCGCATCAATAAGGAGATGAGCCAAATAGGTTACGTCACTTCAGAAAGTTGGTCGTGAAATGGCCCAACCAAAAGGCTTTAGGGAATTGAACCTCGACCAAGAATTAACGGGCATTTCTTCATAACTATGTCAGTATGGTGGTCTTGTGGTGTATATTATTACTCCACTTCTTATAACCGAACTTAATTAAGACTCTAGGTCAAAGCTTGATATAATACATAAAAATAACTAATCAAATGCCAATGGTAAGTAATTAATTCTGTCATTGTAAAAATTACCTTTATTACTTTAATTAAGGTTCGTCAAGTGAAAGTCGCTCCGATAAGATCCATTGCATTTAGGAATTTTATCGACATTTAATTGATTCCATGTGATTATGGCAAAGCTACTTTTTTTCAATTTACACACTACAGCTCGAGACTCCTTGATAGTGTGCACACGTATGTATTTTATCAATCAAATGCTTTGTAGAGTTGTAACTTGAGATCATTTAAAAAGGTATAAAAGTCGTTTCAAGATTTCTTCCTCAACATTTATTCTCAGAAAAACCGTTGATTGCATTAATTGCCATAATATCGGAGGTGATAATCTTCGACTGTAAAATTTAACCGACATCCAAAGCAATAATTCCGAAAGTAATCCCTGATTATATTGCGGTTAACTTTAACTGTTTACACATAAAAACATCCGCTGGTTTAGAGTGCTCCACATTTCAATGTTGTTTCTCTCCTGTGGTATGAGTTTAAATGGATCCGTCACAAAATCAATGGATTCGAAGCTTTGTAGAAGATACTTTTGCAAGAAATTGAATGATTGTCGATGGTTAGAAAATATCTCTCCGATTTACATAACTTGCCTAGAGATATGTACCTCATCAAGCATGTACATAATATGTTTTATGGATATGTACAATATATATATATATATATATATATGTAAATAACAAGGGAATCTCTGCAAATCTTGGCAGAGCCAATCAACTGTAGAAATGGTGCTTATCGCGCTCGTCAGACTCTGATTAGCGTAAATTGTACTTTCCCACTGTGCATTTATTTCACTTTAATTTGCAGTTTTACAATAAAACTTTGCAAACTGCCTGCCTTTTGAATTATAAACCGATGATGAAAAGTGGATTTGATGACGACCAATTTCTGTGACCCACTTCATCAAAACCAACGCATTTTGTTGGCATTAGCTTATAGTTAGCATTTCAAATGGAATATGTTAGAAGCTAGTTTATATGCATTCGTTTAAGTGCATTTTGGCAGCCATTTCATTCGGTTTGTACAAGTAAAGTTTTGTTCACGTATTAATATATGCATATAAAACTAGGTGAATTCTCCTTGCGAATACGTTTTAAAAAAATTTCTTGGATTTTGAAATTTTTCGTGGAAAGAAGAAGTCCAAGCTGGTAAAAAAAAAACGAAAAGAAAGAATCATGAAAATGTATAATATTCAAAGATGCTGTAAATATTACATACCCATTTAGGGTTTATTTTGGGCTGCTGTTAATATCTCGAAATGACAAAACATCCTTGAAACCTGAAAATTAAAAACTATTATCCTTAATGGTTCCGGCATAATTGAATTGATTCACAAGTTTACAAATTCGGGTCAACTTTTGGACCCGAGCAGATGAGAACGATTTTTAACGTTATTTGATGCCCTGAAGTCAGATCTTCAATCCGTGTGTCAAGATTGGTTCTAGTTTTCGAGTTCGCGCTAGGTGGCAGTACTACGCTCTTACAACGGCTATCAGCTGACCACGTTGCATCGAAAATCTTTTGGAACTTGTTTTTGTACTGTGATTGTGCTTCGGAATGTGTGAAAATGCAGAGAAAACGTTGCAGAGTCGATTCAAAGTGTTTTTGTTACGTTTGTGGATGTTATATGCTCGGAAAACGTGGAAAAATCATGACAAATGCTCTCAAAGATGTGTATTTGCAGTACTTTGGTTTTGCTGTACCTAGTAAACATTGACAAGCCATGGGTACCGAAATTGTTTTGTAACGCGTGCAGAACAAAGCTGTACAAGTGGTCACTTGGTGAAAATATGTACTTTTCATTTTCTGTGCCAACGTTATGGAGAGAACAGAAAAATCATGTAGATGATTGCTACTTTTGCTCAATGAATATCGTCGGTATAAATGCAAAAAAACTAGCACGGTATGAATATCCTGATGTATCATCAGTGTCGAAGCCAGTTCCATTATGAGCCAGGACAACAAAACGTGTCCTCTATACGCCACTCGTGAACTCACAGGACGTTTTATTGCCACCTCTTCATATTAAACTTGGCCTTATAAAGAACTTTGTCAAAGCGCTCAATCGCGAAGGACCGGTCCTTTTCAGTACTTAATCAAGTTATTTCCAAAACTGTCATACGCAAAAATCAAAGAAGGAACATTTGTCGGACCTGATATTCGAAAACTAATGGCTGATGCAAACTTCACAAAATGTTTAGAGCCTGATGAAGCAGCAGCATGGGCATCGTTTAAAAGTGTTGTTCACAACTTTCTCGGGAACCACAAATCACCGGATTACAAAGAAGTAATCGACAATTTTTTGTAAAATTACCACAAGATTGGAGCTCGAATATCTCTCAAGATACATTTTCTGCATTCACATATTGATTTTTTCCCACAAAACTTGGGCGACACGAGCGAGGAGGAAGGAGAGCGGCTACATCAAGATATATCGAAAATCGAAAGGCGATACCAAGGATTTTGGGACGAAGGCATGATGAGCGAGTACTGTTGGACCCTAATGCGTGAAACAGATCCCAAGCAGTATAAAAGACTCAGTTCAACCTCTGTTTATTTCTAATTTATAAATAATTCAATAAATGGCCGTTAATGGTCAAAAATAGTAAAATAATGAATTTATTGAATATTTCGAAAACTAGAACCACTTTTAAAAAACGGGCTGCTGATTTGGATTCAGCTCCCAAATTTACCAAAAACGTGTATACTTGTGATTAATGTTAAAAAAATTCGTGCTAATAAAAAAAAAACAGCAAGAAATAAAAGTCTTTGGTAAAAATAGACAGTTAACATGAGACCAAAAAATTTAAAGCCTTATGGCAGTTTTATAATTAACAGAAGTCTGTGGAAACTATTAGTACCTACTGAATGAAAAGTATGAAAGTTTGCTAAGACTGATACTGTGACACATGTGAAAAATTAAAGTCTCTAGGGACTTTTATCATAAGATTTTTCTTCGTTTTAAAAAACAATTATGACTTTTCAAAACAAATACATTTAATAAATAAAAAGTTTTAAAGTCTTTTACAACAATTATTAAGAATAAAAAAAATCAGTTAAATTTTAACTATCATCTCAAGATATTTTCGAAAAGTTTCATAATAGTTAAGGGGTCCATGATTATCTTATTATTCATATTCAGTTTATTTAGAGAACAACTACACAATTAAATTCTTCAATTTATAATTATATGTAGGACTTACGATAATACGAAAAACGAAACTTAATACTTAATAATACACTAATATTTATATATATACCTATTTTTTGAATTAATAGATATTATGTATGCTAATTAGTAAATAAAGAAATTACATTATTGACTGCTGAATAAATTAAGTGTTCTTGATGATTCTACAAAATTAATTTTATTAAATAAGTAAATGGGCTTCTGTATACAAATTATATTCCTCAGAGACAGTAATATTCTTACTTCCAGATACGACTTAAGTGTGTACATCCAAAGATCAACTTTACATATGGAGAGACATGGTCATAGCGCTTCAAACCAAATTATATAACGAATGGCAGAGTTAAAACAACATTTAGCTTTCTCGAGTGCATAGAAAATCTCATGAGAGGCACTATCAGTGATTTTACTAAAAATATTTTGAGGACTATATACTGCAGATGCTGAGAGCTTGCGGAGGGTAGTAAGTACTCTGGAAACAACACGGTTAATATGAGCACTCCAGTTTAAAGTTTGATTGAATACTATACCCAGATTATTAACTCATTTGCTATAGGTATGGGATAATCTTATCATTAATTTTCAAAGCAAGGAAAAATGAACAATGGACGATGAAGAGTTAAGATTTAGCTTATTCTGCAGTGCCGAAAAATGTATGAACATAAGATCGGTTATTGGCGCAATGTACTACATAATCAATTGATTCTAGTGGCTTAGAGATGTAAAGTTGAAAGTCGTCAGCATACACATGAAATATACAATGTTCGACTACCAAGGTTAAGTCATTAATGAACATAGTGAGCAGTAATGGGCCTAAAATTGATCCTTGAGGAACCCCAGCAAGAACGGGAAGAAAATGATAACCTCTATTTCTACTAACAACTCGCTGCTAGCGGCCACTGTAAGACATTATAAGCTTATAGCCATATGAGGAAAAATTGAACTGAAGTATGTGATCCACATTGTCAAAAGCCTTAGAGAAGTCCAGTACCGAGATTCAGCTAAATCGAAACTGGCAAAAAGTGAGTGAAGTGAGTCACTTTTCTGGAAATTCGATTCTGCTAATAAATTTACTCACTCACTTCATTCACCTTCAATTTTGCGGTGAGTGGAAGTGAAATCATCGAGCAGTGATTTTATTTTAGAAATGGTAAGTAAATTAAACTGTGTTTATTTTGGTTCCGTGCGGTGTTCTACAAAGCACAAGAGATTGCGAATTGAATTTATTTGTAGCGTGCATAGAAGTACTATTGTTTTTTTTTTTGAAAGTATAGAGAAAATAATCAAAGTGCCATGATTTTATAAGAATACATTAAATCTGTCAAACTTTGTCTCGAAATTTATCAAGTTCTACTTTTGACATATGGATCCAAAAGGACACAGTTCTAGATATTAATTACTACTAATAAATTGTATAATAAATAAATTGTAACACACTATTTACAGGCTGGAAGAAGAACTAAGACAACATTATGATGTCTTAGAAGGAAGATTTGCCAGGGCTCAAGGAGCCCAATGCAAGGATAGCAACAAAATTAAATTCTTGTTGTACAGCGAAAACAGCTCCACAGTGGACATAATGGATTTTTTTTTTATTTTTTACTTTGCACATAATTATTATGTTCTTTTGATCCAGTGCAGTCCACTACACTTCACCAAAGATTATGAATAAATTGCTTGATAATATGCAAATGGGAAGTGGAGTGCACCCCACCGGACCAATGTATGTATGTTTTTCGGTGATTTTTTTTAAGCTTCTGTAATAAAAATTAAAGAAAATATCTTTCACTTAATAAATTTCTTGCGACCGATTGTCTTATGCTTCCCGCCGCGACAAACACGTCTTTGGTAGGATCCAGATGTAAAGAAACTCATTGCTGATAAAATCTAAAAAAGATTTTATCAACATCTTTTATAACAATAAAAAGAGATAGGTTACTTTTATACTGGAAGGAATAGCATCACTTCTCGCGGCTTCAATAAGAAATAATGTTAATGCCTCAATAAAATCCATTGCGATGTGTTGTTGAAACCTATACAGTTCCCGAAAACTAGAAGATAAAATGTATATCATTAAAGCACTCATCTCATCTCTTATATTCATTCTTATTATCCGCATAATGTGTTTAGCGTGATAAAAACTCGCAGCGGCGTTCATTTTTGAACATAAGATTGACAAATAGCTGTGAAATTAGACATTCGAAGTTAATATTCGAAAATACTCACTTCACTTTCTTAAAGGAATCATTTTATTTTCAAAAGTGAGTGAATGAAGTGAGTGAAAGAAGTGACTGAAGTGAATCACTCGCAAATTATCTGAATCTCGGTACAGCAGTACAAATACTGTTGCCATTTTAGAATCAATTGAATTACAGTTGTGCAGCTATGTTTAACTCTGAAAACAGATACCAAGTTATTATTATCAATATGACATAAGATTGGATTATGCAGTATTTTCTCGAACACCTTAGAGAAGAATGGAAGAATAGAGATAGCACGGTATGATGATGAAGATTTTTTACGAATCGGTATTATCTTAGATAATTTCCAATTTTTGGGAAAGCAGGAGGAGGTTATGATAGCGTTTAAGTTGTGTGTAAGATACGGTAGCAAAATAGGTAGAATAGCTTTAACGAAACTAGGATGTATGCGTTCGATTTTATACCAATAACTGCCGCATATACCTCCTGTTCAGTCATATGCACAAAGGAAAAGCCCTCAGCAAGAATATTACGGATGAATTCAGCATATCTACTATAAAATTATATTCACTGCCCCAATTAGACGTTGATTTAAAGCTTTGATTCACAGTTCATTAAGATCAACCATTAAGGTCAATTGGCTTAGATTTCCCCACGCCAATATCTTTAAGGTTCATACAAAAGTGGAAACTCTGTCATCAAACTTGAATTTATAGCAAGAGATCTTGGAATGGTTTCTTTGTTTACGGCATTACACAGAGATTTTTTTTTTTTATTATTAAGCCAAGCTAAGGGGATACCATATGATGCAAAGCACAGCATGGGAGGAAGGAGATAGGGAAAGGATTAGGGGATATGAGGAAAGTGGCGGAGGTTCCGCTGTATGTCGCCCTTAAACTTCCGCAGATCGTATGCCGGAGGAAAAACAGAAGATGGTAAGCTGTTCCACATTCGCACTGTTCGGGATAAAAAAGCATCTCGGAATTTTACTGTACGGCCGAAAGTAATTTGAAAGGTTAAAGGATGTGCGCGGTTTGCAGCGCGAGTATTGCGTGCAGGAATCATTCTACAAGGGATTAGACTAGATATTTCATCAGAACATTGACCATGCATATAGCGATAAAGGAGCGAAAAAAAAATTCCAACATTCATTGGTACGAAACGTTTCCCCGTACGGTAAGCAAAGTACGTTGAGAAATAGACTTTCAACTCTTCTATGTACAGCAGGGATTAATTATAATTCGAGTTTTGATTGGAACGTATTTATCGCAAAGATAATCAATGAAATTCGCAATACAACTGACTTGATCATCAACTGATGTGAGTGAATAAATAATATCCCAATCAAGTTCAGCAACTTTATTTAAAATTGCTATCAAGATCAACACAACTGAATTTGGTATGAAAAAAATTGATTTGTAGGGGAAACAGGCCCTAAATCGTAAGTAAGAAACATTACATCATGTCTAGAAAAGCTGGGAACAGAGTTTTGATTAAAAAAAAAAATAGCAGCTTATTTATTAGCAACAATAAATAAGTCAAGCAAGAGGAAGTATAAATGTAAAATGTGTTGGGGTAGTAGGGTTAACAAAATCTAATCCATATGCTTGTATTATGTTATTCAATGCAGTAGCTGAAATACTGCGTCCAAGCAAATCCGCATTTAAGTCGCCTGAAATAATTATATGTGTGTGCATAGATGTCCATAGATCCAGCAAGGACAGCTTCCAAAGTAGTAGTATTGGAAGCACTCGGTAGTTTGTACATAGATCCAATCAAGCATTTAGCAGAGCAACCTGAATTTCAACAAATATATACTCAATATCAGAATTAGGATCAGATTGAGTCACTAAACGAGCATATAGCGAATTCTTAATAAAAACAGCAACTCCACCAGCCATTCTTGCAGTACGATCATTACGAAAAGTTGAAAACTGATGGAGGTCTACCAATTCATCACATATATGCGGCTTCAACCATGTCCCTGACACACCAATAACATCTAAGGGGAGCAATTGGAGAAAATATTTCTAAATTCGTCAATTTTAGGAAACAAGCCTTGAGTTTTTTACTTATTTTATTTTCTGCCTTTTTCACGTTAACTAAATTGTTATTACGTGCTGCATGGAGATAATTTAAAACAATTTTTAGGTCATGTTTGGTGCCGATCCGTAAAACAAAAATTTTTCGGGTATCAAATCGTTGAAGTACTGCAACGGTTTTCTGAAATTCAAATTATGTTTTAAACAGCGCTTTTTAGCTGTATTCCAACTTGATCCCATATAACATGAATTTTCCCGATTTTCCATATTTTCCACAGATTTTTCCTATTACTATGAATTTTTTTCAAAAATTTACATGAATTTTCCTCGATTTTTCATGCAAGTTTTCATGATTGTTGAAGAGAAAGTATTGATGCCAGTAGGACGAAAAAAATGATTCCGCATAGCTTATAAAACTTTTTTGTCGGAAAATTTTCCGGAAAAGTCGGAAAATTCCGGAAATTTTCGGAAATTTTTCCAGAAAAATAGGAAAATTCTGCATTTTTTCTGAAACAGACTTATCACTAATCATATCGATGAAAATTTTTCCGATGATTTTCCCGCTTTTCCGGGTTTTCCACGGAGTTTTCCACAAAAGCAACTTTATGCAACTCATTTCGCTCTACAACTTTGTCTTAGGTTGCAAAACGCTCAAACGCTTCCTTGGTCTGAAAAACTCCGGAAAAGCGTTTTACATGAATTTTCCTCGATTTTTCTGCAAGTTTTCACCATTGTCGGAGAGAAAGTAAGTTGATAGGGAACTTGATCCTGCATAATTTAGAAAACTTTTCCGGAAAAGTCGGAAACTTCCGGAAAGTTTTTTCAGAAAAATCGGAAAACTCTGCATTTTTCCTGAAACGGACTTATCATTAATCAAATTTCTACCAAATTTTCAAATGATTTTTCCCGACTTTCCGGGTTTTCCATGGAAATTTCCGGTTCAAATTTTGATAGATTCATGACATGAACCTGTGTGCCAAATTTCAGCTCGCTGTGATGACGAAAAGTGGGTCTACGAGAGTGTGGAAAATAGTAAAAAAGAAATATATAAATATATAGACAGACAAATTCGTATACGAGTTAAAGGGAATGGCCTCAAAAAGAGCAAGAGCAAGAGCACAAGAGCAATTATAAAATTTTAAGCAACATATTATAAAATTATTCAAAAAATATGGTTTCAATGTTACGGCACCTTTGTAACCTTGATTTTCGCAGGAACTTCTTAACTTCTTTCTGCTTTCTACTCCATTATCTGACAACAGAAAATACCAACCATAGCAGGGATAATTTTTCAGCAACTAAACCGAAAAAGTGCATAAGCTACCTAAACTACATAAAATATTTAAAATATTTAGTAAGCTTGAAAAACTTTCGAAAAAAGCGAGGCCAAACAAAAAAACCGTTGAAAATATGAAGACGAAATGAGTAACATTGAATTGAAGAATTGCAAGGGAGAATCTGCAGATAAACGTAATTTTATGAAATTGAATGATTAAGTATTATTTAATGCTTCATTGGAGTTTGGCACGGTAGGTATGTTGGATCCCCATTTTAAGCTCACTCACAAATGTCCCTCCACTTTCCAATTACAATTAGGTTTTTCGTGCAATAACAACATTTTATAAATTTTATTAAAAATCCCAAGACATCTCCTTTAATATCGCTGTTGTATTGAATCAAGTGGGTGATGTTTTGGGATTATTCGTAGTGATATTCGAGCCTGAATTGGAAGAAGCTGTGTCTTGTCTCTTGTTTCTCTTATTTATTAGTTGATTAAATTATTCTATTCGTTGTGATATTTTTCCAAAATGCTTGAAGATTTCTGTAATTATTTTTATTCAGAAAAATCGCAATAGCTGCTTTATCTGAAATTACAAAATCTTTCCCAAGAAAAATTTCAACTCATTTTCTGGTCAAATTTACGTCTATTCGATATAAATTAAGGCAGCGACTAATTGTGGTTAAATTGAGATTAACTTAATAATTATGTCCGATTTAGGTAAGTGGAGAATGAGAGGACGTCGTATTGACGTAAATATTAGGGAAATTGGGGAATATTTCCATATGGGGTGGACCGGTAGAGGATACATTTAGTTGATTTGGTAAATTGAACGTAAATTTCACGTTGAATTTACGTAAATTTTCCTTAATCTCGACCTATTTTCTACCTAGTTTAACTCATGTTAACGTCTGTGTTAATGTAGAAGTAATTTCATTTTATAAGAATTGTATGTGTATATTTTTCCTAGTAATATAAATATTATGAACAAGGCACATAACTTGAAAGATTATGAGAAGTATTGCTTTAATAAAATATATAAAAATTATGGGCTTATTCAAAATTAAATATGGAAACAATTTTTCGAAAAACACCAACGCACTTTAAAAATAATGCGTGTGTTCCGCATAGTTGGGAAGCAAATAATCAAGAGTAGCATCTGTATGAAAAGATCCAAATGCTATTCTAGAGCCTGACTGGCTCCGATATAAATGTGTCGTAAAAAGGATCAACATTTCTAGTCCTGATGAAGCAATTCAATGGGAGCAACAGTTCATTAATTCCAGTGATACTGAAGCGAAACAAAAGTAAAAGAACTTCAATTTTTGGTTGTATTTTTCAACTATTCGGAATTACTCCAATTTACCTTGAGGTTAATTTTTTTGGGGATTTGGTCTTTGAGGGCGAACACAATCGAATAGGGAACTACTTAGGAAATATTTACGTTAGCTTGTCTTGAACTTGGGAATAGATCCAACTACAAAGCTCATACATTTCCTTAAATTTGACTTCAAGGTTAAGTAAAATTTAGGTAAAAAGTAAAGAAATTTGCCTCATATTTAAGAATTTTTCCTTATTTATTTCCCTATTTTTCCTTATTCCTATGAAGTAAATTAAAAAGGAATTATTACATTATTTTTCCCTAATAATTAACTACAAAGTCAAGATCTTTGATGGCCTAATTTAAGGCATTATTGAGTAAAATTTCCTTCCTAATTCACCTTTTAAAGGAGATTGGCCTTTGAGGTTAAATTTTCAAGTCTAGTTTACTTGGGTGGGAATTACAAACGCACATTATTTCTTCAAGGCTTTCGAAACCACCAGGTGCGAAGTCTTATAATTCCAATGCAAACCATGATTCTGCTCTTTTTAGTATGGCTTTTTGAATTTTCTAACTTTTGCAAATCACCTACTCAATTTGAAGAAAAGTATCAGTAATTTCACCAGTTTTAGTAAGGTTTTCGATAAAATTACCCATGGAATACTCATTCACAAATGATATTTTTTTAATTTGATATGATTCTACTTATCTAGTCGTATTCCAAGTGTTCTCATTGGTGAAGTTCTTTCAGATATATCTTGCCATGCTCCTAGCGTGCCCCAAAGCAGCCATATTTGGCCACTGTTCTTCCAAATTTGTATTAACGATGAATTTTCTTTATTTATTTCCGTAAATTATATTCCTTTAAATATGCACAGCTATGCCCTTTTCTCGCAAAGAATTCCTCTGTATTTAAATTAAATAATTCACCGAAGTTCTTTAAAATAAATGGAGGAAACTAAAGATTACCTTCGAGTAGCATATTGACACGAACCGACGGGGCTACCAATCTATGTATAAGAAAAACTCTATTTAAATAAAACAGAGTGTAACTAAATTCATTTTTAATCTTCGTAGTCGCTCTTACTATTTTAGTTCAACATATCCATCATAGGTCATTCCATAAACTTTAACTGTGCACTATTATTACTTCAATATTTCGGTAATATCCTTCTTCTCAACCAGTGCTCTTCAGCCCAAAACAAACCTTTCCCAATCAAAAAGTCCATATTACACCCATAACAGTCCTTTTACAAATCAACATTCATCCATTCACATTTTCCATTTTTTATGAAGTTTTAATCTCTGACTCTCACATTAATTTTCCAAACAACGTTCTTTCAGGGGGATTGTGAGAAAATTAAAAAGAAAACAATTCCCCAGGAAACAATTACATTTTGTTCAGTCACTTTTACTGCAGCTTCTGTTTCGCAATTTTTTCGCATGGCCAGTATTTGCCCTCGCCTCGCCACCACAATCCGCTGTCTGAGATTGAAGATGAAAATGTGAATATGAAAGTTTGCGGGGTGAGGACATTCGCTTTGACGAATGGATTCGGAATACGGAGAGAAGGATGAATATTAAAGTGATTCTGCAAACTTAGGGCAAGAGTCTTTTTAAAAGGGCACCGTGAAATGTTGCTATAGGCATTAAAAACTAACACAAAGAAGTTACAAAAATAGTATGAATCAATGTATATAGTGGCAGTCGGTTTATATATGTATGCTCTTCAAAACCATCTCTAAAGGCTGCTACTTTTCCAAGGAATAATTATTTATTTTAGCATATCCATTTAACCGATTAAAAAAAGGAGCTATGTATATTTCTTTTATTTACATTAATCAATTACTTCACAATGGCTACACTATTCACTTCTTCGAGAGGATGTGTAAAGCTAAGTAAAGATTTAGTAAAATTTAATACATTAACTGAAAATATGCTTGATGTGTAAAAAACGACCAATGGAAAGATATAAACACAAACCGTCACACATCCTAGACTCTAAGTTAAAAAAAAATAACAAAAAAACACAGAAAGCATTAGGTAAATATGTGATAACCTCCAGTTCATTGCTGTCTTCTAATGACACAAATTGCCTTACATATAATTGAATTATTGGACAGATAATTAAAGGATAAAGCCCACTTTTCATACAACCTTAGGACGGATACATTAGATATGTCTTAAACGCTGCATTATGAAACTTTGAACATATTTTATTTCAATTCAGCTGGAGAAAGCTTTGGCGATCGAATGTAGTTTGAGCGACTTTCTTGGATGAAAAATTGGTGAGTCGTGAAAAATTACTTCCTATGAGAGAAATGATCGCAACGCAGCACTTATGAGCATGGAAGAAAGAACTGCAAAAATATATACGAAATGTAGTAGCTGGGGTGTATGTAACCCAAGTGCATGAAAATGGGTTTTCCGGCGGTAAAAACGTTCCGAGAAACTTTTCTGAATCGGGAAAAGGGTACACTACCCGATAGTACTCGGCGAGACCTTTAATTCGATATGCAACATGCGGTATTGGAACCCCCCCCCCCCCCCGAGGTTCTTACCCCTACTCTAAAAGATTGTAGAGAAAAATTGTCTTCTTCCATGAATTGTAGCTGGTAATGCGCTGAGACGAACAGTGAAACCCGTGTTCCGATCGAACGTAATCCTATCGACTTAGAGCCGATCTAAGGCGCGAAAAATCTAGTACCTCAGTTCGAAGAAAAAGAGAAATACTGAAAAAGTGAGTGTTGAGATGGCTATAAATAGCTACTTAAGCCTCCGAGTATAGGAGTGTGGGTTCTCAAACTTCTTCTCAGGACCTAAGAAATTCAGTTCCTGCACCTACTAGAACTAGACTTTCCAAAATGTAGATACTAGATAAAACTTTGACCCATCTCCCCCACCTTTCCCGCGATAGATAGAAATAAACATTGTTAATAAAAAATGCCAGAGTATCATAATGCACCGTTTAAGACATCTCTCGGTGTCGGGCCTGCAATTGGCATTCCTCTTTTAAAACAAGAAAATTAATTATGCAAATGATGTTAAACAAGGAATAATTTAGGAAAAAATTAAGTTAGTATAAATGGAATTAAGAAAAATAATTGTTTTTTTTATTTAACAGAAAATTTAAGTTGTTATCAAAAACCCGAAAAAAGAAACATTCATAACTCCTTCAGATTTTATGGAAAAGTATACTACGGGAATACCAAAGTACTTGGTTACCGAAATATCCAAGCTTTCGTTCAGTGGCTAGCTAATGACGAGCTCCAAACGCCTTTCCGTAGATAGAGAGATTGTCGTAGTCGTTTCGCTAAATAAGATAAGATGTCAACAGAGAGGATGTCCGGAAATGGATTCTCTAAAGAAAGACTCCTGTAGGATGACGTCAATTAGCACTTCTCATGTAGAATTAATATTTTTCTTAACCCTTGATTACTACCCGGGGTCGAAACGACACCAAAAATAATTCATTTATGTATTTCTCTAAAAAATATTGCAAATTTTCATCGCTCATTGTTTTAAAAAAAGCATACTAAGGATAACTGAAATTCATTCGGCGGCAATATAAAAAAATCAATGCTTTTTCTGAGAAATATATAGGGGCTGAAGTCGTTTATGACCAAAGGGTAGGAATAGCGCAATTGAAAAATTCCAGAAATTGTTTCAGGGAAAGTTAACAAAATCCAATAAGTAAGATGAAGGAAAAGTTTACAATGTTTTTAACAATTTTTACATCTTTCTAGTATAGTATCTATACCAAAGGTGGTGTGGACACTTTTCACCAATTGTGTCACAAATGTAGTGTGTCAAGAAAGACACGACGAATAAGCTCGTTTATACCTTTGCGTCTTTCAAACACAAGGAACAAAGAATCTGGTGGAAAAAGATGCGCTTTTTTTTTTTAATTTTGCGTTAAGTTTTCTAAACAATATTTAGAGGAACGTTTTGAATACAGCGCTTTTCCTACTTGGCTTAAGAGGCCAGGATTGTCGGAAAGATATGTTGAAGATTTGGATCGTGGAAAGAGAGCAAGGTGCGCTTCCTTCCTGACCAAATTATTAAAACTTTTGAATTTCCTAGTAAAATTGGCTAATATCGCAGTGGGGTCTTTCTCGACCCCAGTGTAAGAAAATCAGGTCTGAAACTATGGGTAGTAAAAGAGGGTTAAAGAACATGGAGCACCAACAAAAGATTAAATGTGTTTAATAATCTCATTTTAGGAAGTGTCAAAATAGATTCTGGATACAAAACTGCATTTAGAGAGCCTAGTCAAGTAGAAAATGCTCATCAGTTTCGATAGCTTCTTCCTCGCTCGGGGGAAGTTTTATGTAAACTAGTACGGTTGCATCTGGATATTACGCACATATATTCAAATTTCTCTACTTTGAATACAGATGAAGTTCGAAAGGCTCATCTTTCGATGAGCATTCCATCATGAGCGTTTTCGTACTTAAAATTCATTTGCATTTCCATGAAATTTTACTGCATGTAAAGTTTTTAATTATGACGCACAGTTGAAAACCGCATTCATTTACAGAGTTGTAAAGTTGTGTAAATTGCTGTGAAGTGGTAGAAATATATGCTCTTTTTAGTACTTTGTTATAGTGGTAGCATACTGCATGTAGCAATATGCTACACTGAGACGAGTTGCACGCATACGGCCAGCCCCTAGCCTCATGAACGGCGAAGAAAGACGCGCTGAAAATCGACGAACATGGGATACTGTATCATATCGCCCACAGTATCGCAGGGTGGTTGGGGCAATGGCGGTGGAAGCAGAACACCTGCGCTTCCGATTAGATAAGTGGTAGGTAGTGTAAAGGTCCCTTCAGGACTGAATGTGTGCTACGGCCTTTGGTTTGGCAGACACGATTTTTTTGTATATGGCTGGTGGCACAGCGGCAGATTTTCGTGGAACCTCCCCATACTCTCCGCCAATAGCCGAGGCGAGCTAGCGTGCCGCCTGCAGTCAACGCTGTCCACCGAGTGATCTGTCAACTCATGCTGGCAGTCTGGACTACACGTCCAAGTCAACCGGTCTGACATAGTTCCATAACAAAATGACGCCCAACGTGCGTGGGGCTACCTCAGTTGGACTTCGGTGGTCTAATTGTGACATTTGCTGGGGACTGAGACTTGTTGTGAGATGGTCATTTGGTACTTTGCTAATTGACTGACCTCAAGCCTCATATCCAGTGGAGGTTACTTGCGGACCTGAGTCTGATTGGTTTTGTTATCTGAATTGATTTGAGTAGAGTAAAGTCTCGATATTTTGATAAAGTTTTCGCGGTTTTTGAATTTTGATTAAAGTAAAGTTTTCGATTGTGATTTAGATTTTTTTTTATTGTGATTTTAGTAATGTAGAGTTTTTGATATTGTCTTTTTATCTGCAGTTCGACTTTCGGTTTGACTTTGGTCAAGCCTCAAGTCGAAACAGTCGTCGAATTTTGTTTGAATTTTGATTTTTTTTAATTGATCTTTCCCGCTTGGCTTCTGCTATGGTAATAGTAGGTGGCCTTACAACTTTTTGCTTGTGTTTTCACGGGGTCGTGTCTTTATTGGAAAACTGGCTGGACAGATTCATGAGTCTGTGAGATGACTTTTTGGCATTTTGCTAACTAGTTGACCAGATTCATGGCTCTGCCCAGCTGAAAGGTTAGTTAGACATGGCATCGAACAAAGGGGAAGGAAAGAGTTGTTGGTGGATGGAAGTGACGCTGGAGACCTTAAGTAATCAGGCGTTGGCATACTGCTAATTGCCTGGCTGAAGAATCTCTAGTAGCATTTTCAGTCTTTGACATCTCCAACCTGACTTTTTCAAGATCTCTGTGAGAATTTCATACTTTTCATGCACACATTCACATTACTTATCCTTATCGCATAATTTCTGACCTAATTGGGGAGAGAGTTGACCTGGAAGAGTTTTGTGTTGAGAGTAAGTTCTTGGGGAGTGAGGGAAAATTTGTACGATTTGGTTTTTTTTTTTTGGTTGACTTGAAATTTTGAGTTTAGCTCATTGTTTGATTTTTATTCATTGGAGTTTGGCTCCTCGTATGTTTTTTCATAAATACCTAGTATAAAAATAAAAATGTTCGTCGGCCTTCAGCGCGTCTTTCTTCGACGTTCATGTGGCTAGGGGCCGGCCGTATGCGTGCAACTCGTCTCAGTGTAGCATATTGCTACATGCAGTATGCTACGACCATAACAACTTCTTTTGTGCGATAGCTTTTAGTGCACTGCAGAGCTTTTAGTGCACTGCAGAGCTTTTTAGTTGATGCGTCTTGCATCAAAGCAGTTTCCCTTCATGGTCTCGTTTTTCGACAGGTTCCCTGGGGATCTTTTAAAACTTTGAAAAATTCCCCTTCTATTACTGGGCATCATTGATATATCAATGTCATCATTATGAATTTTTATGATGATAATAGCAGTGAGTATATCCACTATTTCGTTATGATTTGACTGACGAATGTATCAGTGAGTATTTTCATTATCTCAACAAGAAAATAATCTAACAACTCATCGAACTACTCATTGAATGATCATAGAAAAGCTTAATATGTTGAAGAAAAGTATATATGTATTGAGTTTCGTTCCGGGTCCAGAAAAAATTTCATCATTCATTAACTTCATCTAAGGGCTCATCAGTGAAGTCATCAAATCGTGTCTACTAGGGATACAGTATCTTAGAGAAATACCACTCATGCGAACTAGAAAAACTAGTCGTTGTGGAAACCTAGATCTACATATATGGGAAGACTGCAAAGTTGAAACTTGCTGCCTACAAGCCTTTCTAAATTCATAGCTGTCCCAGAAGAATGCACAAATTTCACAAGACCTAGAAGAATGCACATTTTTCACAAGAGGGCGAAAGAGAGCAAGCCTGAATTGAAGAATTTTTGATACAGTCAGCCAACAAGATCAACGTGGAAATAAATAGAAGAAAATGCGCTTTGATAGACTCTTCATATTAAAAAGTAGGGCTTTGATAGCAAATTTCAATTAACACTTAGCACAGTAACACCCTGAACCCACTTCGCATAGAAAACGCATCGACTGAGGATATCATGGATTGGACTAAAAATTAGTCACACGGAACAAGGATTTAGAGTATCTAGCAGTAAAAAAATTTACAATGATTTTGTTTTTTTAAATTTCACTTTATACATAAATATCAAACACAAAATCTTTCACTAGCTCAGTACTTTTGGTCATAAGATTCTTCCTTAGGCGGATGAGTTCTTATATATTCCAAAGTTTTTTGTACATATTCCGGGATAGGCGGAGGAGTTGGAAGATGATCACCTTTCGGTTGATATCCATTTTCATCAGCAGTATAAGTGAGTTGAATAGGTGTACCTTCGGGTGAGTACCATTGTGCTGATCCACTAGAATATTGTCCGCCAGCTCCGGATTGTTGAGCAACGATTCCGTTTGTGGAAGCGAAGTCAAATTGATAGGTTCCATCATGGTTTAATTCATTTGTAAGCGAAGTTATCTGTGCATCTTTGTCGATATTGTCACATCCAATGACGCTAATTGTAGCAATTCCGATTAACTGAAATTTACCCACACACCACAAAAATTAGTTTCATTTTCATACTTAATTCGCACGATAAGTAAAACCAGAATGTATAGTCACACCACTCACCAGTTTGAACATCATTTTTCTAGGCAAAGACAATGTCTTCCGTTAAATTATATAATTTTCAAATGACTGACTCAGTTCGGCGATTCTACTCGATACTTTATGGGCAAATTCCTGGCTCCGTATGCTTTTATACTGCATCGACCTGGGAACTGAGGAGCCCCCATCCAAGGCATCAAATATGCAAGTTTACCTAGGCCTGAGACTGCTATTTTCAGTAGAACAGTAGTTTTTTTTTCGCTTTCAAAACCTCTTATGAAAATGAAAGTAATTTCTGTGGCTCTGAGACAAAAATCTTGATGAAATCTTACTTATGAATGCCATAGAGGCACTCAGCTTCCTCCCTCTAGTTTAATACGTTTGCTTTTGGCTATAGCTACCACTTTGCTTTGAACTTCGGCATCTTCTCTCTGCGGGCGACTCCCGTTGGGCTTTTGATGTTTTTGCATTGGTTGGTCTAAATTAAAGCGTGTTTCTAAAATTAAAATTAAATAATTATTTTCAGTGGATTTAATTTCACGTTTTTTAGTATAGCCTAGCGTGTATGAGATTCAGTCTCATTTACCAAAATTCAATTTTAATTGGTCACTTCCTGGTGGAAATTTATTTCGTGATATTTGGTACTTAGCGCGCCATCATTACGAATAAAGTTTATTGGAGTTCTGATTCCTACAGCCAGCCGCCATAATATTACCTGGGAAAGTTTCTTTCTTGCAATCATGTAATTTGCCTGTTCCATGGGAACTTTTTTGTGCAATTTCGGTTCTAGCGAGTGAATTCAAGACAACTCAGACTTAAGTGACACCCTTTGCTCTTAGCACTTCGAGAGCTCATAAACAAATTGTCTCACACGCAAATGTAGAGGTCGTGGTTGACTGGAATTTCTTAATCAATCAAGGTCGCTCCAGATTACTTTTACATTTTGGATTGTTGCTCCTATACAGGGAAAATCGCTTTGCGGACACATATTTTACAATTTTTGTCCTTTTAATCCTTTGGTAGTTAAAAATTGGGGGTGATAAGTTGAATTCAAAAACCGAATCGATTCTTTTTGACTGATAATATTTCTAGCAAATACATTATGTAAGGAAGAAGACATACAATTTTGTTAAGTTGTTTTTGTTTTACTTTTAGAGTAAGTATTGCACTACCATTTATTAGATAATTGAAATATGATTATAGTTGCTGTAATTTTGATGGATTTAATTTAATTCTTTATCCTTACAAAGTTACTTCTTTGCCTTTGTAACTAAACGCTTCTCTTTTCCGTCGCTATCTCTGTTTTAATGCTAAGTGTCCCTTGAGATTAGCAAACAATATATTTAATCGTCGGAAGATTTTGATAAGAGCTGTAAATAATGTTACGTTCGGAGGCAGTTTTCTGTGACGGTGGAATTGCGGTGATGGAAAATTTTAACGAAAAATTGACGGGAATAGCCAAACTAGATCGGACATTTTTTCCAGAATACTGTTGGATGATAAGAACCGGTTTCCTGAATTTAGGAGAGAAAAACGTAGGAGAAAACAAATACTAAAAGGCAATTTTGTAAGTTTTATTTCAGGTCACAAATCTCCAAATATATCGGACTAGCTTAGGAGAAATGCTTTACCGGCTATCGTAACATTTTCATCATTTTCTAAATCCTGACAAATTTCTTTCCGCACCAAAGCCGACTGCTGATGATGAACACTAAGGTGGATACCATATTAGCATAAAATGTTATTGAGAGGCCTAAATTAGATGAGAAAAAATGCCTCCATATTCTAAGATTGACAGGTTTAGATAACAATACAGGGTGTTTCTTTCATGGTGGTCCATAGATCGGAAGGTGATAGTGCTCACCTAACAAACAAAAAATTGTATGGCAAGTGGAGGGGGGGGGGGGGAATATTAACCGTTTCGGAGTTACAGGGTGATTAAGAAAATATTGTATTCAGAACTTCATGGCCTTTCCAACGAGTGCTCAACCAGCCGCATACTCTCCTTATCTCAGGAGTTATTGTGATCTAACTAAAATTTTCGGACTTCTAACCTTTTTATTTAGTTTGACCTCTTTTTTTTTACAAAAAGGTGATCAACATAACTTTCTTTATAAAAATTGTAAACTGTAGACTCCCTTCTTTAATTTGACCTATTACACCTACATATGTGCTAACTGTAGTCGTTAAACAGTTATTTGATCATAACGGTCAAAAGAATTTTTATTTTAGCGACCTCTTTTGACGAATAGCGGTGTAGTGCAACATTGCACTGCGCGCTCTGCTGTGTACCTTGCACTGCCCAATGTATGATTGCACCAATGCACGAGCCACAAAAGAAGACACCTAAGGCCGTTTGCACATCGAAAAACGAAAACGAACGAATAAGCAGTTCCACACCGAAAATTCGTTTATGCTTGCACATCAAAAACGAACGAATAAAAGTTGGGTTGGGTTTGTATCAAATGTAAATAAACGGGAATGAGGTTATGCACGACCGAAAAAAATATTCGTTCGTGTGTGGAACGAAAATATACTTGACAGTTCGGAATGAAAAATTGTTTTTCGTACGAATAAACATAAAAATGTATTTTAATTGAAATAAAGCTTTAAATATGGATATTTTTTAATTAAAACTGTAATTAGAATAAATATCCAATATTTTATTACATGTATTGCGGCAAATATGTGTTAGTTTAGGACAATATTTGTGTTTTTCGGTTTATTGTTTTCGTTTTCGTTTTTCGATGTGCAAACGGCCTTATTTGTAGAGTATCACTACTTATTGGATGTTAAATTACTTTGGGTTAAAATCTGTTTACTACCCATTGGTTTCCCTTAAAGAAAAGTAAAAGCTTGAAAAAAGTACAAAAATTCAAATTATCGATCAAATGAAGTTTACCAGTTTGCGCGACATTTACTATTCGCTAGTAAAACTAGAATCACAACGATTAAATAAAGCAAGTAAGGGGTTTTCAATTACTGTTAATTCACTTTTGATTAAGCAAGAGAAAAAGTTATAATTAGTCTAAGACCAATAATAATATACCCTAGATTAGAGGTTCCCAAACTTGGGTACGCGGACAAGCAGCTACCGGTACGCGAAAGACTTTTCATTTTAGAACAAAAACCTATTAAAAATCGATATTACCAAAAAAGAAAGCAAATGACTATAATAACCAATACATACACATTTCAATATTGTACTTTGTAGTTTCTCCCGAATTTCAAAATTGCTTCACGAAAAGTAGCAATATACATTACGAATAGACCTAAAATCAAAAAGTTTTTGAAGAGCTTAAAGGCTGAAACACAGTGCAGGCGTGAGCGAGCCGACGTTTGACAGTTCCTGTAGAATACACGAGAAGAAGTTGGGTAAGTTTTAATCAAAGTCGGCTGCTTGCAACAAAGGATATAGTTGCATCTGTCCTTGGAGAAAAAGCAGCTAAAGAAATTGACAAAGTATCGTTGTCTAACAATACTGTCAGCGGCGAATAGATGAGATGGCATCACAGGTTGAAACTATTTTAATCCAAAGTGCTCATTCCACACTTTTACTTCACACTGAAGTATACGGTGGTTGTCACGTGGTAAAGTCCTCAGTCGATTGTTTGAGTTGCGCGATGAAATTTATATGTTTTTGACCCATTCAAAGAATTTGATCGGAGATAGTTTGATTGATAAGCAATGGTTATGTAAACTAGCATACTTTTCAGACTTTTTTTCTAGGTTAAATGAACTAAATCTGAGTTTGCAAGGAGTTAACTACACAGTATTTGATTTGTATGACAAAGTAGATGCGTTCAAGAAGAAATTGCTATTAATGCAAGAGCAAGTTGAAAATCAAAATATAGGCATGTTTCCTTCCTTGTGCAACTTTATCGAAGAAAATAATTTGTTAATTGAAGACGACGTGATGAGCGACATTAGAAAATATCTAACGTCAACTTTTGAATGTTTTCAAAATTATTTTCCGGAAGATTTCACAACTCTAAATTGGATTCGTAATCCTTTCGTATTCACAGCGGAAGTTCCAGATAATGTGATTGAAAAAGAGTCTTTTATAGACCTTATCAGTGACGGTAGTTTGAAATTAAGCTTTCAGAGCTCCAACCTAATCACCTTTTGGCTATCTGTTCGTAATGAATACCCAGAAGTGTCTTGCCAAGCAGTCAAATTTTTAATGCCATTTGCAACCACATATTTATGCGAAAAAGGATTTTCTGAAATGACTGCGATGAAAACCAAATATAGAGCTTTGTTGGTCATTGAATCGGATCTTCGCCTTAAGCTGACACACATTGAGCCCGATATTACTCTTTTAGTTAATTATAAACAGGCCCAACTATCTGACTAATTTTATGTATTATTTTGATGATAATCATATTTTAATTATATGTTAAGCAATAAAAGTGTATCTTAGGTAATTTGTCTTTATTATTAATTTTCTTTTTATTGCATTTTATTCCCTATTTCAAAATTTTTGGTTTACCGGTACGTCATCATCTTACTTACAATGTACAGGTATGGTACTAAAGAAAGATTGGGAACCTCTGCCCTAGATGAAAATAAAAGTAAAATAAAGTTTGTATGACAGTACTAAGAAGAAGTTGCCCGATTAAGTTCATTTTGAAAATATCTTTACAATTTTTATGAAATCGCTGTGTACAAAATTGTATCTCTCTACGTGGATACGTTTTCAGGCAGTGTCCAAATATACAGTGAAAAGGGAAATTTTTGTATGACAACCCTGCGAAGGAGTGGTCCGATTGGTCTCGAACTTAATTTTACTTTCCTTTTAAACCCGTATGGAAAATTTTAACAATCTAAGTCAACGCGCTTTCGATTTATCGTGAGGACAAACGGGCAGACAGACAAACGGACAAGACGTACATACAAAAATTAAAATAATTTTTAATGTTATGCTTTAAGCGATCAGAGATAACCATACCGATGAGACCTCTCTCATCACTGGGTCGAAAAGTTCAATCATTTTTTTTTTGCACTTAAATGCGTTTTGTAAATTTATTGAAATTATTTTCAATAAATTTCAGTCTGTTAGACGAGAAATCTTCTTCGCGGGTGTCCAATCCATTTTGCTCTATAGATCTATAGATTTCATTTAGAGTATAAAAGAGATAACTCTCTTTGGCAAAATATATGATAAAATATCCCATTCTAAGTAATAGCACAAAAGTATGTATTTAAACGTATTAAAAAATAACGAAATTCGCAACTAAGAACTCAACTAAAGAATTATAATTGAAAGTGATTTTTAAGGAAATTAAGCAGAATATTAAATATAATATATCCGATGATTTCTCAACAGCATTTTAGCTTACTGTGCTACATATTCACTTTTTAATTTTCAAACACTGTGATGTCTTGAGAATAAAAAATGTATATGTATACATTCCGTACATTCCAAATTGATTTCCAATCATTTCTTCCGTAAGGGAGCATTCATTATTATTTTGTACTATTATAGTGAGTTTCTTTATCGCAACTATATGCGTACTAGAACTAATCATACCGTTCCCTATACCGAGCAGCTCGCAACAGCGCCACAATGTCGAACCAAACGCCGCTACTTTTGCTCCATATTTATTTGCCATCTCCCTGCTAAAGCCCTTTGGAATAACTTGCGGTAAGCGGGAGATTTTGGTAAGGACAAAACATGCTGTGAACTTCACCCGCATGTGCTCAATTCTTTCTTCGGGTCTACTATTAACGCACAGTAAAGACTTGTGGATGAAATACATGATAATTCCAATCTAATGACTTTCAATATCACAAGAGGTAATGATTCATCTTTTTCCTTCCACGGAATTGATCCCCCGCGAATTAATTGAAGCATTTTTTCTGTCAAATCTAGTGCTATCAGTACAGATAATATGCCTCCGCGGTTCGTTAAGTTGTTGCTCCCTTTCATATATACATCCTTCATATCGTTAACATATGTCTTATGACTTCGTCGTTTCCCAGCGGCTGGAAAAGCTTTACTGTGTTCCCAATACCCAAAAAATCTTCTCGGTACCCTTCTGATTTCAGACTTACAAGTATCCTATGATTTTTATCGAATGTACTGGAAAAGCTAATGAACTTGAGCTTCTGGATTCGAGGGAGCAAATGTCAGTCGGATTTGTTGTGGCCATAGCTGAGAAGCCACGCAGTACTGCTGATATTAGAGCTGTCTTAGACCAAAACAACTTGGTTGCCTTGGCACTGCTCGACTTTTCGAAAGTAAGTGGTAAAAGTGGATCCTAATACTTCCCGTTCCTTCCCTCTTCTCTCTGGCATTCCTCAGGGCTCAATACTGGGCTCCATGTAATCTAGTTTATATATAAATCATCTCCCTGAAACTGTTCGAGACGTCAAAGTGCACATGTATGCTGACGATGTGTAGGTCTACCTAAGCAGACTTATTGGTTTATTTGAGGACTGTATTGCTCGCATAAATGACGATTTGGAGAGAATCAATATCTGGTCCAAAGCTGACGGCCTAAAGCTAACCCCTGACAAGTCCCAATGTATTGTATATTTTGACCCGCATTATTTACCTCTTGTGGTCTGGGATGGTATAATTTTAGAATTGATACCTAAAGTTAAACATCTATAGGCATTATTTTGAACCAACATATGAAATGCTGCAATAATCCAAAGTTAATTATCGGTAAGGTTTATCCTGTAGGTACTTCGTAGGATCTTGCTCTCTGCTGACTGATTATCTTTCAAAATTCGCTCAAAACTGATTAAAACCCTAATTTTAAGTTACTTTATGTACCTTTTGCAGTTTGATTTACCATAGACTCGATAGCGTTTGTCTTGGAAAGACGGAAGTTGCTTTTAATGATTGTATCCACTTCATTTATGGAGTTCGTAGGTTCGACCATGTTTCATCGTACCGCACAAAATTGCTAGGTTGCTCTATACGAGATTATCTCAAGCAGAGAGGTCTGACAAGGAGGACAAGCAAACTGTATTATCTGCTTGAATTTATTTCAGCGCAAACCTTCACATGGTAATCAGAATGTGAAAATACCTCGTCTTCATAAATTAGTAATGGTAGTCTCTTATCGTGTCCAGGTAACCCGTCTCTGGAATAATCTTCCACCTAGTTATGAGCATGCGGGACCTATCTGTGCATTTAAGGATCTCATGAGGGTCTACACTTTTAATTAATTTTCCCTATTTTCACATTATTCTCCTGTCTCACAGCGTAGCTCACTTTCATAATTTTCATAATTTTTATCATTCCTATAAATTTATAATTTTCAATTATGTTTTATTTCGTGGATTTTAGCTATAATTTCTTAATTTTAGTCAACTTTCTTATTATTTAATTTTTAATTTAATTTAATTTTTTATTTATTCTGCCTCTGTTTTTTTAGCAGTATACTTTATAGTTATTTCCAATTTTTACTTAATTTTAGTAGGTTTTTATTTATAATTTTTAATTTTATTTTAGATTTTGTATATTTCCTATATTTTCATTTATTTTTAAAAAATGTACCTAAATGTAGTTCCGAAACTTTTTGTACTAAAAAGATTGTGAAATCTTGTGTACTTTGCCAGTCCAATAAATAATAATAATAGTAGTTGAAAAATCAGAGTTTTTCGCAGATTCTAGTCTGTGACTGTGCAAAATAACTCAGGACTAGAAATTAGTCCCCGGATATTGAACAAACTTCCTAAACAACCAGTTACATATTTACATAGAGACGGAAAACAATTTAAATTAAATAAAAGTGAAGAAGCACGAACGAATTTATACTGGAAAAAGATTAACTAATCATTAAGACATCGCACTGTACAGAGATTATGCAATGCTAAATAAATGCCCATCAAAAACTAATTAAATTTTGAAAAGATTAGAGAATACGACAAACGAACTAATTTGTGCACCTCCCATTCCTCTGAACTGTATTGAAATTGTTATTTGCCAGATTTCGTTTGTTCCTAAACAAAAGTATCGTAACCTTCCAATAATTATTTATAAAGGCAGTGTGCTTCTGTAGAAGTCAATGAATCACCTTGCACCCATGAAATTACATACATCTTACGTTTATTGATTACCTGTCAGATTATAGCAATTGTAGAACGGTGCTCTGGGTAAAAGTCAATGTACGCACCTACTTCGTGTGACCCCTTAGCCCTCTCTAAAGTTGATCGGCCTACCGTAGGCGGCTTGGGATGAGAATACCTCAATTCAATTCACAGGTGGTTCGTACTAATTTTATTATTATTATGAACTTAACGTTCCTGCGCCCAGTTACCAGACGACAATCAGACAATCAATTTCCAAATTTTGCACACGATTTGCACATTTGTAACGACCGTTCGCAACATAATCAGCTCCCGAGACATAAAATATCTTCATTACTATGCACTTATGTAATTAAGTCTCTTACCAGCAGCGAGAAGATGTGTAATCTTTGTGACAGTATAAAATTTGCACGGATCTTTAACGAACCCATTTTCAAGTTTCACCCGGAGGAATTAATCGAATAATCAACCAAATCTGTGTCAATGCCGGACAGTGATAGCTTCACGTTCAGGTAATTATTTATCACTTTACACATTGTGCCGATAGCATCTAAAGCAGTTCTTCTTATAAAAAGAGTTGACCGCGCGCACATGCACAGTAATTAGGGACACCCTTACCTCGGTTGTCGATTGGTTTTACTGTGGAAGTTCAGTTCAAACCAACATGCAACTCTTTACACAACAAACATAGCCGGCACGTAAATCAGTTATTTAATTTCTCTGTACATAAATCGAACCTGAAGTCCTGGCCACAAAATAAATTATTTTGCAGATTTTAATAGATTCCGGCTATCTATCTGTGGAGCTTATGACGTTTTCTTTGAAATTGATCTATCGATAAATGACAATGTTGATATGAAATTAACTAGGAAAACCAACCTGTGCCGGTTCGAATGAATGGGCAAATATCTCAGTAGTCGAACGACCGCTGTAGTATTGCACAAAACCTGGCATTAAATATGCACATGCAAGTGCAACACTGCAAGTTCAAAGTTGTTGTTGTTGTTGTTAGATACTTACAGGTACAACAGCACAGCACAGCACAAGAATCTTGACCAGAGAGACGAAGCCTTTTATTGATTGACTGGGCATGAATTAAGATTTATGTCCGTATGCATGCTGGGGCCCATTTGACCCCAGCAGTTATATTCAGATTGCATTGTCCATCTCTATGCAAAGTAATTATACGCTGCATTTTCCTGTACGGTGTAATGCAAAGTAATGATCCGCTTTAATAGCTTTTATGTGTGTTCTCTTGACATTGTGAAATGGAAACCAAACATCCATCTCAGATGCATCAAACAGCATACACGAATATCAAACATTGCAATAAAACCGGGTCATTTACTCTATGTAAACCGAGTATTTGGTAAGCAAATCAGGGGGGAAAACAGGAAGCCATGCAATGATGAGATGGGAAAAGCGTCTCGAATGCCTCAATCGCTATAGAGCTGTACTACAGAGAAGAGCAGCTCACTCATCCCACCCATACCCTAACACAATCATCCATGAAGTTCAGGAGCTTGCATTCTTCGAGAAGTATTCGACTTTAACTAACAGTTTGACTGCGATTTGCGAAACAATAAACCCAGTTTCAAAGTTTCCGAGGCTCAATTAAATCTAGCGAAATTGCAAAGTTGCAACAATTTAATTATGCCCAGAGCGGCGATGGGTAAAATGAAAGCACTCAAGCAGCTCCTACAGTGGTCATTAATCACAAAATTTTGCACGGGAATTCCCCAAAGACATTTGGTTTCAACGCTTTCAACATTACTTGCATACAAACATATCTACCTACATACATACATGTGTAAGTATGTCTGAAGAAGTTGCAAAGAATTTCATTTAAACTTATAAACTAATTGTTAATTTGCGTAAATGTGCAACATTAGCGAGTCACTGTATCTCATTGCCGAAGTTTTCTTGGTCAGCTTTTTAATGGAAAGTAGAAATTTCATTCTAAGAAATGCATTGACCTCTGACCGGAATGACTTCCCATGTCTTTTGCAGAGGTAATCGACGGATGGGAAGGTAAAATGAGATGAGTGAAAATTATGTTATTTCTGGGTGTTTTGTAGGCGTGGTGATGCGATTTTTTTTAGAAAAGAGTTAGAATGAATCAATTTAAAAGTGCAATGTTTCTTTTTTATCAGCTATTTTAGTAAATTTTTGCGAAAGCCGGATGTAGCCACAAATAGGTCAAAAGACAATTTCAGTATTTGTCAAATATATTTTTTTTAAACGGGGTGATAAAATCACAGCTTTTGTGTGAATAAGAGGGAAAAAACAGGGACCGAAAATAACTGGTATTTTGAAAACTTTAAACAAAAAATGCTGGGATAAATCAAGATCGTGGAATTTTGTGAAATATACCAAAAGAAGTCTCATGAAACCCGTTTCGATTCCTGCAAAGCTTTTGAAAACTTAACTTTTTATTAAAAAAAGCTACAAAAACCAAGCTGCAAAGGCTTGGCTTGGCTTGGCTTTTTATTTTATCTGGCAAAAATATCAAGTCAGCTGGGCTTTTTATTTTTCTGGCAAAAATTAAAAGCCAGCTTGATTTTTTATTTTTTCGGGCTGGAAGTAACAGGTTTCGAAGCCGGAAGTATAAAAAGTCAAGCTGGTTTCTTATTTTCAGGGTCCGGACCAGTTATGAGTTGCTTTTTTCTTATCCGGTAATAAATGTGTAGTTAAGTATTGTCAATAATAATAACTAAAGGAAGGTATGATTTACGATGTGCTCTGCTTCTGACTTATTTTAGGATGTCGTCATTAGCTTACCGAAAAGCCAGAGTTTTTAAAACTTTAACAACTGCACGAGCGTGGCTTATCGATGTCGGCTGCTTTCTATCTTTTTCTTATGTTATTTTTGCCGTTGCCGCGCTGCAGTGCCGACAAATTATTTGAAAAGCGATTAGGGTTCCCATATCCGAATTATTTTTAATGGAACGGAAATTTATTTTTTTTCTAGCCAAAAATGATACTCGGCTAGAAAAAGTAAGAAACCAGCTTGACTTTTTATACTTCCTCAAAAAAATAACCAGCTTCAAAACCTGTTACTTCCAGCTCGAAAAAATAGAAAGCCCAGCTGGCTTTTTATTTTTGCCAGATAAAATAAAAAGCCTTTTTTAGCTTGGTTTTTTAGATTCAAATTATTATCGGCCAGGAATAACAGGTAAAGGTGGCTTTTTTCGTAAAAAGTCATAACTGATTCGGTCCCTGGAAAAAAATATATAATAAATTTGAATAGGATAGATTTTACGAATGGGACTTCGATTAGTGTCCTTTGTAAAATTTTATTAACACTGAATTTGTTCTTACACTAAATCGATTTATATAGGTATAATTTGAAAATATGTATTTACAATTATTAACGGTCAGAGAGAAATGAACTACTAATTATACCTACATACAGCATTTTGCTTATTTGCAACAGATATACAGGGATCTAAACAAAACTTGAAACTTACTTAAATGTCTGTAAGAAAATTTTGTTGCTTAACCTGTGCAGAAATCATCTAACAAATTTTCGTCATATTCGTTGCGTTATACTGGACGGATTTATTATTATTTTTTTTATACTGTATATTATTAAGCCAAGCTCAGGAGATACCCTGCAAAGCAGAGCATGGTAGGATGGAGATAGGAAAAGGATTAGGGTATATGAGAAGATTGGCGGAAGTGCCTATGTATGTCGTCCTTAAACTTTCGCAGATTGTATGCCGGAGAAAAGACAGAAGATGGTAGAATGTACCACATTTGCACAGTTTGGGATAAAAAAAGCATTACGGCATCACTCAGTACGTTTACATGAATACTTGAAGTATACTTGAAGTAAGCTTGAAGTATGCTTGAAGTAACCAAAATATTATGAAAACGCTCATTCAACGCGTAAATTTCAAATTAAATAATTGGAAAATTAAATTCAAGAACAATTCCAGTTAAGTACATAATTGGAATTAATTCAATCAACCGTGCTACCTGAGCTTCAAGTGGATTTCAAGTCAAGTACTCAAGTATTCATGTAAACGTACTGACTGTTTGGCCGAAAGTAATTTGAAGGCTAAAAGGATGTACGCGATTTGCAGCACGAGTATTGCGTGCAGGAACCATTCTACAAGGGATCAGACTAGATATTTCATCAGAACATTGATTATGCATAAAACAGCCAAAAGCATCTGTATCGATATGACAAGTTATTGCCAAATCGCCAATGAGCTTGAAGGCTCTCTTCTGGAAAATATCTAATGAAGCCAAAGGTTGTGCGACCAGCCCCGGCCCACATATGGAAATTGTATTCCATTCTACATAGGTCTGATGTAGGACTTGTAGAGGAGCGCTAGATTTGACAAACTGAAAGATTTCTTACACCTGTTCAGAAATCCCAGACATTTCGATGCCTCTTTAGCAACAGAGAAGATGTGATCTGTCCAGCTTAACTTACTGGAAATATTACTGCCAAGAATGCTTAGTGACGGTGAATCAGAAATTACTCGTAATGCACTTTGCGATAGCTTTGCACCTTAGATGCATTGAATTCGACGCGATTCGCTTTGCCCCAAGCGGGATATAATCATGCAATCTCCTTTAACTTTCCGTGTATTGGGATTTTCGGGCTGGACGGTCAGGAGGAAAAATACCTCTTTAATTTGTAAGAATTTTATTTGTTTTCCGACGTTTCGGCCGATGTCTCGAACCGTTCTCAAGGACACAGTCTAATTAAAACATCAATGTAACTATTGCTTGTTATAAAAATTAAAAAATTAAAAAACAAAGGCTACTTACGGATTAAACAACATTGTAAAATCCCGAAAATCTCAATACACGGAAATTTAAAGAAAACGGTCATTATACTCATATCTAATCTCCTTTAACACATGCGGGCATCCCCCCCCCCCCCTGGAGTCAGCACGAGTGTTATAGGAGTAAGCGAAATCAAGGGTACTGTCATCAGCGAAACTATGGATGGGATGGAAAGTAAGGGAAAACAGATCATTAATGAAAATTAAAAAGAGAGACGGAGAGATAACAGAGCCCTGGAGCTCACCGGCATTTATAGGGGGAGGTTTTGATGAAACGCCATCTAACACAACCCGTATTACCAGATGAAAAACAATTCAAACCATAATATAAGAGAAGGGAAGAAACCAAGTGCTTTAAGTTTGGCTAAAAGAGTAGAATACCAGACTCTATCAAAGGCCTTTGAAATATCTAAGAAAACGGTTTTGGACTCACCAAATTAGTGAAGCCTACGGTTTCAATGTTCCGTAAGAAAAGTCAGCAAGTCTCCAGATGAGCGTCCAGCTCGGATAGAAAAAAAAGGAAGTTTTATTTTTGATGTGGTTTTTCGAATCTATTTCTCGAACGGTTTTTCGAACAGTAGAAATGATTATACCCAATTTCATAGAATTTCATATTTTGAAGAATTTTTCAGTACCGACAATGAAAACGTCTAGGACTGACCGTTTTCGTAGTAAGTATACGTAAAAAACATAAATTTTTATATGGCAACACCAAGAACGGGTTGCCCGATTTAGCCTATTAGTGAAATTTTATATACTATTTTTATAAAAAAGTCGGGTTCAAAATTCCAGCTCTACGTTATAGTGAAAAACAAGATTTTTTAATTCCACGAAGGAGTTACCCAATTTGTCCCAGCTTCGATATTAATTTTTTTTTTAAATCCCGAATACACAATTTCACACACGCTCTCGAGTTATCGTGCGGACAGACAGAAGGACTTGCAAAAAAAAAAAATAACTTTTAATATTAGCTATACTCTTTTGTGCCCGCAGCGCCTCATACATTTTCATAGAACATGTATAAATGAAGTGAACATTACAAATAATTCGCTTCCATCGACAGAACAATTTGTTCTCTCCAGTATATGGGAGTTCTAGAACAAGATACACAAAAGAACACAGCTATTATGCGTCGGTATCCAATCCATTTTGCTCTACCATCACTATTTCAATGCGATTTCATCTAGGGTATAAAAATATCTTGTGAGGTTTTTATAGACTTTTACCACTGCGATCTTTTGCAGTCTTCTTCTTGACATTCTTAAAACAACCTTTTTAAACTTAATTGAATTTAAAATCTAGGTTTTCTATCTTGGAAAATAATATGTAATGGTAAAAAGGATTATTGCGAATCTAAATTGTAAGTCTAACGATAACTTGTAGTAGCTAAGCCCTGGTAGGCAAATCATGATGAGGTCATAAATAAGCTCCCCATGAGCTCTTAGATGGACATCATGATGAAATTTGCTCGTGTTAGAATCAAAACTGGGAAAATTCATCATTTATTTACTTGTACATGAGATACTTCATGTCTTTCACTTTTTTTTTACATATATTACAATATTAAATGAGTATATAGGTAAGGAGTGTCAGGACACGATGAGCTTATTAATGAACATATATCGGAGAATTAAGATGAGTTTATAAAAGAATATATGAGAGCCGGGATTAGTTTACTACTGATTATACGATTGATTTAAAATATTTTTCCAAACTCAAACTCACCTATTTTCCAAGTTAGGTTTCTAAAATTAAAGCAACAATGTGGGAGCATCTGCATGATTGTGCAGGATACTGTAAAATAGTGTGTTGAGCGTTGAGGCCAGTGGCAGTAACCATATCATCTCAAGGAAGCTATACTGTTAAGGGAAGGGCAGAAAATCATTATTATCATCAAAGACGCTTCCATTTAAACTTGTTTCTACCTTTAAAAACTCATAATTCGTATCAATAACAGCAAAAATTACATTTCTTTTTCGGGAATATTAAAAAGTAGATTATTTTATATTTAAATATTTTAATTAATTATTTGTCATCTTATAACATTTATAATGGCTGAACATATTTTAATTGCGATCTCTCCGGTGAAATTCTTGTTAAAAATTTTAGATTTTTAATCAATTCGTCAGAACTTTAAGTTAGATGTTTTATTTGAGAATTTGGTACAATTTTTTGTCATATTTAGTCATGTTTTAGCAACAAATATATTATTTTTAAGATCTTAATTGTAAAATAAGAATTTTAAAAATAATTATTTATTTTTCTCATCTTTTTTGAATGAAATAAATATGCTGTGATCAGAAGTGTCACTCTCACAAGATCAGCCAGCCAGCAATCAAAGGTCAACTTAAAGGAGAGTTTGCCGGAGTGGGGTTGGAACAGTGCAAGCGGTCAAGTAACTGGTTTCTTATGTTGAAGAAGCGACTGTAGTACATATTAATTTAATACATGAATTAGTTAACCTTTTTGAACTACAAAAATATAAAGCTATCAGACATTGTTTTAACTCCGTAAAATATCTATTAGAAAATCTGGTAAAGCTGATCTAGGTGAACTAATTCGTCGTCGTAATATGCAAATATCTGCAACACACACAATCTGAATAAACGAGTGGCGTTTCGAGTTTCACTTATTAGCAATCCCAACGATCCTTCACTGGACACTTCACTTTCATCTTTCATCGTTTTTCGCTTATATCTAATTATATGTATACCTAGTAGATGCTAGATACATGGAGCTGCACATGTGGAAGATATTCCTGCTTAGTCTCAATACCTCAACGAAATAATTAATAAAAAATTATAAATTACAAATATTAGCTTCACACTCACACAGAATAGACGATGTTAATCAATCAAGTAAAAGTAAAAGTAAAGTAAATGTTAAATCAACTGGTCTTCACCTATAACCCCAAAAGAGAGAGTTTCAAGCATTGGGGCATCGGGGCATTGGGCATGCATGTTTCAGAGGGCAACCAATTGAAAATTAGATAAAGGAGCGGCCTAGGCCTGCGGGCTGTCGGGCGGCTGGCATGGCGACTCGAAGTTATTTACTTATAGCGAAGGAAGTGAACCACGGCATTTACTGCATTGTAAACCGCATTTGAAATCATGGATATGAATGGTCTGCCTCTGCAGTGAAAAAGAAGTGAAAGATTTGTTGGCGTGACGTGCGTTGTACACACTTCTGCTTTTTATAGCTCTCGCAAAACGCCAAGCCATGCCCTACTTTATAAATATACTCGAGTCTGAAGTATATTCTGTCGACACATTTCCACCAGGTCCAAATGCAAGATTACGGTACTGTTGGGCGGTGAGTGTGGAGTGCAGTGCAGGAATAGGTCATTCGTATGAATCCATTGGTTATCATTTGGTGTTCTATTACAAGGCATAGCATGGCATCATTACAATAGTTACTAGTTACTCACTCCATGTCAGTTTGTGTCCATTACAGCAACCGTAAACTGACAACATTTTTAAAAAACTTGAGGGACGTAATAATTGCAAATTGACCTCAACATGACTAATTTTAATTCTTCTAGAAATCCTAAGAATTTGAGACAAGTAAGCGCAATTCTTATTAGTTCTGCCATAAATTAGAAATTGATGTTACTCCCCGCGCCTTTCATTTAAAATTTTTCCACTTTTTCTTCTAATCAAGTATTTGCTTTTACGGTTTATACTAGCATTCCTAGAATTTAGACCTATTTCTGTTGACACCTATTAAACAGAATATTTTGCAAAGTTTTATGTATCTTAGCGGATTAATGTGGTTTTCGTATCTTTCTCTCGTACGTATGCAATGAAATTAAAAACATTTTCTGAACGACATGAAATAAAAAAAGTCGGTGACTTATTTGGAGATTCTTCAACGTCTGAGGGCAGCTCTAAAATTCAAATTAAATCGCTAAATTGTATCCCTAGAAACCGTCTATAGATTACTAGTAGAAAGGAGTTAAATAAGAAGAAATAAAACATTTGAATACTTCACTTAGATTCTTATCATAAATCATTGGTGACAAATTGTGGAAAAATCTTATAATTAGTACGCAAAAAAAATCTTGCATGTGTTTCAATTTTTGTTTCGAATTGAAGCTTCCCAAAACCCTCGAGAATACTTCACAAGCCATGAAATAGACTCCCTCCCTACCACATGCGAGGCCCAGCGTAGTCCTTACATTCTAAAATATTTGCAGTGTTCTTATGTAAAATTGACAAAAGTTTGATTTGAATAGCTCCTCCGCCCTAAACTACTATTCATACAGAAAAACGGTGTTGTGATAATCTTAAGCTTGATTTCTTATCTTCTGAACCGTAATAAAATTTTTATACCTTTCCTAACAAAGTTATTTAAAAAAATTATCTTAACCAAATGACTACGATTCCTCAAACAAAAATTCTCAGCTGAGTAATCATTGTAATGTTGCTCTGCCGTGGGCTGATGATATCGAATGTAGCTGCCTACAGATTCGGACTACGGCTGCACATATACACATGCAATTATCACTCAGCTGAGATGTATTGAGCGTAAAATGGTAAGGTTACTTTGTAATCAAAACTATTTAATTATTTTGTTAAGTAAGGTATATAGTAAGTGTAGCCTTTGGTAAGGTAAGGAACCAAGCTTTAAATTACTAGATGACTATTTTCCTGTATGGATAGTAGTTTAGGCTCTATGGCATATATAAAGTCAATGTTTGGCACTTTTCCATAAGCATCAATATAGAGCATTTTAGAGTACGGACTCCGAACGCACACATATAGATTTCTGCTTCATGGCTTGGGATGTATTCTCGAGGGTTTTGAGCTTCCTCATTTACATTCATACATAGGCAAAAATTTCAATTATGTAAATATTGTTTTTTGAACTTAAGTAAGACATATTTCTAAAAATTCCTAATACAGAAAATAGAATTATTTGTGCTGTTAATTTTATTCTATTTGACACTGCTTATTCCGGTATTTTGTCACCGCAAGCTGTTGTTGTCCAGTTTTCCATTCAAACTAGTTGTTCCTCTCTTGGCACTGTTTGCTCAGACATCAACACTTCAATTTGTTCCTGTCATTTCCCTCGTTGTCCTTCTAAGAATGTTTCCTCAGTAGAGCAACGTCCTCTCGGGACACAATGGAGCTAACGTAAGCGTCCAAATGATTTATCTATTGCCTTAAGTTCTTCTATGGGTCAACATGATGTACCTTAAATAACTGTCAGCACTTTCATTAGCGAGATTTAGTCTGTGAATGCAGACACTTGATGGTTCTGGTGCTACTGATAGAACACTCATTTGCAGGATAAAATCTTCTTACGGTCAACTTGGAATAGGAATAGAGCTTCCATTCGTGGTACCTACTTTATCTTCAATCATCAACGACTCTAGTAGACACGATTTGATAATTTCATCGATGAGTTAGCTCATGAGATGAAGATAATGATGAAATTTTCTCTGGACCTGGGACTAAACTCAGTACATATATACTTTGCTTCAACAGAATGAGCTTTTCCATGATCATTCAATGAGTAGGTCGATGAGTTGGTACATTATTTTCTTGTTAGGACAATAAAAATACTCACTGATATATTCGTCAGTCAAATCATGTCGAAATCAATAAATTGATATATCAATGGAAGAAGAAGAATTTTTCAAAGTTTTAAGAGATCCTCAGGGAACCTGTTGAAAAAGGAGACCATGAAGGGAAACTGTTTTGACAAAAGGCGCAACAACTAAAAAGTCTTGGAGTGAACTAAAAACTATCGTACTAAAAAGAGCGTATATTTCTGCCCTTTGTTTCACTAGTGATTAGAAAAGCTAGATGAAATCAATGCACAAGGTCTGTACATAAATGAATGCGGTTTTCAACTGTGCGTCATAATAAAAACTTTACTGTTTTTAATCAATACAACACACCATTTGGTAAGACACAGTGAAATATTTTTTAGTTCCGAGTACTATACTATACAATGTATAATGCTTATCGGAACTTATCAGAAAACTTCATCCGCATTCAAGGTAGAGAAATTTAAATGAGCAACTTCCAGATGCAACCGTACTAGTCTACATGAGGAAGAGGGTTTTCGAAACCAAGAAGCATTTTCTACTAGGGATATATTCGACGCTTTTCTGCTGAAATATGCCCGCTAATCTGATCTTTTTAAGGTCCGCATACTCTTATATTTTCGCGTTTGGACCATACATAACTACGTATTTTAGGGATATTCATTAAACGCTTCTACAGTCTCTGGCTATGAAATTATTTTTGTTTTACATCCACACTTACAAGCTATTGCTCTTCTTTAACCCAGGAACCGTAATTTTTTTCTTCCATTAACGTAGTTTCACTTCGTCTTCTCCATTTTTCAGAACTTCGGGTCATCCAGTACAAGCTGTACGATGCCAAGGTTGGGAGAGCAAATGGTCTAGAGATTTACAAATACCACATCTGCAATGCCAAGCTCCCAATACTGTTGATATTATGAAGAATAAATAATTATACATTAAGATTTTTAAATAATTTATTAAAAAAAATGTATAAAATAAAAACAGCATTTAATCCAAACGTTGATTCCAGACAGCTTGACAACTAGGGCATTTCGACATTTTGATAAGATACTTTCGAATACATTCGCGGTGGAAGGGCGTATTACATTTTTCGCAATTGTTTGGCTGCAGAAAAAAACAAAAAAACAAAAACATTACAACAAAACTCGTCTCAAGCAGAATATCATACGAATTAAATAACTCACCCAAAATATAATCTGTTTACAAAGTGAACATACATTGACTCTGTCAGAGTAATGTGTTTTAAGATAGTTACCAAATTCAGCTATAACTTTGGGTCCGAAATAAAAGAGGTTATCCTTTTCAAGTAAATAACCGAGGTCGCACCATTCTTGAAGAAGTTCTTCGGCGTGATTTTTAGTGAATTTCTTAGCTTGGAGTTTATTTGTAAGATTTAAGACAACAATTGGCTGGAGGCAAAATTCATCGCTCAAAGCGATTTCCTTTAAAATCATACGAAAATATGTTCGATCAGTTTCAGTGTAGTGCGACTGAAATCTATGGAAATTTATTATTATTATTATTATTATTTATTATTTCTTAAATTGTTTACTTATTGATTTCTGCTTCGGCTAGGTTTGTAAAAACAATAAAATTCTGCCCGATCAATTCATGTCTCACAGTTTTTATTTCCTGGTCATATTTACGGATGTATTTATTGATTTCTGTAATGTACTCGTTTATATCCGGTTCACTTTCATCAGAGTTATCGTCGTCTGAAAGGAAGAAAATATTAATTACAAGTTTAAAGTGAAAAAGAATAAATCTAGATGAACGTTCAGCACAAAATCTAAAAATATAGTTGAGTTTATTGTTCACTTAAGCAAATTCTATCAGAAAGTGTGAAACAATAATGACTTTAATTGAGAATTGACCAGGAATGATGGTAAATGAATTATACTAAGAATTGAAAGATTATTTTTGGAACAACTGACTACGTGTTGTGAGAGTTATCGCGCAACGTTTGCTTGCAAGAGGTATTGGTACTATACACTTAGGTTGTAGTAGAAGGCGAAGGCGGCTTTATAATAATACTTACGTTTTAGGGCTTCTATCTAATAGCAAATAATATCCAAGTCAGGTTCCGCTGTAGCCATGGCTGGTGCAATGTCTACACGGCCGAACTCACACAAATCTAGGAGGTAGCCAACCGGCGATAAATGTCAGAGCAAGTTACAAAATGGCAGAATCTGGATCGCCTGGTGTCCTGGACATGTAGGCATATCAAGAAACGAAAAAGCGGACTGTTTGGCTAAACGCGATCTCACACTACAAAGAGCTTCGAGACGCAATCAGACAACTGGCGTGGAATAGTTCCTATCACTTCCTGGCGAGCCACCACAGGGAACTAAAAACACCGGACATGCTCAATCTGCCACTACGAACTATGATCGAGATGGCAAGAGTCAGGCTGAGCCACTTGCTGGCCGCGAAAAAACACCCCTTCCGAAAGCAATCGTATCACACTAGTAACTTCTGCGCAAACTCCACCTAGTACAGCGCACCACATTTTCCACAAGTGCGGGGAACTACATCGACTACTAGACGAAAGAGATATAATCCAGAATCGTCTAATGTAAGTCTTTGTAACATCGTAATACCCAACGTTCTAGGACGTGGCTATGTAGCCATGATGGTAAATAAACGAATTTTCTTTTCTATTCTATACTTAAATCCTTTCACTTTCCCACGAACGTTTTCTTTTGTATAGTTTGGACATAGGACATCGAAAAGCTGCAATCAAAATTAATAATAGATAGATTCACATTTAAAATATTATTATAGGACAGATATAGTGTGATCTCAAAAATGTTTTTCCCTTCTGCATTATCAAACACAACAGAATTATTTATAAATAACGTTAAACCTAGGAAAGTCTTACATTTTGCAGCCAGATGAATAATTATCTTCTTTGCCTGAGAGACTGCTAATGTTCCGTGATTAGCACAGGCCTGCAAAAATACTTTCTGGTCTTCTCTAAGCATCTTTTTCTGAATTAAAAACCGTCAAACAATTCCCGCCGATACAAATTGAAAACACAACTTATATAGAAATAAATAAGAGGAACTGGGGAATAAGCCACTCACACACATCCGATTGAACTTATTTTGACGTCTCTGAAAGTAAACATTTCAGAGTTCCGGGAGTTCAGCGACTTTTTTAAGTTTATGATTATCAATAAAAATTAGAAATTTTAAGTAGCGTTGTTTCTAAAGCGTGAAGTGAATATTTTCATTCAATTTAAAATTTCTGTCAGCGAATTTTTTCAATCGACATGCCCAATCCTGTTAGTTATTTTTTCATTAAAATTTCAATTTATGTACGGTTGACGGTGAGACACATATAGGTCACATCGTATCGATATATCGATAAATAATATCGTGGAGGAAGTTATATGTGAGTGTGTTCAGAACAACTCGCTATAGTGACTTCGAAAGTGTTTTGATGTAGGAAGTTGTATTTTAATCTATATTTGACTTTAAGCTACTCGAAAAAAGCCAATGGTTACCAAATTTAAAGCCAAAAGCACTTGACTGTATTATTCAGCAAAACGAATACAAAATGAAATGCACTTTTAATATCGATTTCCCAAATCTATCGATTCGATAAAATAAATTCCATACAAAACTATCGATCTTTCGGTTCATTTGATTCTCCCTGAAGCCTGACTGACAAACCCAGCGGCCAGCTGATACAACTGTCAGAAAAATTTCCTGTGAAGGGGTGAATTATATTAAACTAAGACCAAAACTAGTAATTATTAAAAAAAAATTAGAGCCTGGAGAATGATCTAAAATGAATACCTTGGAGAATACAATACGAATAGGAAATAAATTAGAGAAAGTGAGTATAGATTTCACGCAATAATAATTTTTATAAATATTTTGATCCACCCCTAAATTGCTAGGAATTTGTGTATCATCCATAAACAAGTCATGGGAAGTATGCTACCACGGCCTGGACTGAAAAAAGATCTAGTTGTTTTTTTAGCTCTGTGGTGGTCAGATATACCTTCCAGTTAATGTTAGTGTTTTTAGAGAAGTAAATTTAAGATGGCCTATAGGCTAAATATCCTCTTCGGAGGATCAGAACTTTATGTTTAATTGATTACTTCGCGCCTTCAGCCGATCCATACAGTGTTTCTTCTTTTAAGTGATATTGCAAGAGTTGGAAAGTGAGCCAATATGCATAAATCTTGGCTTGTGCTTTAAGGTAAAGCATATAATCTGTTAGGAGTAGATATGGAATTCCCCTCTGAATTCTCTCATTGTTATTACTTCTGTAGCAATTAAGGCAGCATTTTCAAACTATTACATTCGTCTATCTGAATATCTCAATAGCTGTACTCAACGTTCACTATCTTAACGTATAATACTAATATTAATTTCTACTGCAATGAATTTGTTCGTTACTGCTCCTTTGTTAGTTTTCTTATCAACTTTGATTCTATCGCTTATACCAACTATCTATTACTTACTCGATGTACCTACCGTTGTAACGTAGCGTAAGCTGAGGTTCTTCTTTTCTATTCTATTCTATATACGTGTGGCGCTATGCCGGGGTTTGTGATAAATTTGAATTTGAGTTATCAGGGAAAGAAAGTAGAGCCACAAACCAGTACAATATCACATCACGAGAATGGGAAATAGGATTAAAAATAACAAGATCAAAATGGTTAAAGAGGCATTTGTATGAGACCAGAAAAAGGATTTGAGATGAAAAAATGCCTTCAAGATTATCCACCTCCGGTAGAAAGGCAGATAAAAATAACGAGCTTGTAAAGGGAATGAGTAATCTGTCGCATATAATTAAGGCATACCAGTATCCTATTGATAAATAGTCCGAAGCAATGCAAGTCCATTGTGTAAACGGTTCTAATGGATTTTGGCGGCAGTGAGAAGCTCTGTGTCCAAATAAATTTTATGAATCGAAGTTAATACGCGTGCAAGAAACTCGACATTTTTGCTGGACTGCAGGAGAATATCTATTTCAGTTTTACTCTTGTCACATATTTTTCGAAAATCAGTTCCTTGTAACTTTCACTAGATCCGTGGATGGGAATTATCTTGGCGATTAGTACAAAAGAAACTCTTCACTTATCTGAAGCATTAGGTTAAGAGTTTCTTTTTTACCTATTGAACTAATTGCAAACTATGATAACGCCAGAAAATTATTGGTATCCAAGTTTGGAAATGTTCGAATAATACCACACCTAAACGGCATCAGACCTAATTCCCTTCTCAGGACAATATTCCTAGAGTAACTGATGGCTATCAGATTAGAGTAGCTCACGGAGCAGAAGCTGCTGCACTTTTATAGAGACATGTTCCAAATAAGTATGTGCGGTCTATTTACATTTTTAATTTTTATTTTACCTGAAGTTGGGTAGTTAACCTGGTCTTTTGACCAAACATTGTGCGTAATGTGCTCATGTATTTCCCTTATTTAGATTTCTATCTTGTATCTGCTAATACTCAATGTTCTAATGTAGAATCTATTTAGTATGTACTCACTATTATTCCACTATTACACACTATTATTTCAATTTAAATTATAACCCTTAGCATTTCAACTCAAACTTTGGATCTATCTTTTCAGGAAACTTCAAAGTTATATCTCCTAAAAGACCGTGTAGAGAAGTACCATGAGCTGGGTACATCAATGTCAAAAATCCTAACTACATTTGAACAGCGTTTAGGAAAATTGGAGCAGACAATTCTTCCTGTTTACAATGAAACAGAACACTTACAAAAGCGGCAACAAAGTAAACTTTAAAATTAGTACAAAAATGAATCAACGAATAATGCTTTTAATTTTCAGACCTTGATTCTACTCTGCAATGTTTGGAAACAGTTCTATCGCATTATGATGCCTCCCAGGAAGTTTGTAATCTAATTCATATGGGTCCAGCTGAAGGGAGTATAACCACATTCCTGGAAGCTCTCGATAAGTTGAAAGTAGCAAAAGAATATTTCCTGAACAATAATTCTCAAAGTGTGGAACTAGAAAATGTTACAAGCCTCTTTAACACGGGATGCGAAAGTCTCAACAATCACTTCAAGGCTCTTCTCAAGAAGCATAGCTGCCCCATGAAACCCGTTGATTTATTGGATCTGATTTACATAGAAGATGACTCCTCAAACGAAGATTGTTCGTCTATTAAACAACTTTCGCCGAATACCAGGGAGGAATTGAATATTATCGCCTACTGGTTAGAGCAAAATTTAAGGTTTGAGTACATAAACATTTATTCCGAGGAACGTTCCGATGTAGTCTTCCGGTCATTGCAACACTTAAAGGATCATCAGAAAAGTGGAAGTTGGGGAAATGAACCTTTGGTAAGGGAAGTCCATCTCCTTGTTTTCCGTTAGTAAATAGGAGACTTTTCAGAAAATGAGAATGTACGGAAGAAGTGAACCCAAGAAGACAACTTCAGCCCGCCTTCAACATATGTATGTAACCGAAAAATTAGGATGTCTTTAGATTATGTCTGTTAAAATCTTTCTGTAGTTTTGAAAAGAAGGCGAACAGAATGTTGCTTCGTGCCACACAAACGATTGAGCAATCCACTGGGTTTTTATTGAAGAAAAATACCTCATATTCGGACCATCTCTCTGCAGAGGACCACATCGATGGAGATCAGGAATTGGACAAGTATTTAGTACTCTTTCTTGGGCTTCAAAGGCTTTTCGTTTGGGAAAGAACTCTTATCAATGATGTAATTCCACCCGCAAAGCATACCGAAGTATTTTCGAAAATGGCACATAATTCCATTGAAATGGTGGTGAAGGATGCTGAGGTAAAACAAAATCAAAATTTTAGTAATTATCATCTTCAATCATTTAATGGTATCCAGGCTATCACGAACCGTGTTCTAAGAAGCATTGCACGAAAAGAATGGACAGCTGCTTTAGGTATATTTTCTGCCCTGAAAAGGGTTATTTTGCTACAACCCGATATTGATAAAACTTGCGATAAAACACAGAAAGAACAACTAATCAAAGTTTTAAATCGTTTACAAAGTACTGTAAGTTCTGATTGTGATTCTACTGAGAATTTTTTTACTAATTTGCTATATGCCAGGGCTCTAAAGCTCTTGAACAATTTCTGGAAGTTGTTAAGGGTGATTCAGGAACAAATTTGGTAGGAATGAGCACTAGTACTTTGTCGGGGTATTCAAGTGTGCCCAAAGATGCAACCGTTCATGAACTGACATCGAATACTATTTGGTTTATAGAGCATTTATTTGAACACTTCGATGTCATTGGAGGCGTCCTTCAGCATGATCAGGTGTACACAAGTCAGATTGATATGATATTGTCGAAGAAATCATTATCTCCAGAAGAGAGGAATAAGGCTCTACTTGCTACATATATCAGTATATGGATTAAAGTTAAAACCGTTTATTTCCTAACTAGAGTTATATTTTAGAGCGGGTTTTGGCAGAGCTTAACTTAACTATTATGAACAAATGCGAACAGTACAGCGATCAAGCTACAAAGCACCTGTTTCGGTTGAACAACATTCATTACGTACTGAAATCACTGCAAAGATCAAATTTATTGGATTTAGTGGTATTAGCTGAACCCGACTGCGAAAGAAGCTACCTAGACACGATTGGCGAACTGAAACAGTTATACCAAAAGTCGTGGTCTAAGCTTCTATTGAATATATCGCCGTTGGATGATATACCAAGACCTAGTGGTGGTAAGATAAAAGATAAAGAGCGAGCGATTTTAAAGGAAAGATTTTCGGTAGGAATTATTTCTTCCCTTATTTTCAGAAGATTTTTATCATTCATTTCTTTTGCAGAATTTTAACAAAGACTTAGAAGAGGCTTGTAAGGTTCAACGAGGAATATCTGTGCCTGATGTCATCTTAAGAGAGGGACTTAAACGTGACAATGCTGAGCACATTCTTCCTAAATATAATCAATTTTATGAGACGTATATTGGTGAAATATTGGAATTTTCAAAAAGTTAAAATATTCTTTTCAGGTATGCAGAAGTTCAATTCAGTAAGAATCCGGAGAAGTATGTTAGGTATAAACCTCACGAAGTCAATGCTCTTCTAAATAAGTTATTTGATGATTCTGTTGTTTAAATGAAATTGTAATTAAATTGCGAGTTTATTTATAAGTACATGGTTGTTTGGTTAAATATTTTAATATATTCAAAACGTATTTCAGTCAATAAAATACGAGAAGTGCATCGCTTGGCGAAAGAAATCACGAACAATACTCGTGAAACTCTAGTGTGCATTGGTTCGATCAAAATTGCCGCAAATTCGTCAATACGTAGCTACGTGCGGACGTTACACACAAAATTACTGAGGGCACTTAAAGCACATTGTTATGTCCTCGAAGTGGATGAGTTTCGCAGCATTTGCTTTGAGCCGGCGAAGCAGTCTCGGTCTCCACACAGGTACCAGTTCTGTAAAAACTGTCGTATCACGTGGAACCGGGACGTCAACGCCGGCAAAAATATTTTGCAAATTGGCGTGGCCCAACTGCAGGGCAGGCCATTGCATCAAAATTTCAGCAGAAGTACCCCCTTCCCTGACGAAAGGAATAGCACGCTAAGGTTTCGGCTACAACAATCCGAAGCCTACTGCGTCGCCATGACTCCCTCTGAGGAGTTTACTGGGAGGACTGTGTGGACCGGCGCGATTGTATGGGCACATATACAGGTATATGTTCACCCAGCTTGGCCGCCGCAGTTATTCAGTTCATCCCTGTACATGGTTGCCTCAGTGTAAGAGAATGTGAAAAGTTTTTTATTTCAATAAATTGGGTCTACCCGTGTTCTTCAGGCGAAATTCAAATGCATCCAATATTCTATACATAATATGGATGACAGCAGAAAATATTTTTAAGAATTAAAGAAATTTAATGAGGATTAAGCTGATTCAACCCGAATATATCAGGAAATTATTAATTGATATTAGAGATTTTGTTACGCAAGGTTTCTTGGAAGAGGATTACAAATACATACAATCTATTTGAACTCTAATATTATATTGAGAATGTCTCTCCAAAATTTCACCGCAGTTGGCATATATGTACATATGTAGGCCATGTATGGCATGTTCAAAATAGAAAGAAAATACGGCGAACAGAGTAGACATATTTTTACTGAGCATTTATATTACAAGGAAGAAAACTCTATCTAACTAGCAAGAACCTGTTATCAATTGTCAGAAGATTTTATCATATTAACAATGTAATAACAGCATTACACTTTTATGGCAATAGACGCCTACATCTTTGTCATGTACAGAAAAAGATAGACGTAATCTGAAAACGTATGACATGAAACTCTAGAAGTGAGAGATCATTTTTAAACATGCTAAACAATAATGGACCCAAAAGCGAAAAAAACAGTTTTTTTATTTATTTCATCACACAATTTGATTTTGGGTGGCAAGTTTCGCCTTAGTTTTGACTCATCAACAAGTCTCAAATAAGAAATAATAATCTTGTTTCTTTCTCCATTGGTGAAATATAGGAGAGTTTTGCTTTATATAATTCACACTGAGAATTTATTCTGAGTTTATACGAGATGAGATCAAATTTGATCTTTTTCAAGCATCAACGGCAGGCAGAAACCAAGCCGTACTGAAGAGTATAAGATTTCTGCCAATTCAAAACGCTTATTTTTCTTTTTTCAGCCCACTGCGGGATTACGCATGTTCAATTCTTTCGAACTAATCTTGTTTTTTAATTTTTTCGTTTCTTTTTCAATTGCTTTTTCGAGTCACTCAAATTCGCTATTTGGGACCTGAACAAATATAAAGTCTTCCCGGTACTAAATCAATAATAAATCTTTTGTATCGAGCATCTTTCTAATGCTAGACATAGAAACGGGACTAGAAACCAGATTGGTAAGGACTGAACAAATTATGAGCATCTCACCCAAGACTAACTTCTTTAGTTCATGCTTAATGAGAGTCCTTTGGATCTTTTGCTTTTAAGATTTTAGGTTACGGTAAGACTTGCAGTTTTTCATATCTAAAGCTAAAGTAGTCAATATTATTCGATGGACTATATTCCAGATAATACAGATGGAAGAAGGTTACTGAGATGAGAAATGATAGGAAAACATTAATTTGTTACTTTGTTGCTCGCAACTTTATCAACGAACAGTTGATCTAATCCAAATTTGCCTGTGATAACTGAAAAATGAATGAATTGTGTCACATTGTGTTGGAACATAAGTAAGTACGTTATCGAGTAATGGGTTTCACATTTAGTTAGCTCTATATTTCACACGTTTTAACACGACTGTATATTGCCAAATTTCAATAATACTCAAATGTGTGTGCGTCACGAAGATCTAACACTGCCAAATTTAGTCACGCTGTTTTTGAGAAAAATCTCTGTGACGGACAGACAAGAGTGAAACCCTAAAATGGTGACCGTCAGAATAGCTACACTTATCGTAAAAAAAACTAGTACCTACCTATAAAAAAGATAATTGAGAAAAAAGTGGTCAGCCATCCTGATAGCAGCATGGCTGGACCATACGTATTTTATGTAGCTAGTTCCTTGTTCCTTGGATATTATTAATCAAATATCCGGTCTGGTCCACCCATCCGATGGTCACCTAAAAAGTAATAATTTCTTGTGAAAAATGAAAGAATAACAAATTTTCGACTTTTAATAAGCTGCAGATGGTTGAAAGTTTGTAAAAATTCTACATTTTCGTACTGTTACATTTTGGATACACAGCGTGGTAGGTCCTTTTGAGCTTAAAGCTTTGGACTTCTTAAATTCGCTATGAAAATGTTGATGATTTATCAATGAGGAAAGAAAAAAATGGTCTACGGGAAAACTACAAGGACTAGCTATCTAAGCTCCAGGTTACACGACCAATTACAGATATATTTGTACTTAGGTAGTCAGAGCCAGCGCCTTTGGGAAATGATGTCTGATTCTTAGAATATAGTGAATACAGGAAGTTTGATACCTGTAAAATTCGTGTGCATAGCGTGGCTTTGTTTTTTTTTAGAGATTCGTAAGGTAAGACATTATATTGAAGAAAGATACATTATGACAAATGTATTTTCAGCTGTCAAACGCTGTTTTGCATTTTTCAATATTAACTAAAAAGTGAAAGAATTTGGTAAAAACTATTTCGAAATAAAGTAAAGACTGTAGAATAGAAAAACCATTTATTGAAGAGTAGATAGTTGGCATAATTGGTATGGCGCAACGTTATTTAGCAAACTAAAAAAGGAGCAACGAACAAACTCATTGCGATAAAATATGATACCTTCAATATAGGCAGATTATGATGTCAAATAATAGCGAGTAAGTAATTACACCTGTTGATATTAAAGTGATAAGTTCTCAAGTGATGTTCAAATACGACTTAGGAAATCATTTTTCAGGCAAGTTATAGTTATGAAATAATTTTTTATGTACTTTACACATATTTATATTAAATTAAATTGAAAATCAATAACAAAAATTCAAATTCGACGAAAAATTCTTTGGCTAGCTCCGTCGAATGAGATTTGTTTACGTTTGTGACAACTGAGAAATTCCTGAGGTTCTTGGCGTAAGTGACTGCGATTAAGAGTATTTTCGGTGGGAGCAAGCGCAATATTTTCAACCATATATCTTGATGCCCCGCTTCTACATTGATTCTACTAGACGGCTGTACTGAGCTTTCACTGCAGCGGCAACAGATACTAACAGAACCAGAATTTGACTACTCTAAATTTGGCTTATCACACTTCCTCTATTCTCTATATTCTAAGGTCTGACTTAAATAGGCGTAATGACTTAAAGAGACTCCTCACGAACCTGGTGAAATTCCTTCAGCATAGTTTTTCGATATTAAAATTTTCTTGTCACTGCGACCTAAAATATTTCTTGTGCTATGTCCCTACCGTGTTATGTCCAGTTCATGTTTGCTCTTTTTAGGAATGTTATTACTTCATTGAGGTCACTTTTCCGGGTGTTGCAACGAATCCCAGCCATTCGAGTCTTCGGCAAGCAAGTCTTGTGCATTTGCAGAGTATTTCCCTTTATAGATTCTACCTCTGCACTGCAGAATCGGCAGTTGTCGTCTGTGCCCTTGCCCATTTTCTTAAGATGTACCCAAGTGGACAATGGCTAGTGAATACACCGATCTGGTGCTTAACATTGTTGATGACTGTAAACAAGTTTGTATGGCAAATTAATAAATTTCTTCGCTTGTGTTAGTTCTGGAAGGCTCTGCCATTGTCCCTGTGTTGTCCTCAGTTATTCAATTTCTAAAATATCTATTAATACAAGGAGATGTCTACACTTCATTTCCTGCAGTTGACCACAATTGACAAAGATCGCCCTGTTCTATGCACGCACATCGCAGTCGAAAGAAACAAATTTGCTTAAAAAAAAATAATTTTATTTCGCTATAAATATTTATATGTAACCTATAAATATGTGATCTGCTTCAAAAGACAATCGATCCACGAATAAATAAAGACCCTTATACTACAGATAAAATCTTACAACTTGCTGTATTCTGTATAATTCTTAAGCTCTATGTGTCACTATATTTTAGATTGCTTAAAGCGCTGTTCTACTATTTCCCAAGCCCCTAGCTGGAAGACTATTAGTTTTAGCAGTTGGACTGTCACGAGCTTGCGAGTGTGCCACAACGATACTGAGGCACTGGACCCATTCTTCAGCATTTTTACCATCCTTCGGTTTAAGGATAAGAGTTTGATCGCCGGTGAATATTTCAAAGGCTTTCGGAATATTTCTAGCTCCACGTGAAACTTTCACAGATCGTATCTGGTTGACGTCGATACTTTCTCCTCCACTCTTAAACATTTAAAAGATTTTACTACAAGATATCATTTAAAAAAAAAACGCAAATATCTTACCGATCCTTTACAAGATAAATGAGCTCCAGACAAGGTAAAGTATCGGGTTCGCCAACGCCGGAATAAACGCCATTTTCCTTTCTTTTCTTTGAGTTGCCCTTCGATCATTGGTTGATTGTTGCCACGTAAAAAGCCGACCGCCTTGTCTGGATGATTGCACAGGAAGCAGCCCCATTGATATTCCAATTCGTTAGCGTTAGGTTTTGACTGATCAGTCTTAATAACTTCAAAAACATCCAAAAAACCAGAGTGGCGCATTTCATTGACAAGAACCTCTCTGTCCTATTGAAAGGTAATGGAATCAATTTAAGCTTTCCTTAATAGAATTTCTAGTCTTAGATACTCACCTTCTGCGACGGGAAATGACTAGTGACGAGTTCGGTAAAGCTACGATTCTCACATTTAAGTATCTGCCAGATATTTTTTAAGTTGCTTATGCCAGGCTCTCTCGTACTGAGCACACATTTTTCTTTCACCTGGATGAAGGGGAGTGATATTAATATAAGTAAAACTCGATGGAATTTATAAAGGTTAAAAATTTACGAACGTAATTTCTGACTTGGAAGTCCAAGAACATGAGATGAATCCAAGTTTTTGGATTTCTAGTGCGCATTGTAAAGCACGTCTTCGAGTAAAGGCAGTGAGGTCCACGAATTTGGCACGCAAAGTGTAGCTTGGCAACTTTTTTTGTGCGTCGTTCTATCAAGAGTAGTTATAAATTAAAAATTAGTAGATATCTGAAATTAGGAGAATGTGTGCTCTGTTCAAGTGATTTTTACCTTCTATACTGCAGCGGGTGGGTGGTGGCAAATGGTGTGAAAGCTGATCCATGTACTTCTTAATTGATAGGAAGTTTTTCTCACAAAACTGTTGGACAGGATCACGCATGATTTGATACGGCTCAAAAGTACTCATCCTCTGATTGATAATACTATTGTTGGCGTTCAGAAGAGTTACACTTGTGTTATCGTTTCGCCGAGATGTAACGGTCATTGGACCGGAGACGACGACCTCATGATTATTCTGGAAATATATATTTTTTCAAATTTTCTACAAGAGTTGAGTAAATTACTTACGGCAATATTAGTTGAGTTGACAGGCAGAGTCATCACAGATTTCTGATTAGAGTTGAGGGACGGAGAGGCGGGTGATGCGTGATGCACTGATATACTATTTTGTGGCGTAGCAATAGAACCTGTAAAGACCAATAAACTAGCTTTTTTCTTTTTTAATTGTTGAACATTGTCCTTGTACCTGTTGACTGATTCAGAGCATCTGCACTATATTTACCAAGCGCTCCTGTTGACCCGATTAGTGTTATTGGGCCTTGAGAGTGAGGCCGTATTCTTGTAGGAGATGTAGTGACTGTTACTCCACCAGAAGTTATTTTCGTTGATGGGATCCCCCACTTATTATGACCGGTTATTATCACATTACTACTGAGAGGAGGAACTGGAGTAACATACGTTGGATTCGAGGAACTGCCTGATGGGTTGACCCCGGCTTGTTGCTGTGCAACATTTCCACTTGAATGACTGTTAACATTGTTTGAGTTTGAACCATTCTGATTGATTTGTTGTGATGAGCTTAACCGTGTCATGCTTTTATGAAGACCACCGACGGAACCTCCTGAAATTGTTTAGATTAAGAAAACCATTCTTCGTGTTATAGTTCTTTTTTAAATATTCACCAGCAATATTTAGTCGTGTCATGCTTCTGTGAGTATTACTTGCAGGATGAAGCCTTCCCGTACTTCTTGAGTCTCCTAGTTTTACCCTGCGGGTGTATCCACTATGGGGTGGCGTTGGTGGTACAATTGAAGTGGGTGTACTGGTAGTCGCCGTATTTGCACTGTTACCAGTGTTCGTATTTACAGAAGACGTTGTTATGCTGGAAGTATGAATTGTTACAACATGTCCACCAGATTTGACGGAACTAGAAGCTGAAGCCACTTTAGAAGTGATAGATGTAGACGTCATGTCTTTGTTAACTGGCGAATTTAGCTTGACGATCGTAACACCACCGGATATCTTGTTCCTGTCATCAGCGTTCAATTGTGGAGAGGAATGTTGTTGGCTAGATGAGTTCATTGCAGAAAGTTTATGTGAAAGTTAATAAGACAGCCATTGTATGTTTAACGAAAATGAATAACCTTAATGAGTTTTTCTGTCGTACACATGCCAGTACTTTATCGGTAAACAACACTGGGTACGATGAGCATAACTTAGTTGCTTCATGCAGTAAAATTGTTTGTGATGTACGATCGGCATGCGGCAAATGTTCAAGTACAAAATCTAATGCATATTGTGCTTTATCCTAGACGAGTGTTTTTGGTTAGAATTTCAAATAAACATTTAATTGCGACAAGTAATTAGGTGTAATTCATTTACTATGCTACACATAATATGCAGAGACTTCAATTGTTGGACACTTTTGCACATTATAAAGGTCTCAATTGAACTCCCTGCAAATTTGTAATTACAATTTGCATAATATCTTCTACCAGCTAAGCATCTAAGGAAGATTTAGAGCTCAAAGATAGATGAAATTTGTACTACTACTATGTAAAAAGCGAACATTGAACGGACTACGAATGTTAACTATATCTTTTGAGCGTCCAAACTTCTTTTGCAAAATAAAGAGTACACGACTGGAGATGATTACCTTGTTTATTTTGCCCGCTGTTGCCAATACTTGTGCCGCTAACGAAACTGTTGAAGGATTTTCGTTAGCAGCATTTTTTATTCTATCAAAATAATTTACTATTAGATTTGGACGAGTTTCTGCCAGCTTAAGCAAGACGCTCATTGTTGCTGAAGCTGTCGCTGTATCACTCAAGAATTCACATAGCTGTGGAACACTGGACTCTAAGACCTGCAATTGGAAAAGAGGAATAAATGGATATACTGGTAGAACAAATATGATTAATGCGTTCACAATATCTTACCGTTGGTTTTTTCTGTGCCATTAATGTGAAGAGTTGTAGTAAAGAAAGTTTTTCTTGAGAATCACAGAGGGGTAAAAGCGAAACCAAAAGAGCTGCATGTGTTGCCAATTCGTCAGGTGATACTTCATAGATTTGAGCAAGAACTCGACATAGGCCATAGTTTCCTGGAATATTTTTAAGAAAAGTACTTTCTTTAGTGACATAAGTGATTTTATGGTTTTTGAAAATTTGTTTAATCGTGAATTGAAATTTGCAGAAAAGGGGAATAATTCTTTTGATGTAAAATGCAACAAGCCACACTTCTAAAATTCTTTTCTCTCTCTTAACAAAAGTTGATGAATACAAATCAGATGGAATGAAGTTGGGGATAAAAAAATTTCTCTCTAGCAACGTGTGTCTCATAATGGTATCTATTTATCCTCGATGAATTCTTTTCTTTCCGTTTTTGGTGGTATTTGTTTTGGTGAGTTCATTAAATAAAAAAATCTTGTTTCATAGACTCGCCAAAAACTATCATAGAAGGCGAGTTCCTGTTGTTGTTTTGTTCCATTAAACGTAGAAAAGGTTTCATTTTTGTTCCATTAAACGTAGAAAAAGTTTCATTTCTTTCTAAACGACAATGGGCAAAAATGTATGGAACCTGGTATCACTCCCAATAGGAATAGTTCTTAAAACGCTAGAAAGATATTTTTATGTAGAACAATAATTACTATGGCGCCTATCTCCATTTGTTGTCGGATCGGAGTTATTTTGCCTGAAGCAGTTTCGATTATTTTTATAAGTCTGTTAATCAGGGCCGGACTGGGTCTTCAAATCGGCCCGGGCAAATAATGACAAACCAGCCCCCAAGGGGCTTTTCTTATAAGAGTTAAGCAACCTAAATTATTAGGCTGATTACCTACTGAACCCAGCGCAAGGAGAGCAAGACAGCGTACTGCAAGGAGAGCAAGACAATGTTTTCTATGAATATTAAATTCCATACTAAATAAGAAGAAAGAAAGACGAAATTTATACAGGAAAAAAGTATGTACTCAATATGTGTAAGAGCGGTTGGACCTTCCACATTTAAAATTAAAACTAAAACAGGGTTTCTCTATGGAAACAGTATCCGAGAGATCAACAATTTTACTTACACAGCTGTAACAAGAGTAAGGCAAGTGAGGCATACATTGAAGCGGAGGGGCGCCGCCGGTTAAAAAAATTATTGCGAGCGAAAAAAATAATATTACAACATTTGCCTTTGACAAATACAAATTATTGTTGAGTTTTAACTGTTAAATAACTTAACAAGGAGGAGGTGGGATCGTTATCCTGACATGGAAGAAATGTTTGCCAGTGCTACAAAATTTGCAGAAGAGCATTAAAGAAAAAAGAAAAAAGAAGCGACTCGACCTTTTTGAATCACAAAATTATGAGTGATCCCAAAATTGACACAAATCAAGAGCTTCGTACACCAATTTTTGAATCGATTGATGTTCTTTTATTCTAACTGACGAGGAGGTACGAAATGTTGGAACAAGTTTCAGAAGATTTTGGATTCCTTTCTGGCGATCTACTTAGCAAAATGTACGCCGATAGTCTGAGAAAAGCCGCTTTTGGAATTGCTTCAATGAATTCACGACTATAGCCTCCAAGAATCTTATCTAAGTGTCGAAATCGCATTCAGAGTTTTTTTAACATTGCCAGTAATGATAGCTTCATGTGAATGAAGTTTCAGCAATTTGAAGTTAATAAAAAATCACCTATGATCAAGAAAGTTTGTCAAATGTGGCTGTTTTGTAAACCGAAAAAGAAATGATAGGAGTGCTTGTCATTTTGAGAATATGAGAAACTGGTTCACGGCGAAAAACCATAGAAAAGTCTATCTGTAAAATTTTGCTAATTTTTCTATAAAACTGATTCACCCCACTACTAGCAAAAAATGAATAACAAATAATAATTTTATGTACAATAAATATTATTTACTATTCTTCGCATGATCAATTGTTGCTCAACTTTGTACAGTCAATTGATGGAGCACGTCACATTATATAAGGTTTTGTTGAGGATTTTTGCCTCAGGCGCCAAAACGAGTTGTTATGGCTCTGTGTGAAGGAACTGAGGAAAGAACTGAACTCTTAATCCTTTCCCCTAATCTTTGTTTTTGGAATCTTTTTGTAACCGCTTAGGAATTCAATCGCTCCTTCACTTACATGTATGGCCCAATATAGTAACAAAAACAATGCCAATGCTTCACCAAATGTGGGAAAATTCAGAGTGTTTCTAATACTTGGGCAAGTAAAAGCTGAGTGTAATATATCATGACCATGTATATACTCTGCTTCAAAATTGATTTACATGAAATAAAATTACTGCTTTTTTTTTAATCAGAAAATGAAAACAAAATTTAAAAACCGTTTTCATATTTGTTCTTCAATTTCGAATTCGTTTTAAAAGTACACATAGGTACAGCAAACCTTTGAAAGCCTTCTGATAAAAGATACATTATCCGTGCATTTTTCGAATTAAAAATGATATGATGCAAATATAAAATAATATAAAATGCTTTACAAAAAAGTGAATGCTTTTGAAGCCACGAGAATGCCAAATTTGCCATATATGTATAATGCTATATTGGCAACACCCTCTTGGCTCCGCGTCTTGCCAGTGTTTATAAGATGTGGGACAGTTCTGGGTATTTTTAACACACAACTCGCATCTGCCCAGATAGTCTCGTTGCCGTGGGCCTAGGCTTTTAGGTAATGCCATAAAGTACTTTTTCAATTTTCATTCAATTTCATAGCTCTCCTCCCGTCGCAGCCGCAACATTCGTCCAGAGCACGCGATAAATATGTGTGGTTGCGTTAACGTGGAGACTACCGGCCCAACGACCACCGGCCCATCTGCTGTTAATACCAATGAATTACCGCAGTTTTTCAGGGGATATTATTTGACTACCTTAGCACGCCAGGGAGCGCCTTCAGCGATATTTTCCGCGGTAGAAACCTCGTATGATGTATACAGTTGAAGCGATCTTCCATTCAGTATTCTATAATTCTAACCTAAGTCAAAGTTTATAACAGATAACATTGTCCATGAGATCCATGAGATAGCAGGGGCCAATGATAAAAACCGGTTAATAAATAGATCGCAAAGTGAAATAGTCGCCAAAAGTAATGTAATAAAAGACGGAAGTACGCACAATAAATCTAAGCGACTCCTGTCGGGCGCCCGGTCGAAGTATACTGGATGGTTGGTGCTTCCTATGTCTAATTAAAATGGACTGGTATAATACGGAATATTAAATAAATAAATTGCACTAAAAAGTAAAAAATACTCAGTGATACACATATACCTACACAAGAAAAGTTTCGTTGTAAAATAAGAAATGCTATAACTTAGATTAAATCTTAAAGGTTTGGGCATCCAGAACAATTGCCTAACTGCAACTCAAGCAACGAAACTTTTCTTGTGTACATATGCATCACTGAGAAATAAAAAAATATTTTTTACTTTTTAGTGCAATTTATTTACGGAAGTTATTTATTTTAAATTTTTTTTTAAGCTATTTCATTTCCTGATTTTTAATCATAAATTCTTTACACTCTCTCCACTCTGGCTCTTGAATGCCGGATTTCGAGTCCCGACACTCGAATCGCGACTCTCAAATCTCGATTCTGGAATAACGACTCAAGGGTGTTAGTTACCACCCAAACTCAAAACCTCCCAAAACGTAAGAAAATGTTACCCTATCGGAAAGCTCTCTATTCACTCATTCAAAATCAAAAAACCGCATGTAAATCTATCCACGTTTACTACCATAAAACTCTTTCATCACGAACGACACTCAGGCGCTCGGACACAAAATTATTTAGTCAGGAGTTAGTGAGTTGATAAAAGTTATTTAAAAACATGATTTAATTTCTGCAAAGTCAGCCATGTTCAAATCAGCATAACTTCGAACGGACAATGAACTGGAACAAGGAGCCATATTAATTATTATTTTACATTATCTAGAGATATAAAAATTATTGCTATTGGGGTGGGTTCACATTTTGCCCATGGTTTTTTCAAAATATTACAAAAAAATTTAGAGAAAAAGTCTTAACTAACCTGCAATAATAGAGTCTAAAATCGGATCAACATGCGGACTCAGTAGATATGCATATTCGATTGCAGCTAGAGACAAGTAACTTGCCAGATTCCTTGAAAGTTCCTTGTTACCTTTTTGTAGAAACTTTACTGCAACTGGAAGTGCGATCTTCATCACTTCCTTCTTGTCGTAGTTCTGTTAATTTAAAATTTTAATTGAAATTTTATTATTTTAACTAATTTTTATTAATAGAAGACAAAAAATAAATAAAACTTTAAAAATTACCAACCAGAAATATACTAGAGATGATATCAGCAGATATTTTGGCGTGTGGCGGATCATCACGATTATCTCCTGTCGGATGTAAATTGTACATGAGGCATATCTCCAGGAGGCGAACTAGAGCAGAGCAGTAACGCTCTGCGGTTTTTGTTTCGCGAATGCATGATAGTATTCGCGTTACACAGATTTCGACAACTGATTGATCATTACTGTTCCTTAAGTAGTCCGGCTGTGAGATGATCGGTTCTATTTCTGTCAGCTGTTGGTTGTAAAAAAAATAAAATAATATAAAAAAAAAATTACCGTAGCGACTAACGAGTTGTTAAGTTGTTTATTATTTTGCGGTTGCTACCTGTTTATGCAAGATACTAACTCTTTTCACTACATATTATAGAGAACTCATCTGAAAGTGACAATCAAATTTCAGATCTTAGACCTGACTACACCAATTCTAATTGTTGCGGTCACATAATAAAAGGAATTTCCTAAGGTATCAACAAGGAATGTGACCCACACTAACTAGCCGAAAAATTGTATCTTTAGATACTTTTCTTTTTAAAAAGAGAAATTTATTTTAATTGGAGAAAAAGTTATTAGTAAAAAAAATCAAGATCCTACTAAAAAATATTTAGTTTCGCTACGACCAAAAATTAGCGTTGTTAGAAAGGTTAGCTACAAGTTTTTTTTACCATTACTTGTTGACGAGTATGTTTGAGTTATGTTAGAATTGTTAGAACTACTAAATTATTATTAAATTTGAATTAATATTGATTAATTTTATTTTTATTAAACATCTTTTGGGTAATCACAAGACTGTGACTCCTATTTTTTGAAAATTATCGACTTTTGACCTAGCAAAGACTTCTAGCGATTTTTTCTTTATAATTTTATTTCGAAGGCCTGGACTTAAAATTTGTCAATATATTCGCCTACGATTTTGATACTTATGGGAGCTTGAGATTATCCTACAAAAAACGAATATATCTACTACACACAGAAGTCACACCACCACACCATCCACCTCCTCCCATAGACAAATTCTTCTTCGTGGCTAAAAATTTACCAAATTTTTTCGTCTTTAATAGTTTTGTTTTCACAAAATATAAAGTTGGACGTGCGATTTATAGAATCGAATCGAATCAAATTGAATCAATTATCTGAAGCAGAAATTATCTGTGGAACCTGTTTACAGTATTCAAGAAGAAAACAAGAATCTTTGTCAACACATTTTTCTTCCACATGGCAATGACAAACGTGAGTAAAGTTAGCATCGCAACTTCGCCTGATGTAGTTCGGAGCTATCTCATAATTTGTGGTGTCCTTTTTCTAAAGGAAAGTGGATGTGGTGCTAAGTTGACGTCAAATTCCAAAATGTATAATTTTCCAACCGAGTTCCAGTGAGTTCCTGTGCCAACTTAATGTCAACTTAGCACCACATTCAGTTTCCTTTAGAAAAAAGGACACGACAAATTTATCGTTTTTACGACAAATTATGAGGTAGTTCCGAACTACATCAGGCGAAGTTGCGATGTAACTTTACTCACGTCAATGACAAGGTGTCCAACCAAGCTAATTTTTTGCTCTCAATACCCAAAAATAGTTCAATGTGTGGGAGGAGGAGGTCAAGGTGTGAAGATTTAGTAATTTGAAGTCCATTTTAATATTTCTTAATTTATATTTATTTTTCAAAATCCATCTTAGTTCAGAATTTAACCAGTATCTACTACCAACGTTAAGCACTACTTGCACTGTGAAACCCGATTTCTTTGCAAACTAAGTTCATAGCTATACTTGAAGGTTAGTATTTAAGCTCATACCATCAAATCACCGGCCATAAATATTATTTTTTGCTACTTAAAAGGAAGTACGATTTGGATACTTACCACTTCGGTCAAATCATTGACAATCTCAGAATCAGCTACAGAAAATAAATCTCCGGCTCTGGACAAATCACGTTTTGACAAAACTTTTGTAAAAAGCTCGTGCATTTCGTCAGCCAATTTCTAGATTGTGCTCAAGGTACTATTTAGTTGGGCTAGCTACCATCACATGGCGCGAATGAATTCATAGCTCTATAAAAGAAAATTTATTTAATTTAGTTGTTATAGAATGAACGGATTTAAAAATAAAAGGAAATATTTCAACAATATCGATAAATACAAGTGTGATCTGGCTCAGTACCTCGCACACATAATTAAATTTAATGGATGATGGCAGTTACAGCTCTCTTCGCATCTTTTCACTATACTTGAAGGACGGATGTACAAATGAACAAAATTGATATAATTTTTTAGGAATGATTTTTTTATAGATTTGCAATCTTTATTTATGATACGCCATTGGCCGTAGTAAAAAAAAACTATTTGGCAAAAATTGAAACAATTCCAAGAAGAATTTTGTGACCTGTGAAGATAGCTTTAGGTTAGGTAAAAGGGTGCTGCTGGAGATATTCAGCCTGCTTTATTTAGATCTCCAGCGGGTCCATTATACACGTACCATTTATGGGATAACCTTTTTGAAACTGCCCTAGTAGATTCATCCATGCTTCCCTACGGAGTATCAGGATATATCTGAACGCTTTTGTTTGCAGCTAAACCAAGATTTGAAAAGAAGTAGCGTCAAAGTAGCCTACCTGTTTTATTTATCAGGGCGGAGCACTCGTAAAGTACAATTGGTCGGATTGGATGATTTCAGTATCGTTAAAGCTTCTGCAGAAATCGTTCTAGTCCACTAGCATGGTTTGCTATGGCCCAATGAGTAATGACCCTTACTGGATTCCTATTATCAGTTCTATTGCCATTAAGGAGTTCTTTTGTCCTCTTACTGTTATATGCAGGAAATGTTTGTCTCGACATACAATAGGTTTCTCTGCTGACCCCCTGGAGGCTTGCCTTTTGATAGGCGCTCCTGATGATCTAACCGGAGCTATCCATTTCAGAATCCTTTTCAGCCATATTATTGCCTTGGATATCCCTATTTCCAGGTACCCAGCATGCGCTCACCTTGTGCCATGTGATACATTCGCTACATTCTTCAAGGATGATTTTGCATAACTGCACCATTTTTGGTTTTATCAGTACGACATCTAGTGCCATAAAGGCTGCCGGGATGTCAGTGTATATGCAGGTGTTCTGCTCGGACTCTCCACACACAGATACCGCATTAATGCAGCCTGGTAAATCGCTGCAAGCTCTCAGTAGTACAGAAAATTAAAAATTTAATGTGGAAAGATCCTCATCCACACACACTTTTGCAGACCTCTAAAGTTCCAATATTTGAATGACTCGAAGGAACAAGTTAAAAGTGAATTTGAATTTATCAAAACTTAAACAAATTAATTATTTATTTATGCAGTTTCGATATGAACTAAAAGTAATTCATAAAATGCATTTGATATTGTTTTACTTCAAAAGATTCTAGAAATACTGAGGAAGAAACTGGCATGAGTGAAAACTACCAGTATAAGTATGGTCCCTCAACTCTGTATGCAAAGGATTCGATTTATGGAATTCATCTTAGATATGGGTTACGACAGAGAGAGTTGGACAGAGAAATTATCCAGAAGATTAGAGCCTCCTTTTTTTGGCCTTCATATGAATGCTCAATTGAAAATTGGATTTATATGGAAAAGAAAGCGAAAAATTGTTAACTCTATCTTTAGAGAAATTTAACAATTCAGAAAGTTTTAAATTATCGTATTTCATCAACTGAAGAAGCACAGAAAGCCAAAAATAAGGATTGCAAAGATTATAGAAATCATAATAGCACGAAAATTCCCCAGGAACAGTAAAATCATGATCTTATGAAGCTTTTAAGAATAAAAAACTAAATTTTCATTCTGAAATTAAAAGTTATTTTAAATTTTTGGTGAAAGCATAAAAATAAAAAAAAACGCAAATATTGACAGCCTCAAGCTTTGTAAATTAATATCGACACAACCTATCCTTACAACTTATACTAATTTGAATTTAAGACCAATGATGGAAGATTAATTTCGAAAATTTTGCTGTTTATCTTCAATAGTACCTACGACATTTACAGAGGTCGTTTCGCCCTTTCCGCAAAATTTACAGCCAGCCTGGGTATCCCCTCTCACTCCAAAGTTATATAGCACATTAAAATTTGAAATATCAAAGATTCATCTACTTTTTCCAAATTACCGTTATTTTAATTGTAAAATATGCCATCAATACCAATTTGGCAAGCCTAAGACTTTCAATTTATAAGATGCAATCTTTGTTGCGCTGTTTGCACTTTCTCTTCCAAAAAAACGCCTAAATTTTGGCAATTCTCTCCTGTCAATCTTTTGCTAAAAATTTTGAAAATGCAGGCAGGATTGCATTTTAATTGGTTATTTAATGTTTTCAGATGGCTTCTTAAATTCCAGATAGAAGCGTTAATGACATGTTTTATGATTAAAATATCGAATAATTTGGAAAAAGTAAGGTGAAAGTAAATACACTTCAGATAAACACGTTTTCAGCTCAAACATTCTCCACTAACCCAGCCACATGTAGCCAGTGGCGTAGCTAGCATGAGTGGCAACCCAGTGCGGATGTAGATGGTGTCACCCCACGAAAACTGTTAAATTCAACATTAAGTAAAATAAAAAAATGCCATAAAGTATAATTTTAATAAAACATGTTTTAGATAAACATTTTAACAGCTGCGAACTCGGAAATCACACCTACAAAATTAATATTTGCTGTTGGCTCAACATGACAAGATTGTTTAGCCTCGTGTTGCTCATTGTTGATCTTAAGTAGTTTTTAATTAATTTTATTTTAAGAAAGATCCTCTCCCACGAAGCAACTGATAGGCAAATTGCCATAAATAACTTTAGGGCAACCATAACACTTGGAAGGGATTCTATAAAATCATATTCTACGATTTGTTATGACGCAGTAACATTGGCTACCTTTAAATGCCTGCTCAATCAAAGTATTTGGCTCGACAATCTCGAACAATGAAGTTACATCTTGAATGGACTTCGATCTAGTTCCGAGTTCAGTAATGATTCGGTCAAAACATTCCAACATACATATCCTTTCGATTTTCAGAACTACTGTGAGCCCTACATCTATGGATTTTTTCGCAGCAAGATCTGCTGCCTCATCTACAATATGACACAGTACAGCAATAAAGAAAAGACCAGTTACATAGCAGGCATAAGATTCTGTCCAGAGCCTCTAGTATATAAATTTTGTTGTTGATTACAAAATTAATTACAATCACATTTAGTTACAAATGAATAAAGAAAGTGAGGAGATAACTGAGAGAAGGTTATCAAGCTCTATTTTGCAAGGCAATTTGATTATTTAGGCCATTCCACACGAATTTGTCTGTCAATTTATTTATATATTTCTTTTTTTACTATTTTCGACACTCTCGTAGACCCACTTTTCGTCATCACAGCGAGCTGAAATTTGGCACACAGGTTCATGTCATGAATCTATCAAAATTTGAACCGGAAATTTCCATGGAAAACCCGGAAAGTCGGGAAAAATCATTTGAAAATTTGGTAGAAATTTGATTAGTGATAAATCCGTTTCAGGAAAAATGCAGAGTTTTCCGTTTTTCCGAAAAAAATTTCCGGAAACTTTCCGAATTTTCCGGTAAAAAAGTTTTCTAAATTATGCAGGATCAAGTTCCCTATCAACTGGCATCATTACTTTCTCTCCGACAATGGTGAAAACTTGCAGAAAAAATCGAGGAAAATTCATGTAAAACGCTTTTCCGGAGTTTTTCAGATCAAGGAAGCGTTTGAGCGTTTTGCAACCTAAGACAAAGTTGTAGAGCGAAATGAGTTGCATAAAGTTGCTTTTGTGGAAAACTCCGTGGAAAACCCGGAAAAGCGGGAAAATCATCGGACAAATTTTCATCGATATGATAAGTGATAAATCTGTGTCAAGAAAAATGCAGAATTTTCCAATTTTTCTGGAAAATTTTCCGAAACTTTCCGGAATTTTCCGACTTTTCCGGAAAATTTTCCGACAAAAACGTTTTATAAGCTATGCAGAATCATTTTTCTGTCCTACTGGCATCAATACTTTCTCTTCAACAATCATGAAAACTTGCATGAAAAATCGAGGAAAATTCATGTAAATTTTTAAAAAAATTTCATAGTAATAGGAAAAGTCTGTGGAAAACATGGAAAATCGGGGAAATTCATGTTATATGGGATCAAGTTGGAATACAGCTAAAAAGGGCTGTTTAAAACATAATTTGAATTTCAGAAAACCGTTGCAGTACTTCAACGATTTGATACTCGAAACATTTTTGTTTTGGGATCGGCACCAAACATGACTTAAAAATTGTTTTAAAATATCTCCATGCAGCACGTAATAACAATTTAGTTAACGTGAAAAAGGCAGAAAATAAAATAAGTAAAAAACGTGTTTTCAAACAAAACTGAGGCCAAGCCGCATGAAAAAGTAGAAAATAAACTTTTCTTCACACACAGATGTGGACCCAGATTTTATTCGCTGGCAATCACCGATATATTTCATGAAGAGAAAGAATATTCAAGAGAAATGTCCCAATCAAAAAATCTGAGTCCACCTCTGTGTGTGACGAAAAGTTTATTTTCTACTTTTTCATGCGGCTTGGCCTCAGTTTTGTTTGAAAACTCGTTTTTTACTTATTTTTTTTCTCTGTACTTTCAAAGCCTTTTCTACTTGTATGCACCCTACAAACAATTCAATTCGCAATCTCCTTTGTTCTGCAGTGCATCGCACGGAATCAAAAGAATACAGTATTATACTCGAGTTTGGTATAAGATATTTTAAACGAGTGGCAACCCTTGGAGCTACATTGCTATCTAGCATGCTCCAGCATGTGGTTTTGCCCTTAGAAACTCATTTTGGTTGTCTTCTCCGAATTTTGTTGGTTAAAGTTTGATCTAGTACATTTTGGAAAATCTATTACAGAATCGAATTCCTTAGGTCCTGAGAAGACGTTTGAGTACCCACACTCCTATACTCGGAGGCTTATATAGCCATCCCTATACTCACTTTTTTAGTATTTCCCTCTTTTATTCGAACTGACTTTCAACTTTACCGCAATTACTCTACGTTATTATTTTAAAATTTTGTATGCTGACCCTGGTAGACATATCATGATGAGCTCATCAATGAGCTGCTCATGAGCAATCAGATGAATGTACTGATGAAATTTATTCGCATTTGAATCAAAACCGGGAAAAAAAATCATTTATTTACTTATTCACAGATAGTGTGCATGAGATATTGCAGCTCTTTCACTTATTTAGAAATGTATACTTTGCTTCTCTTTTGTGCATTTTAAATATTAGATGAGCACTTAGATGAGTACATAATGAGTGTCGCGATGAGCTTATTAATGAGCATATCAATGAGTGTTACGATGAGCTTATTAATGAGCATGTCAATGAGTGTCACGCAAACAAATCAAAAAATTAATTTAAAATAAATATTTTAAAAATTTAAATAAATAAATCACAAGATTCAATTCAAATTTTCCTAGTAAATATGTCATCTAACCGGTTTAGTATATAGGGAGCAGTTTCATGACATCTAATGAGCCCTTCGATTAAATTTAATGAATGCTCATCAGGAGCCTCATCAGGACTTAATTTTCTATATGTTTCTTCATGAATTGCAAACACCTTGATGCTTTTCAGTCAAATATTAATAATATTGGTATATAATATTGGTTTACATAATAACTGCCCTTTGCGGAGCAAGAGACAAAGTAAAACTGTGAACAATTTCTACTAGGGCAATATCATGAGTTTCAAAGAAAATTTAATTATGGTGGTGAAAAAATTAAAAATTAATAATTTTGTGGTCGCAATTTATTATTAATACAGTTAACAAAACTATTTGAAATTTTCGTCGTGACGCAGTCACCAATGGCCATTGTGTTCACCATGTTGGTGGCTACAATTTTGACATTTCATCAACGCATTTGTGCGGGGTGGCTGCGATGCAAGCATTACTTTCCTCACCTACACTTTACACTTACTATGTTTGCATGAGCCAGAGTTGGGTTAGAGTTGTGTTGGCGTTAAGTTTTACTGACTGATGCTGTTTCCATGGACGGCTTTTGAGTTGAGTTGACAGCTGAAATATATCTTATAAAGTAGCCGGATTTGTGTTGGATAACACACCCATCCGTACTATTCTAACAAATACTTACACAAAACTCAACTCGACTGGTTTCGTGGAGTTAACATGAACGCAACGAAACTGAACTCAATTCCCGTTTCCATGAGCACTAACTCGGGTTAAACTCCGGTACTAAGTACGAACTTATCTACATACACCCTCAATTCGATCTGTAAAATCAATAAAATGTAAACACCTAGCTAAAATAATACTAACCAAAAAATTATAATTATTTTAAAGACTCCAAATCTCATTCAAATGTACTAAAACAGAGTTAGTTTTCTGCCCAAACAACCAAACTGAAAATGGATTCAACTGAATAACAAATAGCGCGGTGGGTAAATTAAGTGAAAACTAAGTGGAAAGTGATATTTGAAGCGTGTTAAAGTGTAAATAGCCGTTGTGCGTGAAGTCTTGCAAATTGTTATGTTGTTAAGACGAAAGCCTTTGTATTCTCCGCAGCAGTAATTTATGGGTTCACATAATCATTATTACAGATAAGAGTACACAGAAGATTTCAACTTTACAACAAAAGGCATCAAAAAAGATGAAAACTATACGTAAAAGGGTGCTTGCTTGTTTACAGTGGAAAGATAATGAATTCAGCTTAATTAATCGGTATCGCGTGTATTATTACCTAAAAATGTTAAGCAATTTGTGGGCCATTACCATATTCATAACAGTAAATTGAATTTCTGTTAAACCCTTAATTAATATGTACTTAATAGAAAAGCTTTTCATTTACATAAGTGCGTTGGTGCCATACATCCATATTAATGATAATAGCAAGCACAGAGAACAGATAAGCAAGGCCCAAGGTATATGTAATACAAGGTATGCCCATTACGAACCACGTTCCGCCATTAGTGACAAAATATCGTGAAAATGTATAGGAAAGCACGGTACAAAGAATACTTTGTATTCTATATACCTTGAGCAAGGCCCATAGTCAAATGTGATGCCACTCAGTTCATATTAACCGACAAAATTAACTGACAAGTCTTGGCAAACTTTAGCGTAGCTGTGACCAATGAATTGAATCGACAAAACTTTTTCATTGACTTCAATAAATTTTCTTTTGCTCATTTTCGTTTGTAAACTGACGTAGAACGAAGCAATTTTTGTTTTATGTTTTCAACAGAGTAAATTGTTGATATTGTTGGAATAAAAGGAACGGTTGGGGTGTATATAAATATTTTATGCATAGACAAGACAAACTAAACCATACAAGGACTGGGCAAAAAACAGAAATTCTCAACGCCTCGCTCGAATATAAAATCGGCGATGCCTCTACTTTCTTACGTAACCAAAGGGTAAACCAAGCCAGCCAGCAATGCCTCGCTCCAATATAAAATCAACATGTCTCCACCGGATGTAGGGAAGCCCTCAATTTTTTCTTAGAAATTTACTGGAAATTTAGAATTTTTATGTATGATTGGACAACTGGTCAACGTTGCCTAAATAGAGGCATTCCTAAGAAATTGGAAAATTCTTGATCATTTTTCCCTAATTTTTAATTCGCATTAAATTCACATTAGACGTTGTGAAGAAATTCATACTTCACAACATTTTGACAAGAGAAAACTACTGCAACTCACGCACGGTAGCAAAGCAGTCTTCCAGTAAACCTATTAGCCTGCTGAGATGTATTTGCACATACTCAGTATACATGTGACTTATACACCCAGGAACAACTTTCGGTAAATCGATTATAAATATTTTAAAACAAAAAAGGCCCGAGAACTGATCCTTGCAGAACCCTACAAGATAGTATTTGTTCAAGAAGGAATTTTTTCAGATTCTCCGGTATATAGCAAAAGCTAAAAAATATTTTTAATTTGTTATTCCATCACACAACCCATTATATTTTTGGTGGCAAGTTTCAAGTCTTGGTGTGACTCAACAACAGGTCCCAAATAGCGAAATTGAGTGACTTGAAAAACAAATGAAAAAATGAAAAAGATTCAGCAAAATAGTTTCGATTCGTTTCGAATGAATCTGGTTTTTAATTTTTTTAATAAATTTTTTTTTTTCTATTTTTGTCAATCTTTTTCATTTTTTCATTTCTGTAACTCGCCAGGGTGACATTTTGCCCCTGCCATACAATTTTTTACTTGGCTGGACGAGAGGAATCATTTGGCAAAATATTAGTCTGGGACACCCCACCCCGTATATGTATTAGCGAAAAATTTTATGGGAATAAGTGTTTTTTTTAATGGACAAAATCAAGTCAGTTCAGCCTAAAACTGCTGGAAATTCTAATAACAAATATATTTAAGTATGAAGAGCTAGGGGGATACTTACATCATAAACCAAAAGAGGATGGATTAGATTTGGGCGGAACGCTTTTAGAATAAAACAGGGAAATTCTAGAAACTGTAGAGTTGTCTCATTTGAACAAATCCAAGCTAAATTGCTTGCTCGCACCTGAAAAAAGAGTAGATTTACTGTATTTCACAAAAAAAATTTATGATTGATAAGATAAATTCAATCAGCGCCAGGTTTCCTGTTCATTTCTTGTATCTTCCATTTCAGTCGGAAATGTAAGGATAAAAAAATTCGTGTTTTTCGATGCAAAATTCTGCGTGCGTATATCAAAGATTTTTATTTTATTGTCCGGTGCCCCCAACAGTTCTAGACAGAAATTTGAAAAACATTTTTTTGACGAACTAACTTGATTTGTTTTTTTTCTAATAGAAGGACATTTATCTAGAGTATCACCAAAATTTCTCATCCTTCCTATAATTTTACACAATGCTGGACACATTCTGATCGAATCAAGTTTTCAAGTATGGCTAGACTTGCCGCAGCCGATTCAATAATTTCTGGCATATCTCGATTCACAGCAGCAAATTTATATGTTTTTCTATTATTATGTTAGGGATACTCCCCAAAGTTACACATCCAAAATTGTAAAAAGTAAATCCTTAAGAAGTGATTAAAAAAGAATGATTTAAAATTAAAATAAAGCAAAAAATGTATTTCTCTCCATTAATGATCCTACATATAGGTACAATACAAATTTATTAATAATACAAAGATACTAGAGCAAATTCTGTTGTCTCCTTCCTATTATATAATCCATAAGATTTCTTATATCCTTGTTTTCCATCCAGATGATATTGAACGAGATTCAGGGAATATGTATTAGCAAACTCCTGATATCCCAAGCAATAAATGTAACCGTCAAGTTCACATAAATTAAAACATAAATCAAAGTCCTTACAGGAAATTTCTTCGGCAATTTTATTTGATCGAGTATCGAAGATGTATCTCTTTTCGTAATTAAAACAATAGATAGAAGAGCCAATCGAAACACAACGTACAAGTCCGTGAATACCTGGAAAACCGCTGTAAACAACATTCCATTTCTGTGTTCGGGGATCTAGAATGGCGACGTTATCAGTTTGGCCTCCAATCGCATATAATGCTCCATTTATTCCAGTTAATCCAAAATTCCAATTATTTGCAAGCATTTCTCTACCGTAATCCCACTCTCCTTGACCTAAATCAAATATTTCCACGGTGTTGCTAAAAAATCCACCGCATGCATAGATATTGTTGTGAAGATATGAACACTGATGTCCCAACTTCTTTGTTTTCATAGATGGAAACTTTTTCCACTCCTGTGTACTTGGCTCGAAGAACTCACAAGAATTAGTAATAGAGTTGCGTTCGATTTCCCCTCCACATATTAACAATTTATTGAAGAATGTTGTATAACTAAAATAATCTCGAGGGTTAATTTCTTTTTCTATGATGCTATCTTCTCCGAGGCCGATAAACATCTTTTTCGATGCCAATCCGAATAATCGTTGAGTGGGCTTATGAAATATAACACGGCTGGGAATTTCATCTTTACTCTTTTGGTTAGTTAATTTAGCATTTTTGTTTAACATGTCTGCATTGGCTAATACATCTTCATTGCCGCCAAACAATTTTTGAAAAATAAATTCATTTTCCAATTTAGAGAAGTGTAGTAAATCGACAACTTCTGAAAATACTTTAGAGAAGCTTTTGAATTCAGAAACCTTACCTTTAGCCCATTTCCAGACATGTTGAAAGATCTGTTTTTCGTCGTTTTGTTGATGTAATCTGTTATCAGCAAGTAAATATCTCATCTCTTCGATAGTCAAGTCACTCATTAATGAGTTCTCGAAAAGATGATCAGCTTTTCTAACGATGTACAACAAACAGTTATCCTCCAAACTAGAGATTTGATTGTCTCTAGCGAGCCGCCAATATTTCACGCAGGTATTATCGTTGATAGATTTGTTCAGAATCAGTAAACAGATCTCAATTAATTCCTTGAGCTGAAATCCCAATGCATATTTGATAAATTTTTCGGCATCTTCAAATTCTTCTTTGAATTCGTTGGTGTAGATGAATGTAATTATTTTTTCTAAATCATCTGCAGTTATATCTTTAATTATATATTTATCGAATTTTTCGCTTGGATTTGTTAATAAATCTTTGAAGTAGTTACTTGCAGACGATACAACAACTTTGTGCACTTTGAATTCGAACATATCTTCACTTCTTAGAATCAAATCACAAAATTCATTTTCCTTGCGCAATTGATTCAGTTGCTTTGACTTAACCGTTTTAAAGTTCTCCAAAATGGACTGCTGTATCCATTATAAATGAGAAACCTATTGAAGGAAAATAGTAAAAATTTAGGTATACCTGGTAAGTAGATTTTCTTTATTTTTTGTCTCCTCTTACCTTTCTTTATTGCAGACTATGATTCTGTAAACAATTATTGAATTGTCCAAGTAAATTTTAGTTTTGTAACAACACTTCCTAAACAAATTGTGTAAAATGCTCGCACGTCTACACCTCACAAAGATGGAATTTCAATAGACTCCCGGCATTCAAGAACTCAAAATTTATTTATTTACTCCAGGTAGGAGGTATGTACATGTACTTACTAGACTAGGTAGGTATAGAAGAGTAAAACAGTTAAGAAGCAGGGGAGAAGAAAAAATAACAAAACAATCAAACTCTCTTTAAAATTTAAGGACAAAAAGGCGAAAATGCCGATTACATCCAACGAAACAGAGTGCCAAGGGACAGGGAGGGCAAATGATTCATTTTCATATATAAATGAGAAGGGGCGGAGTTTTCAGGCTTTACTTTCATAAAATTATCCCGCGCTTTTGTGAAAACCGGTTTCCTCTGAAATGTGAGAAATATCCAATGTTTTTTTTTTATAGCAAAACCAATGTTTGTTGGTGTAATTCCTACGATATTTGAACAGCACGTGCTTCTGTTTACATTCATTTTGCTCTGAAGAGATTAAGTGGGAGAAACTCATGTTGAAAATTCTCTGATATTTTCGGGAAAATGAGAATTTTATTTGACAGCAATTTTACATCTCCTTTCAGCACCTTGGCCAAAACGAAATTTATCCTTTTCTTAAAAATTTGAGTTAGTGTGACCCGATCTACATTATTATGAATAGTTTGAAAGGGTTTTGGAGAAGATTTTGTCGTTCGGGTAATCCTACGTTCTCTCGATTTTTTTTTAACTCGTCTCAATCGTTCTACAATAATGCATAGTCAAGTTCTTTTCTCCCATTCATGCAAAAGACGAAAATATATGAAATTACTTGTTTCTTTCTAAAAAACACCGAAAAATTTTCAATTTTGTTCGACTGATTCCTATATCCATCTATCCAATACCTATGTACCTGTAGCTACTTCCACATTCATTTTAATCAGGTCCATCTAGCTTGAAAGCTTTAGATTCGCCTATAGGAATTGCTGAAAGATATTTTTTGCTTTTGTATTTATGATTTGATTTAGAATCGTTAAAAATAAAAGTTCATAAAATTCTTCTATTCTCCAAGAATTAAGTGTAAGTGGTTGAGCATTCCGCATCCCCGCTAAACCCCTGTTCACGAGCGCGATACGATACCGTGAGATATTTTAGTGATGTCCTATTCTTCCTGTCAATCTATCTCTATTTGCGTCTGGTTTTTATCGTGCGATACGTTTACAACAGTGTTGCCAATAATTTCTTTCTAAAATCGGCTAAATGTATCTAGAAAATCGACTAAAATCGGCTAAACAGGTTTTAAAAATCGGCAAATTTCAAATTCAATTCGATACAAAATAATGCAAACTCCTCGATTGAATGTAAATGCAAAACCAGCAAAAAGGTGTACTCTTTTCCTGATTCAGAAAACTTTCTCGGCACGTTTTTGTTGCCGAAAAACCCATTTTCATGCACTCGTGTCACATACACCCCAGTTACTACATTTAGCATATATTTTTCCGTTCCTTCTTTCAGGGACATAAGTGCTCTGTTGTGAACATTTTTCTCATAGGAAGTCATTTTCCACGACGCACCAATTTCTCATAATCACGAGCGGAAAAAATCCACTTTTTCATCCAAGAAAGTGGCTCAAAATACATTCGATCGCCAAAGCACCACACCAAATCAAGTGAAGTTTGGTTTGCGTCAATCCCAAAATCGGCTAAAAATCGGCTGTCGGCTAAAGTAAATTTCTTTTGGTTAATGAAGTTGAAAATCGGCCAAATTAGCCGATTTTCGGATCAATTGGCAACGCTAGTTCACAAGGTTGACATCGGCTTCAACTTAATTTGTTTAGTTTTGTGGTGACAAGGAGATATTAGTGTGAAATTTACGTATTTACATATTAATATATTAATAGTAACTTTCAACCTCTGTCGCATGCGATAAATCGCGCTCGTGAACAAAAACCCCTTGGGGTACGGCCGCAGAAACAAGCGCGTGATTTTTAGAAATCGACGCAGTTCCGATGACTAAATCACACTTAAGCGCGCGCAATTGGAATGGCCACTACAAAGCTTTTTAAGTGCATTCGAAAATTAGTCGCTCGCGCGTCAATCGCGCGCTTGTTTCTGTGGCCGTACCCTGAGTGTATCAAGTTTCTTTAAATTTATTAAAATGAAAATTACTTGACTCTGGCTGACAGTCGATAACTCTACAAAAAGTGTATGCTTAGAGTTTTCACTTAGTTTATCTGACATATCTGGAGAAGCCTAAAGCTTCGCGCTGTTAACGGTGTACGATCTACTCATGAATACACCTTTGTATAGATACCTTTTGTAATTCACATCCTGATGTACTTCGTGTGTCCTTGATCGTATAGTTGCAGTTTGGATTTGTGTTGCTAAGAACAAACTTTGCGTAATGCATATGATAAATATGAGGTATCGATACCTAGATATCATATTGGGGTATCCGTATAGTTGGGTATTAACGGCGTACTTACACAGCGTAGACTACCTTAGCGCTAATATTAGGCTAAATCACAATTGCCGTAAAGAAATTTATAGTTTGAACGAAACTGAGGTTTGCCTACGATTTTCTGACATTTTTGCCCTAATTAGACATCACGTTCCGTAACGGTTAAGCAGGATTTACATTATGAAGGCATGCATTTTTTACAGAAATTGTGAGGGGGATAGTACATCGTATACGAAAATTTATTTATGAGTGACCAGAGAAGCAAACGCGTTCTGAATTTTTCCAGACCTCGATTTGTCAATGCGTGCGGGTTCGGAACCATAAAAAGACCTCAAGCATAGTAAATTTGTATAGTTACTGAAACTAAAACATTGTTATTGGCAACCCTAATTTGTCAATTTCCACTACTCGTGCTGCCATATTGTTGTTGTTACTATAATCATCCATTTTGCTCTACCATAATTATTTCTGTGCATTACAAACAGAATGACAAACTTAGTATACCCTATAGATTTCATCTAGGGTATAAAAACTCAGTATGCATTCTCAACTATCCTGGATACGAGATTCATGTTTGTGCTTGGACCAAGCTGAGCTGGTCAATGAAATTTTCCTCTGGTTCCAGACGGCAGACAAGCTAGCTGAAGCTACGACTTAGTTCGGCAGGTTGAGGTTGGTTTTTGTCTGGAACGAAATTGATTGCATATGTGCACAAAAAATTTAATTTTGTCTATAATTGGATAAAATTAATCGCTGTCCATTATATCTGCGTGGAGCTGCAAACTGATAGAAGCTGACACACACCGTCTTCATTCCTAGTGGTCAGTATATTCCTTAACCTCCCTCATACGGCCACTGATAATTCTTCCTGCAGCAACCAAGCAAGCAGAGCTAGAAATTTAAACTAACTCTGTTCCAGACAAGAACCAACCCCAATTTGGTGAGCTAGATCTCAGCTTCACCAAGGGGGCCTGCCGTCTGGAACCAGACGAATATTTGTAACAATTTCAGTTAAAACAAAGCATCACGTCAAATCCTTAAAATCATCTATAGAGTCTGAATTGGCGAGTCCCAAAGAGACAACTGTAAAGGTGGTCTGATCAAGACCTTAGAAATCAATTGGATTGAGTACATACTTCGTCGTGATAACGTCAGTATCTCTAGTCAAGGAACCATTTTTTAATAGAAGCTACAAAATAATATAAAAACTATTCTCCCTAAACTATTTTAACGGTGGACCTTGATTAGAAAAAAAATTGATTTTTATGATTGTGCAATTACTGACTCAGCTGAAATGTCTTTTCAAAACATCAAAGGTCGAGCTAGCAACCACATTCCTTTCGGAAAAATTGTAAATAACAGAAAAAGTAGCCAAGGCATTGTGGTATTGTGAAAATGAAGCGCTGAGTTATGGATAAATACCATCGTGAGATGATGTTGTGCATAATTTATTTAAATTTCAATTCAAGACATTATTAAGACTTAATTTAACGACTAAAGAAATTAGCATTCCTGTAAAGGTCTTGTCCCTGAATTATTTATTATAAGCAAGAGAAATTGTAAAATTAACTCATACTAGAGTAAGGTCGGTGAATGCATGCGAAATGCCATTGCGTCTTACCCGGACAGTTATGAATGTCTAAAAAAAATGTTTCCGCCGCGCTGGTGGCATGTTGTCAGGAGTGCAGGATTATTAAATAACAATCTTAATTACTTGGAGTGATTATTGCACGGGGCTTATAACAAATCTTCAATGATGTCTCTCTAGTGATGGAATATTTTGTCAAAACCAATCCCGAAATTGAAACCAAAACAATGAAGAAATCAATATCGGGGGGATGCCCAGCAATTCAAGAGGTACCTAGGCAGTGCAATGCACCCAAATGGAGGTTTGTGAAAAATGTACCAGAACAAAACCTTTTAGCAAGATCGAATTCCAAATTACATTTTGAATATAAAAATTTAATTTAACAATAATAACTTAATAAAATGTTACGAATATGAAATTGGGTAGTTAAATAAATATGACATAAAAAGTGTGAAAAACAGGCGTCGATTTTGATGTATTTTTTGCACTGTTTCAAGTCTTAAAAATTTCGGATTCGGATGCCATTAAAATTTAGTGGGTTCGGGCTTGGACTTGGGCTCATTCATATTCAAATTTTACTAATAACTTTAATTTAGCTAATATAATCTGCGAAGCTTCATAAAGTAGTGAGGGTTGTTTCTACATATTTTTTTGTTGTTCCCAAAATTTCAAATTATGTTTTTCTTTACAAAGACAGGATTTCCAAACTTTGACTCTGACGGCAATATTAAGGGCGGATTTGAAAACTTTTTTTTTGTGTACTTGTTTTTTAACATATCTTCCATCTTGTCTGATTCTTTGTTCGGGAAACTAGAATTAATATTGTCGTTTGACAGTCTGGTTTTCGACTGGAAAACAGCTGTGAGACTGCTCTTTTAAAAGTTGGCACCGATCTTTATGATGCTCTCAGCTGATTACCTGTTTCCTAACAAGGTGTGAAGGTGTGTGAAACTCTCTAGACCGGTATTTATTTCCTCAGGGTGTCCCGTTCAAGTATCAATCCTTGGTCCACTTTTCTTTAGTCCTTACATAAATGACCTACCAAATACTATTAAAAATTGCACTGTACATTTAAATGGGTAATGATGTACAGATATACCTAGTAGGTCTATAGGAGGACTGTGTCTACCGCATCAATCAGGGTCTGCAATGATCTTCAATAAATCAACTTGCATGAGACCAAAAAGAGATACCAAGTTGTGGTCCTTATTTCTTGATTGACTAATAAATATGCAATGTTTAACTTGACATTGCTCAATAGATGGCGGTAGCAGTACCGAAGTTTTGTATGTATGCTAAATAACCTTAATTATGGTCATATTGTATTATAAGTAAAATTTATGTTCGAAAATGGGACAAACCAGGTAACTCCTTTTTAGGATTGCCATACAAAAACTTCGCTTTTTACTATATAGGGTGTTTCCGCTATGAGTAGGAGGTGATACTACTACTAACCTAGTCAAACAAAAAATTGTCTGGCAGGGGGTCCATCTCAACCGTTTGGTTAAGGTTTTAGCTTAGATTAAAGGTTTTAGCTTAGATTAAGGTTTTAGCTTAGATTAAATCTGTTAACGATTGTGAACAGGTACAGGGTGACTTTCACAAATTTTACGATTGGTGTAAAAGCAATAACTTGGAAGGTATTCCATATAGACAAATGTAAGGTTATGACTTTCCACAGGAATCTGAGACCAATCACTTATGATTATGACTTCTCGGACTCCTTGATTCGCCGTGTGGGTTCTATCTGCGACTTGGGTGTCAAATATGACCACAGATTGAATTTTATCTCCTATATAAAATACATGGTATAAAGAGTAGGTCTATGCATTTTACGGTACATACATCTACTGTATCGAGTTTATTCAGCTGAACTTCCTTCGTTTTCCGCTTAGGCACCTACCTTGGCATAATTCATTGGTTCTTCCACCTTATGATTTTTCATGTACGAACCCATTAATCGCATGTGCATTACTGTTAATAATATGGCTGAGCATTTTTTTGTTGACGTTTCTAAGCATATTGTAAAAAACGTCTATATAACAGATTTAATCTGAGCGAAAACCTTAGTATCGTCGTTGTTCCCATATGATTTTCTTAATCAGCCTGTAGTTCCCAAACGGTTGAGATAGACCCTGGCCGTACAATTTTTTGGATGTCTAGGTTAGAACTATCACCTTTTACCCTATGGATCCTGTATAGTGAAAAACGAAATTTTTTATGGCAATCTCACGAAGGAATTGCCGGTTAGTCCCATTTTCGAACATAAATTGTATTTATAATAGAATATGACAGTAATTAAGGTTATTAAGCATACATACAAAATTTCGGTACTGCTACCGCCATCTCTTGAGGAATGTCAAGTTAAACATTGCATATTTAAAAGTCAATCAAGAAATAAGGGCCACATTTCGTATCTCTTTTTGGTCTCATGCAAGCTGATTTATTGAAGATCATTGCACACTCTGATTGATGTGGTAAACACAGTCCTCCTATATATCTACCAAGGGACATCTGTATGTCATTTTATCCGCGGCCTTCGGTTTATGTTTAGTTTAACATACTAATACTAACACCAACTAAGTGGTGAAAAGCATGTGCTGTTGACCTTTTATCTATTAACCGTCTCACTACAGCGAGCTTGTCTTAAGCTGGTTCTGAATAGTCAAAAAATTATCTTAGAGCTGAATAGGTTAAGAGCTAATAACTCTTTAACGGTTATTAGTTAGCAAATAGGTGTCATAGATTTAGGTTTAGATTTATTAAAGGCTTAACGCCAAATAAGATTACACATCTTTTTAGTACAAAGAACGTTGGACTAACTAGCTTACTAAAAACTTAAATTAAATACTTTAAATAAGATGTAAAATGCATATGTGAAATATAAAATAAGACATAAGTAACAAAAATAAGAATAAAGATTTATATAATACAAAAAGATATAATATTAACAAACAACAAACTAAAATTACAAAACCTATATACTCGATCATTGCCAGGACTACCCCCTTCAGAACGGAAACATTTTAAGTGGTGGCAGTGTAACTCTGTGCCATCAACCTCCAGAACCTATCATTAGAGCCCACACGCTAAGCATCAGTTGGTAAATTATTCCAGGCCCGAATAGCTCGAACAAAGTAAGAGTCCTCAATTATGGAATGTTGAAACCTAGGTATCAATAAGTTGTAATGTCTGCCAGAGTTTAGAAATTCAAGTTGGTTAAAAAGGTACCGAGGCTTTTTGGAGCGTATAATTTTGTGAAGGGATGCAAGAAGCCTACGCCTTAAATATTCCATCAAGGGACAATCAAGCAGAAGGCTACTATGTGGTGAAACATGATGAAATCTTCTTAGGCTAAACACAAACTTCGTACAGTGAACGAATGCTAAAAGGTAAAGAAGACAACCACAACCGTCGAGGACAACCATAAACTTTTCCCAAAATATGACTAATCTGATCACAATATTTCATCCGGGAGTTGAGAAAACCCCTAGACTTCGCACACGATCAGTAAATTCTAACACTTGATTATCCAGAAATATAGGCGGTAAATCAGAAACTTCAATTGGTCGTCGATAAAATGGAATGCATTGGCATTTTTGGGGGTTCAGTTGTAAACCATTATTAGTCGCCCAACTCGAGACATTCGTTAAGTCAGAATTTAAACGGTCGATACAATTTTCCATTAGACCAATGTGGCGACCAATATATAACTGCACATCATCAGCATATATGTGAATTATACAATCCTCAATAACCTCAGGAAGATCATTAATATACATGCTGAAAAGCAAAGGGCCCAAAATAAATCGTTGAGGCACACCACGAGTAAGAGGCAAGGCATCAGAAAAAACTGTTCTCTATTCTTACACGCTGAAACCTGCCAGACAGAAAACTGCCGATAAGGGAAACTGCAGTTGAATGAAATTGAAAGTTAGTGGACAACTTAGATAATAATTTAGAGTAGCCTACCGAGTTGAACGCTTTAGAAAAGTAAAGAGGAGAGTCCACAGTTTTTATAAAAGAAAGTTACGTTAGTTAACTTTTCGTAAAAAAAACCAGCTCAAAGTAAAAAAAAAAAAGGTAAGAAAATCCGAAAGTTGTTAGAAAGGCATGAGGTAATATGTTCTTAATAATGACCATATACACCCACTCTGTAATGTTTGTGATGTTTTGGAAAAACTAGCATATTTTCTGTAAGTCCCAAACGGTTGATATGCTCCCCACCCTGCCACATAATTTTTTTTTTGCTAGGTGAGTACTATCACATCCTCCATCCTGTATGTTTGGACACTGCCTGAGAACGCGTCGACGCAGAGTGCTGAAATTTTGTATACAACGTTTTCACAAAAATGGTAAAAACCTTTTCAAATATGGACTAAATCGGGAAACCGTAAGTCATCTTGAAGAAAAATATGTCGAAAAAACGAAGCACCTCCCTCCTTTTTCATACCACCGAAACTATTAAAATTGAAAAAATAGGAAATTGGTTAACCAGTAACAAAGTTGTACTCTGAACAGACGAATTTTTATAATGATCATTCATTCACCAATGATTATTTCATTAGCCGTGTGTCAGTTAACCCGAATTGTTGCAGATAATCATTACTGTAATATTATTCGGGACATATAATTTCTTTCTAGCGTTACCAGCGACTCTTGGCGTCAGAATATTAAACTTTTATGGAATATTGAAGAAATCGGCTGAATTTTCCAACTGTTTTTGATATTTCTACTTTAGTAATATTTTTTCTTATATTACAAATATTTTTTTTTATTAATTTTTTACCGCTTTTTACGCTCTTTTCAAACCCCCTGCACTCCGAACAATTTTTAATATGATCTATCAGCAACTCCGAACCATTTTTACTATGGGCTACCAGCTACTCTGGAATATAATCGACGACATACGGCTCGAGCTTTTGTATGTGTTGAATGTGAGCTTATAACGCCAGATTTGGATGAAACTTTTACAGTTTGTATTGGATACCAAAATGGCTGACACGTATTTTTTTGTTTCCCCTTACCATGCCCAACCTTCCCGCTAGAGAGGGTTAGAAACTACGTGGTTTTACAATGAAACCTCATTTCCAAAAAATCTTATCTCGAGAACGAAGCAACCGATTTTTCTGATATAAATGCCGAATGAAGCATAATGCTTTATATCTTTTACAAAAATATATAGCAGCTCAAAACGAAAATAAATATTGCTAATAATAGTACTTCGTGATTTTACGGTAACGGTGATTTAAAAATTCATAAAAAAAAATAACTTTACGTGGGATGGCCATAGATGAATGTAGTTTTTTTAGTTGAATTTGTGGTATCCGGTAGAAGAAGATAGATGAAAAAAAATGTGTCTTGAGGTTTGTTGGGGGGGGGGGGGGGGGGGGGGCTGGCGTGTAATCCCCCGAGGGGTTGCCCGAAATAGGGCGTGTGGGGTATCAAATTAAAGAGGGAAGAGGTGTAATCGAGTGGAGAAGTTCTTGTCTTGATCCTGTAAACTTCATACGGACGTTTATATATATATATATATATATATATTCTTTCTTGCGAATGCATTAGCGGTCTGTTGTGAACGTATTTTGTTTGGGTGGCTAATCTCGTTGACGTAACGGTTCTTCGCAAACATGAGAATAAAATATAGCTATTTTTTCACCCTAACCCACTTCGACTTTTCGTAGAAATCTATCTCCTCCTATAGGTTTTTTAGCCAACAAACTATGATTCTTATGTGATTGGATTCACAACTTAATTTATTGTTCCATAGGGTACTTTCAATTACGAAAATGGAGGGGGTAATTTCGAAAAAACACTTTTTTACCAAACTTGGTATTTACATACTTCTTGTTTACGCGCTTCTTTTCCCCTATCCATTTTATCGGGAGGCGTAAGCTCTCGGAGGGGCGAGGCGGCAAAGCTTCAACTTCAAATGCGTATAGTTCACGAAGGAAGTGGCGTAGCTCGAAGTTTGAGGTCTTAAATGAAAGTTCCCAGCGGGGGCTATCACTGTTATGAATTTCAAAGTGGGAAGGTGGCGAAGTCTACAGTGGTGTCGGAATCACGATTTTTTCCACCATACATATGCAAAAACGGCAAACCCTGAAGCTCCCACAAAAAGAAACCGATTTAGTTTTACAGAAAACGGTTCTCCTAGTTTTACATCCTGCGTCGATTATATACTACGTTTTTCGATCGGGGGGAGTGGAGGAAATAACGGCCATTTTTACTCTGGCCGCTTTAACTAAACCATTTTACCTCGCCGCATAGGCATTAAAAAAATACCCCTTCCTTTCCCGCCCAGTAAACATCTGGAATTATTTTCAGGCCCTTAAAAAGTCTATTCTATTTAAGTGTGTATAAGTGTATAAATCCACCTCAACCCCATAATTCAGCTAAATATAGTAAGATTTCCCAAATTCCTTTTGATAATTATTTGAGTGAAAAATTTTCTGGAAATTTTCTCTTTATAAATTTTATGCATATTCGAGGCAGACAACAATGCCTCGATCCAATATAAAATCAACGACCGTATTTAGGGAAGACCTCAAGTTTTTCCTGGAAAATTTACTGGGCTCAACGTGTGTATATACTTAGTTTTTGCGTGTAATAAATAGTTTTTGAGATAATCGAAAAAGAAAAAAAATGCGTCCTTTTGAAGGAGAAAAATGGCCGTCTTTTGATGAGTCGGGGAAAAAACCTCCCATGAAAGAATTTTTCACAGTAGTGCACTAATGCCGTTAAAAGAAAGAACTGATGAAATATATGCGAAATGTAGGAACTGGAGGGAAGGGGACCCAGCTGTATGAAAATGGGTTCTTAGGCGGAAAAACGTGTCGATGAAGTTTCTTTAATTGGAAAAAAATAAATCCACTCGATAGTACTCAGTGAGACCTTTCACTTGATATGCGATATACCAAATAGGAAGGACCCCCTCCGAGGGTACCTACCATTAAAGTACCCCTTGTAAAAAAAATCTTCAACGAATTGTAGTTGGCACGAAGTTGAGATGAACAGTGGAATCGATTTTCCAATCGGACTTAACTCTACCAAGTTATAGGTGATTTACCGTGCAAAAATCTAGTACCTCATTAAAAAAAAAGTAACGTACTAAAAAAAGTGGGTATGGAGATCGAAGGAGAAGTGAAAACAAAGAACTATGGCGGTTTTAGAAAAAGTTGAGAAAGTATACTGCGCTCCCTGCAGAGGGGTAAACAGTTATTCTAGTACGTTTTCGGAAAATCTAGTACAAATTCTAATATGTTTTTATATGGATTTAGAGTACCTACACCGCTATGGTCCGAGGTGACATGGCTGAGTTATAAGCACAAAACTAAATACCCCCACCGTTTCTCCTCCCTCTCCAAAAAAAAATCAAAAAACGTAGTACTCTACTTGTCCTTCTAGGCGATTATCTAAAAACCACTTTGAAATCAAGTAAATCAGATGGGTGTCTTCGGAGATTACCCCTGCAAACTTTTTTGTACATATGTATATAGGACGAAAAATTGAGATTTAGGCTCTCTCCTTCCGCCCCCTCGCCTACCAGTGACCCCACCCTAACCACCTCTCAGCGACCACTTGTAGCCCCCGATGGTAGCTTTAATTTAAGTCCTTAATGAGCTCTGTGCGCGTTTTCGATAAGGAGTTATAAGCAAAAGAAGTTGAACCTTTGCCTTCCTACCCCGCCGGATACGAACCCCTGTCCTAAAAATCAACACCATTAAAAGATATGCGACATCGAGACGAATACACCCACTAAAAATGGTAAACAAATATATATATTTAAATAAAAAAACAATGTTTCTGTTAGATGTCGCCGCTGTGGCGACCACGGAGTAGTAGCTTATCTTACTATGTCGCCGGAGCGGTTTGAATTGATCTTAAGGGTTTAATAAGAATAACCCTCCATCTGTCTTCCAAAACTCATCCAATGATCATTCCGTGCGTTTACGCAAACATAAGGCAATCACTGAAGGTTGTATAGTAGCCACGGTATTTAAAAAGAAGACGCAATTTTTCTTCCAACTGATTCTCTATTTTCTGTAGGATATACTTGGCGCTATAAGTCTGATGGTTGTTACCAATGACAAAAACAGTAGAAAAGGGAAGTGTAAAGGCCGGGTAAATGCCTAATAGCAACAGCACCACCTCTAATCGAATTATTATTTATTTAATCTGAAATTGCACAAACCAATTTACATAACGGATTGGGTGGGCCCCTAAAACACGTAAATTCAAACAATAAAGTCGCGTACTTCTGTATCCAATCAGAGAGAGAGATACCACAGACAAAATAAATCACTCAAGCTAATTAAAGATTGCTTTGGATTAGCGAAATTTCTATGTGTTCGCAGCTAAATTCTTCAATCAAATTCCGATTTACTGCCAAGCAAAGGGAAAATAAAAGACCACAAAGTTCCAGTAAGCCACCATTACATCAGCAAGAATGAACTCAAGCTGTTAAGGAATTTCGCGCAACACTTAACACAAGAAATTTCTGGAGTTGGCTGTTCGAAGTTCTTCAGTTTTCCGAAGCAGTGCTATATGGGAGCGCTTTGCAAGTGCAGACGACAACGACGAAACTACACCGAACTACAAAAGTACATCGCAAAACACGACAAGTCGTCTAATCCACGCTTAAACCTCGTTGGGAAAGTAAAGCTGCATTTAAGCTTAGATTGGGAATTTTAAGCGCTAAAGGAATGCTAAATTTTACGTTTAGAGGTAAACGAAATTACGAGGGGCGCTCGTTTTAATCGTTATTAGGGTGGAAATTTGTTGTTTTTTTTTTCTTTCGTTTTAAATCCGAAAACCGTTTTGTGGTCAGAAGCAAAAAGTATATGAGGATTATAGAATGCTATTTACTTCTGCACACTGTGTGACTGTTTATGTACATGTGAAAGCAAATTACTAGTTAAATTGATGATGCAAGTGGCTTCTTTTTCCCCCCAAAACCAGATATTCAAATTAGGCGTGCTTCACTGTTTTCTTTTTCTTAAATTTATGGAAGTTTTCAAGGCCTTCTTGTGATTATTCTTAATTCTGCGTCCATTTTAATAAGCTGATTCAGATTTTATTAAAGTTATGATTTGAAAAATAAATAAATTCATATGGGAGGGAATATGCGGGTTGTGTCATGCCTCGTGCAGGTATAGAAAACAGACGCTGAGTAACTACGTAATTTTAGAGTCATCTTTCTATTAATTAGTTAGTTCGAGGTTTCTTCTTCTCCACTGAACTTAATGTAACACGTGGGTGAAAATAAAATAAAAAAATAAAAATAAAAGATTAATATTAACACAGGGTCGGCATATTTGAAATAAGCGAATGGAGATTAGTAGCAGTTAGTATGAGGTTTTTTCGGTTATTCTCAACCAAACGTAGTTTTTGGTCTATTTAATGTAATGCAAGAGCAGTGAAGGATTGAAGATAGTTGAGACTCCCTAGGCAAAATATATTTGAGCTCTCCACTCAAAATGAAAGTTATGTGGCAAAAGCATAAATGAAATTTTGTACCCCACCCCGGGTGTCATCCATTTAGGGGTAATTAAAAACTTACAAAAATTTGATAAAATGAAATGTCGCAAAAGTTATAAAACGGTATACATAGAAGTTTGAGCCGTTCTTAATTCATGCATATAAAATCACACTTAAAATTTAGCGCTTTCGGTGCTAGGTCTAACGATTTTCTGACTCAGTCTGCAGTAGCGGTATCTAATATTCTGTGGTCAGCACCCAAAAAAAAATATTTTTTCACATCAAACGTCCAATTTTTTTTTTTTTAAAGTGAATCACTTATCTTCATAATTCCTTCACATCTGACGTGATGTTCTAATGTAAGTTAATTTGCACTCAGATTGCACAGCAAAGTAAAGGCTTTAATCTTGACCAATGAGGAGAAGATGCTGTACCTTGGCCATGTGTGTACATTGGTCATTTCATTAACTGTAGGTACCGCACTTTTATCCGATTTTAATAATCAACAGATTATTATTATTATTAATTACGGGGGATGCAGACAGGGTTTCTGCCTCTCATCTTGTCACTGCGGCCTATAAGATCTATTGTGACATTACCCCTGGATACCCTAGGGCGCCCATTCCAACTTAAGGTCTTTGATGAAGCTTATAATATTCTTTAGGGCCATTTTTTCGACATCCTCTGGCAGTGGAAATGCCTTTCCTAGATGTCTTAGCCTTATGCGGCACAGAGCTTCGCAGTCACATAGGACATGTTCAGCGGATTCGTCGTCTTCCATATAGAATCGACAGGTCTCATCATTGACCTTACCCATCTTCTTAAGATGGTATCTAAGTGGGCAATGCCCAGTAAGTAGGCCCGTTATGAGCCTTAGTTCTTTCCTGCTGAGTGTGAGGATTTCTTTTGTCCTCTGTTGCGAGTACTTTATAAACTTCTTCGCTTGTCTCAGCCCCGGGGTATTTTCCCAGTATTCCTTCTTAGTTCTGTCCTCCCAAAGCCTGATTTGAGCTGAGAGGTGACTTTTCGGGTGTCCAAAGACAGGCTCAGGGCCAATAAACGGAAATTTGGCTCCTTCCTTTGCAAGGCGGTCCGCAATCTCGTTTCCCAAAATCCTTCATGTCCTGGTACCCAGATCAGTGTCACCCTATTTGTCTCGGCAGTTGCTTTAAGACAGTAAGACAGTCCCAAACCAGCTTTGACTCAAAGGTAAACAAGTTTAACGCTTTAAGTGCTGCTTGGCTGTCTGATATTATGTATATTTTTGCTCCACGCATATTTCTATGGATTATTTCGCGAGCGCAGAGTTCTATGGCGTGTATTTCTGCTTGAAAAATGGTTGGTGAGGCCCCCAGTGCCTTTGCGAGATGCCACCTTGGCCCATATATGCCCACGCCTGCTTTACCTTCCATTTTGGATCCATCCGTGTACCATTTAAGAGATCCTTTTTCAAAGGGTAGGTCCCCAGTGTGCCACTGTTGACGGTTCCCCACGATCACCTTAAATGGTGTTTCAAAGCTATATGACGTTTCGGCATAACGTCTGAAATTGGGTTAGCCATCGGGTCCTCTATGAAATCCTAGAGGACTTTCAGGTGTACAACCAGATTATTTGTACTTAGGAGGTTTGCCCTTTGTAGCCTAATTGCACTAAGTATGGCCTGCTCCCTAACATGCAGATGTAAGGGTAGCAGGTCCAACATAGCCTCTAGGGCCGCAGTTGGGCAGGTACGCATGGCACCGGTTACTCCTAGACATGCAAGCCGTTGTAGTTTTTGCAAACTAGTTTGAGCTGTCTTTTGTTTTGTTTTTGGCCACCAAACGAGTGAGGCGTATGTGACCATGGGTCTTATAATAGATGTGTATGACCACAGACTCATTTTTGGTTTAAGACCCCAAGTTTTGCCAAAAAGCCTGCGGCATGTCCATGTTGCCACTGTAGCTTTATCCAGTATTCTTTTTAAGAGAGAATTCCACTACTGTTCCCTCAAGAGATGGTGCTTGTAGGTAAAGCTTCCTTTTTCTCGTGAAGGGTACAACTGTTGTCTTACCAGGATTGGCTCGAAGTCCCAATCAACAGATGGATGACACTTAAGTTATTCTGGGAATTAGTTTGTTGGACAAATGTGCAGTTATTGCGGTTTACAGAAAAGTCGTGAAAAAAGTAAATATTTTCCAGTGATAAAGAATTAAAAATGGTGGGATTCTATTCTTCCTTTATCTTTGGATTCCAGCTCACGTCAAACTTGCTTATATTTACTATTATAAATCGTGCATTACGTTGTGAATTGTGCATCTTTAAAATATTTCACATACGGTTTTGTTTCTTTTGCAAGCGGTATCTACCTTGGACACTTTAAACATTTTTATCACGGACTTGTCCAAAAAACCCATAGCCCGGGCTTTACATAAATAATAAATTAATTATGTCTAGCTATGACAATTTTTTGTTTAGTAACCTGCTTTGCGAATATTTTTATTCTTAGTTGACTAAAGAGTGTTATTTAATTTAACTCTGTTGATATACCATCATTTCTTCTTAGTAAATTAGTAAATTACAAATGTCCAAGGTACAATAAGTAGGACCTTCATATTTCCTTTCATATATCCCGAAATATAAATTTTTAACTGCATATTCGACGATTATTGGAAAGGTTATGGATTAGACAGTCTATAATTATCGTTTACATCTTATTTGTCTCATTAGTTTTGTAACAAAAAAAAAAAACGCTACTTCAAGAGTAGGTATCAAGGTAAGTACCACCTTCTCCTAGTCATAAAAATGGTAGTGCCTCCATTTTTCTTTATATTCAAGAAAAATTGTGTCATATTGTAAGAGAGGCACAAGATCTTGCTGTAAAAAAATTCAAGGACGAACAGTTCGTCATAAAAAGACATGGTTGGTGAGGTTTGATTACTGACAGATGCAGGGTTCACAATACACTGAAATCTGACATTCGAAATTGATATGTTGGAATATTTTGAACGATTCAATACTAACCTCCGAATTAGATTGAAGTCCATTCAAAATGTAAAACTTCATTGTTCGAGGTTGTCGAGCGAAATATTTTGCCTTCGGTGAACATGGAAAAGTCAAAAATAGCTGCATATCAAAATTTTGCTGATTTTTATGATGATTCATCCGAGACAAACCTTATCCTGGAGATACCAAGATTGAGGAGGTATTTAAAAGCAGCTAATGTTACTGCGTCATAAAAATAAATGATCGTAGGTATTTCGATAGCCGCCACTGTAACCTAACCTAACCTTTGTCAAAAGATCAACAAATTTCTGATTAGCCTTCAAATAAACTCCTAAGTAAAAAATTGGAATGTTTTTCTGTTTTTGGACTGTTGTCAATCCACAAAATTTCTTTCTGAAGAAAATGAGTAAAATCGTAAGAAAAATATTTATGCTTTTTTGCACGGTACACAGAAAGCAAGGTTACCTAAAGAACAATAGTCTTCTCTGCCAGAGTGTCATATTGCATTGCAGCCGAGAAGTGTAGGGTTTTTGTGGTACATGACAACTTTTGACAAATTACATCAAACTGCTTTTGTAAATTATTTAGTGCTTTCCATATAAAATTTGCCATCTTGATTTCTGTATAAACTGAGGCTTTTTTGAGCTGTTTTGAACTGTTGTTGATACGGCATCCAATAGTGGCATAAATTCATTTCACGTAATTTTCTAAGAAAACTAGAAAAGGAGTTATAAAATTGTTCTAGACCTAATTTTGACGATTCCCTAGAGGTCTAGATATATTTATATCCCTCTGTCTTGAAAGCGTTCTCGTTTGAGTTGTTTTTCGAGTTTCGTTTGAGATCAGTTCCTTGGACAGTAAAAATATCGGAGCAATTTTCAGAGATTTTTATTACCCGCATTATTGCTGCACCCAAAATTTGAGGAGTCAGTGTCAATGCAAATTTGACCTTACTTTTTAAAAAAATTATACTGCGCCCAAAAAATTTCAGCTCGCTATAGGTCAGCGCACTCTCAAGTTATCGTGGGCGGACAGACGGACAAACAAACATGAAAAAATTGAATTATCATCTCATTCATTTTCTTGTACCGTTATTGTAACCATTCCAATGTAGTAGACGATCCCTAGCGCCCATGCACCCGAATCATTCCAACTTACCGACTTTTAATAGTGAATAAAACTTCGAAAGAAAGAAAATTTCGTAAAAAAAAATGTAGGCTTGCTTGAGGCGAAGTTCATAAGCATTTTTAGTGGCCAAGGTGAAAATGTACGCCAGGTAGGTTAGATAAATAAGAGGGGTGCTGCCGGAGATAACCAGCGTGCTTCACTTAGATGTCCTTCGGGTCCACTGCGTACACCTTTAGAATCATGAAATTCTAACCTACTAAGAAATCAGCCCTAGATCCACCATACTTTCCTTGGTAATCTCAGGATTCACCTGAATTCTCTGATTTGCAGTTCACACAGATCCACTGTCTTCGTATAATTTTCTTCTTTTAGAAATTATTTGCATTCAACCTCAAAGACATAAATAATTTTGTAGAAATTTTAGTAGTTTTAATTTTTTAAAGGGAGATAGATTACTTCAAAATTCTGCCATTATGTTCTATAGGAAAATGCTTCAGAAAGCTCAGCCAATGTTATACGAGGGGGAGCCCCACTGACATGAACATAAATGGATCGCTGATCATTTCAAAAATTCATAAACCAATGCCACCGCTCTTAAGTATCTCTTTGTTTCCGGGTCAGCATCATTCAGGGAAAAACAACTCCAAAATTAATTCACTCTAATTTAGCGGAAATAACGGGTTGACATCTCAGACCAAACTAGTAGTGTGCATAGGTTCTAGTGAAAGTGTAAATGTCATTTTTAAATATCGCAGATATTGCCCGAAGTCTTTTATGAATATAAAACGAAAAATAGGTTTTGGGAGAAAAAATATAATAATTGTTCGGATATATTTGTAATAATAAAAACCTTGTCATATCATTCATCTGAAATATTTGTTTGCTGTATTAATTTGCTAAATATTTCATTGTATTAAATTGCTATTGTCATTAACATAATTTCAAGTTGCAATCTATTCTATTTAAAGTCATTGTTAATAATTCTCTCTGTATATGCTGTAAAACAACTTCACTCGATCGACTATCCATTGTTCTTTGCTGATTACAATCTGTTATCAGTGCAACGGATCTTCACATAATTTTGCCAAATCTGCAATCGCAAACTGACTGTGGTCGAGTGAGGTTGGGAGGAAAGTTTATATTGAAAACAAATGAAAATAAAGTGCTAATTATCTATCTGAAAATTTACTTTGGATTTATTTACAACAATAATAATAAAATGCACTAATATCAGACATGGGCCTAACAATCAAGAATGTGGGGTCGCGGCGCCAGGACCCATGAGGATGACATTTCTTATACTGTTTTACATGCGAGTTGTTCTTGCTATGCATCCTTTGGTATTACGAATTTAATATATCAAGGCATTAACTAATAAGTGATTCGTACGATATATGGGGATGTACATATGTCGATATCGAAATGATAATTAAGTGAAAGTGTCAGTGAATATTAAGTGTAAGTGTAGATTTTGGGGAAAGTGAGCTGTGATTTCGTTTTCTCTAACCTTATTCTTCGAGGGTTTAGGGTACCATTTTGTCTTCTTCATAGATAATGATCTGCCATCTCTTTAATGTCCAACTTCTAAGGTGGTTCACCAAATGCTTTATTAAATTAGGGAAGTGCTTATGGCTGTATCTACTTGGTAGGAAAATCTTTGACTGTCTACAGTCTTACAGTTTTATTACCCATCCTATGTAGTGTTAATTTCTGGCCAACATTTGTACTGTTTGAATAGCGAAAGACGGTGTTCAGGACAGATCATTTGTTTTGAAGTTTGTGCTCTTTTCGTTCATTTCCTACTATCCCCGTGAGCCAAGCTAAAAGTGTTCGTATTTCGAGTCTCCAAATCAAGTTGAGATTTTTTCTTCACTAATTAACTTATTTTGAGGCGAGCACATCGGACATCGGCACCTTTAGTGCCGTTTTTCCAATAATTCTATTTTATTGATTTACTCTGATTACTGATTCGATCAAACACGTCCGGTCTAGATGATCTGGTTGACTCTGTATGATTTCTCTTTATCCAATTCGTTTTACAAAATACTTTTCTCTCGAATATTAATCGATTTTGGCATTTCAATTGAAGAATTTATTTATTATTACTACAAAAACGATTTACATGCTAAGATTCAATAATTGAGAAAAGTAACTTTAACCAAGTTGAATCTCTAGATGAGATTTAGATAGTTGGAAATCTGTGCAATTAATGTAACCGTCAAAAAGACGAGACATTGATGCGATAGGCTCGTGGATACCATATTTTCTACGGGGGTAAAAAATGTGGGAAAAGTCAATGTTTTTCAAGGGGTGAGAAGGGGTCGACAAATTAAATATAAAAGATTCGCTATGTATGAAACACTAAAGGATAAGCTACATGGCGAGATACTTTGGCATCCATAGACGAAAACTTTGATCTATGGAGACCCAGAGACTCGTGTATACACTTTGGAGACACAAAAACTCTCTAAAAAGACCTAGTCTCTATAGACTTTTTTCGTCTTCGGTCTCCCGTCGTGTATTTTATAACAAACAGGTCTTCACAGGCTCAGTCTCCGGCCCCTGAAGTTTGTTCATTTGTCGTCCCCAGGTCTTTGGAGACTAGTTGTGTGCTCTGGTCAGTTAAGTATAGATTTACTCGGAAAGAAAAAGGTCTAAATTGGGGTGAGTTTGACAAATTATTACAAAGAAATTAATAAAAAAAAAAATAATTAATGAAATACATTTAGAGCAGAAAATTTGTTTCGTCAATAGAGTTCTGGTTATTTTTGAACCAAAAAAAATCGAAAATTTTTTGTGTTTATCAAGTATAATTTATACACCCCTTTTTAAGCTTTTTCACTTTTCCCATAACATTAACTACTTTTCAGATAATTCCAAATACTAAAGATCTCTGGAGATCTTTAGAGACTAAACTTTAAATATCGTGTATACACTTCGGTGACGTGTCTCTAGAGACTTTTTTATTATGGTCTCCGGACACCTAATTTTTGGGTCTCCAGATTGCCTTGTAAACATTTCGGCGATTATAGTCTTTGTAAGCCGGAGACTGGAGATCAAAAGTCTCTCACCGTGTATCTTTACCTTTAAACTCCTTCCACCATCTTTTAATGAAAGCCTTATTTGTAAGTGCATCAATATAGTAATCGAATGAAAAGTGAGGTGTGAGCATAATCCTGGTTTTGTGAAGACGTGTTAATGAGCTACCGTTAATAGTGAATTGCACAGGAATTCTTCGGAAGTTGATCGAGCAACATTTATGGAAGCCGTCTAAGTCAAAGTTTAAAAAACCTATTCATGCCTCCTAGAAACGATAGGGAAACTTTTGGCGTCCTAAGCAACAAAATCAATCCAATAATTCAGACACAGTCATAAAGACTGTCCCAGATGAAAAGTGGACGCAGAAAAAATTTAATAACTCTTGACTATTAAAATATTTTAGAAATTTTATTTCACTAATGCGAATGTGACAATATAGTCTAACTGTAAATCATTATTATTTGCTCAATTTTTAGTAACGGTAAAATTGACGCACTTTTTTTTAGGCCTGCCATCAAATTTGTTACTAAGTTGAATTCAGCTGCTGCATAACACGGATGTACCGTTTTCTGAAATCCTCGATGTTTCTGGTCTGTTTATTTGTTCTCTTCAATTTCTGCTTCATATGCGCCCAGTATTATTCAATAGGACGTAACTCCGGGCAATTAGGCGGGTTGGCGTATTTTGGAACAACATTGATTGAATTTGCCTCATAAAATTCCAAGGTCCTTTTGCTGTAGTGGCACGTTGCCAAATCAGGCCAAAATAAAACAAGAGCTCCATGTGACCTTATGAAAGGGAGCAGTCTTTTTTTAAAGCATTCCTCGATGTAGACATCGCTGTTAATACACCCTTTTGTAATGAAAGGCTTTGATTTCAAACCGCATGCGCAAATAGCCTGCCAAATAAGAAATTTTGAAGAAAACTTGGACATCCTTCGAGCTTTAAACTGCTTAGGGACCCCTCCTCAATGAGTGGAATCGTAAAACGTTTGTCCAGGAAGTTGCTTGAAGTCTCAATTGCAGTATGTTTCGTCGTCGAGAATACAGCAAGAATACTTTGTCAAAAAATCGGAGCAAAGTTTTCTTGCACGCGTATTACAGATTTTTTCTTTTTCTTCACTTCTGTCGGGCGCACATAAAACTTTAAATGATTTTAAATTTGTCGTTTTTTTCATCCTGTATGCTGTTGACTTCGATATTCCCACGTTTATGGCCACATCTCTGATGGAAAGGTTGGGGTTCCTCTTGTAGATGTTCTTTACCTTTTTCTCTTTTCCTATGTCCTTCGAACCTTTTTTCGCACCAGTTCCATATTTCCTCTGACTAGTCATCCTTTCAGCATAATAATTTTTTAAAACCTTGTAAATAGTACTTTTAGCAATTTTAAGCTTTTTAGATAACTTCCCAATGAACCATTCGGGATTTGCACTTCGTGTGGAAATAATTAATTTTCTTTGAATTTCTTGATTAGGTGCCATTGTTCACGTTACGGTGATATCAACAAGACTGATATGTACATCAAAATAATGAACTGTGACAAACCAGTCGTGGCATGTTCGATCATAATTCGTTAGATAATAGTGAAATAACAAAGGAAAGAGTGCGTTCACTTTTCATCTGGGACAGTCTTTAAATACATCATTGATGTAAATGAAGAAAAGTTATGGTCCTAAATGGCTTCCTTGAGGGACACAGGAATAATTGTCAATTTTATTGGAAAGTGAATCTCGAAACGAAATAAAACACGCTGCGTACGGCTTGACAGATAAGATTAAATCCAGTTAGCAAGAATAGAAGGAAACCCAAGGACATAGAGATTATGGATAAGAACCCTTTCCTATTAATTATTAATACTTCCATGCTAAGATCAGTAAAAATGTAGTCGACTTGCTTACCATTTTCAATTCCAGTAAATTAGTAGTGGTGGATTTTCCCTTCATAAAGCAATGCTGAAAAGTGCCCAAAAAAGGTTTACGATGAAACTGGAGGACATCAAAAACCAAGCCTTCGAATTTTTCCAGAATTTGTTATGGATAAATAAATTTTTGCCATTGGATTCAAATAAAGAGGTTCTGAGGTCTTTTAATAATTTAAAATTTCAAAAACGTTCATCCAAATTACTTAGTACTTACCATAATAACTACGATTACCACAAATTTTGTATTTATATAGTTCCTACCAAGTACTAGTCTTCTTCAGTTTAATTTTAATTTACATAATTTGAAAACTCTTCAATTAAAATCACACCTTGAAGATTAACTAAGAAATACCTTTCGTCTCCATTGCAGAATTCGAATCAAGGTAGCGCCAATTGCATAACATTTTCGAAGTCAGTTACTATTTTAAAGTGGTTGGGTAGGATATTGAGAGAAAAACAAGTTTATTATAAAAAGGCGTTTGCGCTGGATATCAGCACTTCTTTTAACATTAGAAAAGCTATGAGAGTATAGAAAATATCATAAGAAACTAACTGAACAGTTCAACTAGATTTGGTATCGTTTCAGTCTAGCCAACCAGCATGGGCGGTAAGTACATATCTGCACAAATATGTATGCATGTAGTACATATGTATGAAAATAGTAGACAGTCGAGTTGCAAAAATATAAACACCTAAACAAACAGGTAGGCATAATTAGAGAAAATTGTTATGAGACATTTTTGTAAATATACCATTTCAAGATATGGTCGTGGACGATCGTTTTCAAGGACAGTTTTTTCTTAGGCTTTTCTTAAAATTTTATGTAATCAGAAAGAGTTCCGATTGCCAGTAAGCGCGTAAAACCCGAAAATTTTGAAAACTTAACACTTTTTTTTTTTTTTTTTGTAACAGCATTTCGAAGGGGATGCCCGATTTTGCTAGGTAAGCTAAATTATAGCTTACTTAACCACCGTTTACCAACCAACTTACCATGCAGACGAGACGGACATGCAGTTAAAATCGACTTGCTTTAATTTATTTCGGTATCTAATCAATTTTTACCGCACCAGGTATGATTACCAACGTTAGCACAAGACTTAAGTAGTTACCCTACGATTTCACTTAACGTATAAAAAGCATCTCTGAGAGTGTACTGACCTTTTGCTGGTAGTAAGAAATTTTGCAAAATATCACAAACACCACTAGTGTACCACACTGACTTGAAGTTAAGCACAGTTTGCGAGAAAGAGATGATTATTAAATCACGTTTCATAACGGTATATATATTTATGTGTGTGTTTTACTAGAAAGTTGACAGGTGGGTTTTGCAGTTTCCTTCCTCTATACTGGCAGATAACAATTTTCTTACGCGATTAATTATTTTAATTTTCCGTAGTAAATCTTAAAGAATCTCATCACTGAACTTAATTCTGCAGCACCATAATGGAAAGGTTAAGCAAATTCTACCGCCCAATACCGGACTGAATCGAGTGTTTCACTGATTTTTAAGCACACAAACGACGATTCCACCTCTTCACTTTCTATCGTCCACCTTGCACTTTATCAATTCATTATTTTCCGTTGTTTTTTTCGCGCATCATTATGACACCGCACTGCACCACAGAGTTTTATCTCAATTAAAACTTCACCAGACGGAAGAGCAGATTCAGTGGCTTTTGATCCAATTCTTAACTAGTGCATTGCAAGAAATTTTCTTGTCTTCTTGTTAATTTAAAAAAAACTGCGAATCAAATCACAAAACGCGAAGAACTCCCGACGGTCGAACGGTTTGAACGTTTATGAATGAAATCTCTCAGGCAGACCTGAGCAGCGCTGCGCTACTTGACCAAGGCAAGAAGGCAAGAAGAAACCAAAATAACCGACAGATTCATTTCTTTTCAACCAATTGATAAAGAAGCCGGCGCCATGTATGCTAGTCTCGGTTATACACATGTTTTGCAAAGTAAATGCTGCTGGCGTACTTTGTCTTCGCCCATTTGAGCTCACTTTTTACGATGATATCAACAGGTGATTCACCAATCACCAGTGTGCAAAGTTTATTGCTTAGACTTGCCAACTGGTGTTTGTATTAATATGAATTTAATGGTAAAAATAGTTTAAAGAGTTTTCTATTTAAAATTTACACGCTAAATTCTGTTAAGAGCCAAGAATTTCTATAAAAAGTCACCTTATCTCACCTGTCTAACACCTCACCTAGTAAGAAATCAGCAAATATAATCTTCTCACTCATGCAAACGTATAGAGATATATGATAACATTTCTATGTGAAAGGTAAGAAAACCACAGGTGATTGGATTGGGGTATTCGAAAAATGTCACTAGGTGGTAATAGATGTCACTCATTCTAAAAATATTTCTTGCACATGTGTACAGTTCTCAATAAAAGTTTTATTTTTTATTTTGAGTTCAAAATGTTTTTTGCCAGTAAGTTTTTTATATATTAAATTTTTTTTTCAACGGAATGTCTGGCATCACGGGTTTACAGAAAAAAAGTATGCCAGACATTGAAATAAAAAGTGTTGTTGTGGCATTTGTGTCAGAATTTACACCTTTTTCATGCAATTGTTTTTGTAATTTTGTTCTGTTTGCTGGTAAGAAATGCAGATTTTACAGCAAGGGTCGATCGTAGAGGAAATGTATCAGGGTATCCCGGAATCTGGGGTTAATAGTGACCACATTTACAATCGAAAAATCCCTTATGAAATATTTATTTCGGCTTATTTTCTTTGATATAGCATAAAAATGTTTTTGGGGAGATTCTGTGTGTGTTTTTTTATAGTTAATACTAACTAAGAGCATCAACAATAGACTCATGATTAGAACCTGTGAGAGAGATGAATGATGATTGATTCAACCACGAGGATAGCTATATTTCGGATGATATTCAAACTTCCTCATAAGTTAAGCAATCATCTCCATGTAGGGTCCCGATTAGGGTTAGCTTGAATCCAATATTTCATGGTGTTTTACAATTTTTTTTATTCAAATATTTTAATTATGTACATTAATAATTAATAAATTGTAAAAAAATTATATGATTTAAATTTATTTTTTTTTTTAAAAAAGAATATTTTAAAAAGTTACTGCATTGAAAATTTCAAAATTCAGACGACTTCTAAAGTCTTAGTCAGGGCTACGATTGAAACTGTTAATCAGGCTTTATTGTAAGAAATGCATTGAATAATGTGTTTTTTGTGTTGCTCTGCTCATCAACAGAAGAAATTGCCACTTCCAGTTATCGCTGCAGACTGACAATGTAATGGGAGCATCTTTGAATTATAATTAAAATATTGTTGCGAGCGTGGCCTTTGGTTCGTTATTTAAAACACAATATTAATTAGTTCTTTATTACACTTAAATCATATAAAGTTCACAAACATTTATTTAATCAACTCAACTCTAATTATCGCTAACACTGTACTTTCAATTATCGCAATCTAATTACACACTATCGCTTCTTTATTGCTTTCGCTTCTTAACACTGCAACGTCTAAGACAAGACTCTTTCTCTGGCGATGACAACTGTTATATTTATACCCTAGAAACACTCCCGATTATTCTGGAGTGTTCTATTCCAAAAGCTTCTTGACTATTCTATTTGTTCTATGCCTGTAGATTTCCTGTAGATTTCATAATCGATTCTCCAAACCTGAAGTTATTTACTCTCCGAACCTGAAGTTGTTTATTGCCAGTAGATGTCACCAGTTGTCTCTTTCTATTGCACGTAACAATATTTATGGAATGTGGTATATTGACTGCTTCTAAGAAGATTTACTTTCATAAGCATTTTATCTCGACGTTCATCCATTCGTTTTTTATTCTGTTTCGATAAATTTTAATCTAAGTTCGTTCTAAACTCGTCTAAGTTTTCAAATAGAAATTTATAAACACATAGAGCGGTCAAAACAGTCGCTGAATTTTTATTTAATTCCATTGCTGCAGTCTCTATTGGTAATAGGATATCTAACAATTCTTTTACTTGATTGCCATTAAATGGTTAAAAATTAAATGTCGCATCGTTGACTGCTGGCTTACCCGTTGGTTATGTCAACAGATTTTATATACATAACCACTCCATATATGGATAACGCCATACGGATAACAGAAAACTCCTACACCGGAATCTGGAGACATCTATTTATTCCATAATCAATGTATATACTACCTTTTTGGGCGATTAACTCAATATTTTATTTATAAATATATTTAATTTTTAACCACACTGTTGTCATATAATTTCAGTGCTTAGTAGTTTTTGTTATACCCTAGATGAAATCTGTAGGGTATACTATACTAAGTTTGTCCTTCCGTTTGTAACGAATAGAAATAATTATGGTAGAGCAAAATGGATTGAACACCCATATATAATATTAAGAGTTATTTTGATTTTTGCATATCCGTCTGTCCGTCTGTCTATCTGTCTGTGTGTCCGCACGATAACTCGAGAACGCATGTACTTAGAGAACTGAAATTTTGCACATGTTTTTTTTTTAAAAAAAAAGGAAGTAAATTCAAGTTCGAAAATGGGACAAATCGGGTAACTCCTTCAAGAAGTTGCCATACAAAACTCATTTTTCACTACATATTTGGACATTGCTTTACAAGGCATCTGCGTAGAGAGCTGACATTTTCTACGCGACGTTTTCATAAAAATAGGAAAAATAATTTCATAAATGAGCTATATAAAAATGCTGATCTTTTACGTAGGTATTCTGTGAAAACAATCAGTCTTAGACGTTTTTTGTGTACTCAAAACTTCTTCAGAATATGAAATGCTATGAATCTAGTAATAGTAATTTTTACTGTCCGACGAACCGTTCTAGAAATACTTATATGCGAAAAACCACTTAGAAAATCAAACTTACACAGATCAGTGACCATACGAAATTACATAGACCCAGTTTAGACAGGTCAGTCTCAGTATAAATCTGTAGGTTCGGTGATGCTTCATTCCTGCTCCCAACCATCGTATTACCGAGAAGTTTTCGTGGGGCAGAGGCAGCTTATTGACCCATCTAAACAGGTCATGAGGGCATTCATCTAGGATATCATAAGTATTACTCTTGGACCAATTCTAGCTTTCTTACTTGTTTTATTTAAAATTTGGATAAAAGAACATCCACAAGACAACTTATCTGTTTATTCAAAGAAACTTTAATAAATAAATAATAATAATAAATAAAACTGCCACTTGAGAAAGTAATTGTATAATCTTTTGAAAATAGCTGAACAGTTAGAAAGAAAACAGTATTTTCCTGAAAACAAAAAAAATGTCAAAAAATATCCAGATTATCGGAAAATTAAGGAAATATATCCGGATTACCGAATAGTCAAAATGGGTCGGATAATCCGGATAATTTGATATCCGGATATCCGTGTTGGAAACCCTAGTCGCGATGAGGTGCCACACTGAGGGGAAATTGGTACTCCATAGTGCGAATTTCCTTTCCTTGTCCAGTAAAAGTGAAATTCGCATCATAATTTTTTTTTTCAATTAAAATACACATACAGTATAAAGAAGTCAATAAAATGCTGGTGTGAATTTCCGCCATGTAATGGGAAACTCGCACCGATATAATTTTTTTCGCAAAAATCACAAATTTATAAAATTTATAACTTAGCATAAAGAAATATTACAAAATATGGTTTTAGAGATCCGAGAGGAAATCTGTACCTTTTGGAACGTTCATATAAACAGAATGAGCGAATGTGTGCGAATTTTACAAGAGAAATTTTTTGATGGTGCAAGTTATGGTTTTGCACTTAAAACAGGATGCCAATTCCACAGGTGCAATTATTAGAAGTACGAATAAAAGACTTATAACTTAACCATGGCACGAATGTTGCAGATGCAATTTTTGGAAGTTCGAGTGAAAGTCTTCTGATTTTAATAGGGTGCGAATGGAGTCAGATCTTCCACTTTCCGGGCAACTGCTTTTACCACTGAGGTAACGAGACAGATGATTAGGGAGGAATGGGAGTTGCGTACGGCTTTTTGGAAAGGTGGGCGTTGTAAAATAAATATTAAATCTATAAGTATAAAAAACAAATATCACTTACGCACTATCTTACTGAGTGATCACTGTATCTTAAGAGTAACAAGGCCCATGAAGCTGAAATTTTGGATGGTGATTCTTCTTATTAGTCGAGATGTAGGTACTGAGAAAAGATTCTTAAACCCAATTAGCTTATATTCAGGGTAATAAGACATGAAGAACTGAAATTTCGCATGGCGGTATGTTTTATATGTTCAATGCTCACTAAGAAAGGATTTTCAAAAATTCAGATTTCAAAAGGTCTAAAAGTGTGCTAAGCCCACACAAACTTCAGCTGTGTTGCGGATGCAAACCAAATGTATACAAAACTGCTGTTAAAACAATATTGGCTCGCGGCACGTTCCAAAACATGTTGCAGTCCATTTCAGAATGCACAGGCCAATATAAATGTCCCTACGCTTTTGGTTTCATTACCGAGCTTTAAACTTCTACGCAATGACAGAGTGCACAGGATTGGTGGCGGCGTGGCCTTTATATGAGCGGGACAATTTTAGGTCCAAGATCTTATATCATTCATCCTCTTCTGCATTGGAGTTCCTTTGTGTGGAGATAAATACGGGGCTTGATAAATGCGTCTTAGTATCGGCCTATTGAGCGCCCAGACAATTTAACGTGGAAATGGCTGTTGAATTTGAGCAATGCATCTTCAATTTATCGCATAAATATGCGCATTTGATTGTTGCTGGCGATTTTAATGTTAATATTCTTGATAATAGCATATTAACTGACAATTTCCTTTCACTACTTCAATCCGTTCATCTTAATTTACTAAATCATGGTCCAACTCACTTTTCGGTCACCTCCGCCTCTCAGTTGGACCTTATACTTGTAACTGACCCTATGTCTGTATTGCGTTACGGCCAGCTTACTCCTCCATCAATTTTTTTTTTATTTAAAGTATGACACTTCCATCGTTAGAGCTACATCTCTCAACAATGACATTAGCTTTCGTGATTATAAAAGGGTAAACCTCGAACTTTTGTATGAGGAGTGTAGGAGTATTGACTGGAACATCAGTCTTGAGCGTGATACGGGTACCGCACAGAACAGTAATCAATCGTCCTCGCTTTCTCAGCTGGATATGCAAGTCAATGTTCTCAACACAAAAATTCTGTATCTGCTTGACAAGTATGTTCCCCTTCAGTCGAGAAGACTAGCTACAAATCGTTGCCCATGGTTTACCTCCGCGATAAGAAATTTAATTATAGAGCGCGATTTCCTGCATCACTGATACAAAATGACTAAAACACAGAGCAGCTTACTGGCATTCAAACGGATTCGAAATTTAGTTAATAGGAAAGTTCGAGATGCTAAGCGAGCGTTCTATGCTGACAAATTGGACACTACTATCCCTTCGGAGAAACTTTGGCATACACTTCGTGGTCTTGGAGTAACCAGCAAAAAAAAATTTGGACTGCGAGCTAAATCCTGATGACCTTAGTAAATACGCGGATATGGTGCGCCCTTTGACACGCCCCGCTGACTCTAGATTTAGCTTCCGTTGTATTGATGCCAATGAAGCAATCGACACCATTAACTCTATTCGTTCAGAGGCAATAGGTGCGGATAACTTACCACCCCTCTTTGTTAAGCTGCTGTTACCCTTCATAATTACACCTACACTACACATTTTGAATGCCTGTCTAACTTACAGTGAATTTCCCTCACTTTGGAAGAAAGCTGTAGTGGCTCCCATTGCTAAAAACTCCTCTGCAAAGGAGCCAGGTGACTTCAGATCAATTAACATATTATGCTTCCTTGCTAAGGTGCTGGAAAAAATCATGTCTAAACAAATACAACAGTATCTATTCCAACATAACCTTCTCAGTCAATGGCAGTCTGGCTTCCGCGCTGGTCATAGCTGTGAGACAGCTCTATTGAAAATAACGACTGATATATTAGAACAGCCCTTGACAATGATCATCTCGTGTTCTTAGTTCCTTTAGATTTCTCCAAAGCATTCGACACCGTGGACCATTCTAAGCTTCTTGCTAAACTTCTTGTACTTTTTGATTTTAGTTCTCCTGCTGCCAAACTTATTGATAGCTTCTTAACTAACCGTGGCCAGCGGGTCAAGGTCGCTAATCAGGACTCCTCGAGAATTAGTGTGACACGTGGCGTTCCTCAGGGTTCTATTTTGGGTCCTCTCATGTTTAGTTTGTTCATCAACGATTAACTAACTGTTGTTTTACACAGCAAAGTTCATATGTATGCTGATGATGTCCAACTATATCTTAGTCGTCCCATTGACTTGGTTGAAGATTGCGTTAGCAGGGTGAATGAGGATTTGGAACGAATTCACGAGTGGTCTGTCGTCAATGGCCTCTCATTGAACCCCACCAACTCGGTGGCCTTACCCTTGTACAGACACACTATCGACCCCTCACACCTACCCCATATTATTCTGGAAGGCTCTCAAATTTCCTTTGTTTGTCGGGTAAAAAATTTAGGGTTATTCTTAAATTCTAGAATGACTTGTTGTGACCATGTAAAAGCGATCATTAGCAAAGTGTACGGAGCCTTTAGACGGCTGTGGTTGTACGCCAATATTCTCTCAATTACTACACGCATAAATCTGGTGAAGTCTTTGTTATTACCACATTTTTAATTTGGATCTTTGATATTCCCTAGACTAGATGCCGCCTGCAAGCGCAAATTGGAAGTAGCTTTCAATGATTGCACTAGATTTGCATTTGGTTTGCGGCGATTTGACCACATTACGCCATTTCGGAATAAAATCATTGATTGCTCTCCGGACATTTATTTACTGCGTAAAGCATTACTATCACTCCATAAAATTCTGTACAGTGGTGTACCTTCATACCTGTTCGGCTTTATTAATTTTATGCATAGTGGAAGACATTTGAATCTAGTTTTACCTCGCTTTAAACACTTAGTACTCGATGGTTCTTATTTGTCCACATAACTCGCGTTTGGAATACGCTTCCACCTGAGATTCAGCGTACAAGATCGGTAGCATCTTTTAGGTGTTTGGTCAGTGATTTTCTGCGTCTACCTAAATGATTCTGCACACTAACGGACTTGGGATATTTTTCTTTTCATCTTTGTATAGCTTTAGTTTCTGATTAACTAGATTAATTTTGAACTTTCTTTTTAATAATCTCTGATTGTGTTTTTTTCTTATTATTTTTCTTATTTCATTGTATTTTTTTTATTTATCCTTCTTTATAGTAATTTTATGTATATTGGTTCTCTCTAGTGCCTAATACCCTCGGCAGACGAGCAAAATCAATGATCATTCGTTCGTAATTCAATTTTTCAAAAATCGCTTTACCTTTGAATTTTAATTATTAAAAATGTGCTGTCAATTACATATAAAAATTGACAGGGGTTTCGTTTTAATTCGCATAATCTTGGGTAGCTTGATTTTTGAAAAAACCAATTTCGAATGAATGATCATTGATTTTGTCCATCTGCCTAGGGTGTTACTCTCCATTTATAGAATTATAGCTTGTCTTGTTTAATGTACTTACGTAAAGACTTTTGTCTTATTGTACTGATTTTGAAATAAATAGTTGTAATTGTAATTTCACAGTCGGTATATACTCTGCTCTGGTATACCTTGCGATATCTATTTCTTGTGCCATCTATGATAATACTCAAACATACGGGCGCAAGAGTAATTTTATAGGAGTTGATCTTATTAGTAAGAGTTGTGTCATCATAAAAAAATGGATTATCAGTTGATGAGCGGTATCTTAATTTGATTTGTATTTCTTCATTTGTTCTTTTACCTTTTACGTTCTTAAGTTTAAGCTATTATCAGCTGTTACTTAGCCTTTACATTTTTATTTGTAAATGGTGTTTGCCATTCTACTTCTATAGTTGAGTGCTATTGTTTGACTATATTGCTGCAAATGCTTTCTACCGCAATGAGTCTGTTCATTGCTCCTTTTTTGTTTTGCTAAACAACTTTGTATTTTTTCGATTATACCAACTAGCTAATACTTACTCGATGTACCTAACGTTGTAACGTAGCGTAAGCTGAGGTTCTTTAATAAATGATTTTTCTATTCTATAAGTTAACCCAAAAAATATTTTTTTCCAGCATCTATGAGACTGAAGAAGAAAGCTGCCAGTTTTCTGTTATCCTTGACTTAATGTCTGCTAACCGTGATGATATAAACATTTTAGTTTTAGAAACGTTGAAGATCAGTTTTCGCACATTTTCCGCTATATCTTTATAACCAATGCGCCAACAATTTTGATTTTTTTTAATACTTAAAAGTAGCCCTCTGACACGATACAAAAAATAATTAGTTTTTTTTTAGATCTTTGTCGAAATATTTGCGCGTCACATTAGGTATACCAAATTTGAAATTCCTAAAACCCTAAAAATAAAGATCCAAATAAAATTTAAACTTGAAAGTATTTATTCAAAGCTTTTCAATTAACAAAAAAAAATCCAAAAAGCAAAACAGCAAAGAGTTGAGAAGATAGGATGCATATTTTTTTCAGAAACTTATAAGTAGTTCTCAGATAATTTCTCTACGAGGGAAATGTAAGCCTTCTTCGCAGCATCTTGCTCCATTTCCTTTTTATCATTCCATGACTGCCACTTTGCTTTGGCTTTCATATCAAGCAAACCTGGCTTGCTAGTGTTGTTATCACCCACGGTTCCTTGTTTGAAGAGAGCGTAAACCTCCAAGAGCTCATCATCTGTTGGCCTTTTAGTAAAAGTTTTCACTTTTTCGGCAGCAGCGTTGAATTTCTGAAATAGAAAATTAATTTTTACTGGAATCGCACTGTGTGATGTGATAAATAAAATCAATTAGAAATTCTGATTAAGTGAACATCCATGATTGGATTGCACAACGGTAATCTGTTGACCTCGTCCATTTTGATTTCGATCGCGGCAATCTCTTCGCATATGAAACTGCTGCGACATTGACAAAGTAAATAATTTATGCACGATTAAAATGCGTCCATTGAGAGTCTTGTCGAGCATCTTTTTTCTTTTATTCGTGGCCTTTAAATGGCGATTGTTTGTAAATTTATTTTGACTATACAATGAAGGTGGTTTTTTGTTTGTTTGTAATAAGTCCATACTTTACTTTTTTAAATATATTTTTCTTAAATTCCTTTCTTTTATTTAACATAATTTTTGATGAATAACACCCGGAAAGAGTTGTCACATTAATACTTATCACAACAAGTTCATGGTGGAATAACGCCAATACACTGCTCGCTGTCTCGAAGTTCTCTTGTGATAGAAAATAAAAGAAAATAGGAAATTTGAAATTATTTACTTACCTCGTCAAGGGACATATTTATTTCTTCTTAATCTTATCTGAAAAAGAAATGCAAACTCATTAGGAACTGTAAAGTTTTCATTTTTGAGGAGTTAATATAAGAAGCCTGTTCTATGAGGCTCATGTTGATAAATAACAACTTTTAAGAGCCGACCGCATTCCACTACATTCATCATAGGGTATTTATCGATAACATATACTACAATACTGGGTAAATGAAGTTTCCGAGAAAATGTCCTAAAAAACGAGTTGAATCCAACTTCATTTGTATTCCGAAAATGTGGCATTTTCAGTTTTTTTTTACAGATTGACAAAATGGTTCGTTTTTGGTTTTGATACTTATTTCGAGTAAATTTTGTTTAGATTTTAAAACTTCTCTACTGAACAGCAACCCAAAGAGCCAAAATATGTTATATCATAGATGGTACAAGAACTAGATATCGCATAGTATACCAGAGCAGAGTATAGAGATGGTTAGATGAGTAGTACAATGGACCACAACATCGTATCCATAATTTCAAATGTTGTTGTCCATTCCGAAATGGATAAAATTTGTATAGGTAGCTACTCTGCTCTGGTATTTCATGTAACATCTTGTTCTTGTCACAAGTAACAATTTTTCCAATTTTTGGTGACTGAAGGTGATGGGTAGTTTTATAAGGGGTATATAATGGTTCCTCGGTTATATAAGAATTTGAGTGGTTATATAAGTGTTTTATAATATTATCAATTGGTGACGAAGTTATATTAGAGTTTTTTAAGGTTACTAATGGTTATCGTAGAAGTAAGTTAATAATGGTTTTATAAGCAATCACCGGTCTATATAACTTAGAGTAACCATTACTAGAACGTATATAGAAAGTTTTATAATTGTTTTCATCACCACGTTATATAACTTATTGGTAATAAGTGTTTATTACATTATACGTCGTTACCCTTATATAACTCGACAACATTCAGTGATTTAGGTGACTTTAATAAAAATTGGGAACTTTCGGTAATACATATACAAATACCCACTATAAAATTTCGTAAAATTTTTTGGCGGCCTTTTAGTAACTACGGTGATCGTTATAAAAACAAATTACTTTTAGTGTCGAATGAAGCCATTATAAACTGTTTTTATTTATATAACACAATATAACCAAAGGGTATATAAGAACACCAACGTCTGTTTTTTGTGACTATAAGATATATAACATTACCAAAGGTTACATATTATGACTAAACTACTACAACCACTGCTATGACCAGAATAAATTAATCGAGAGCACCAAGGGTTATATAAGGGTTATATAAGAAGTTATATTAACGTAAATAAAATAGTTTTGTTACTCATTTTATAAAACTTTTAGTTATATAACGTTACCTAAATGAAGTCACGGTAACCTTTATATAATCCTCCATTTAACCACTATAAGGGGTTTATAGTGGTTACAAAGACGTTTCGAGTACCAGTCTATATAACTCAAGTTATATAATTTGGTAATGGAAACCTCTCCGTTACTACTATATAAAAAAAAAAAACTGTTTCTTGGGGTGGCATCTGTGGTTATATGTACTTATACAGTTAGTCGTACAGGGTGTTTCGGAATAAATGGGAAATATTTTAGAGACTGTTAGCATGGATTGAGCTGTACAAAAAATTGTTTGGGAGATTGGGATGTAAAATTCGTTGTTGGAACCAAAGGTGGGGGGTTGTGATCTTGAAATTTTTTCGTTTATCAAATCGTAATAAACTGTTATTTTACACCCTATAAAGATTAAAGTTTTAGTGCGAAATGATAGCTAACCGTTCAAGCTTTACAACTCAACCAGCTTCAACTTCAATAACCAAGGGAAAAAATTGGATATAGTGTCCTGGTTTCCCGCCAAAATACATTAAGTGTAAGCAAGTTTTTTTTCAACAACTTTAGACGTTAGCTGTTATTTTGCATTAAAACTATTTTTATATGGTGTATAATAGAGTATTACACGGTGTGAATCCGAATATATCCTGTATACTTACATATGGCTATGATAGATGGGTCATGCTTAGACAAGTAAAAAATTTGTTTGGGTGGTGTAGGGGAATTCTAACGGTCTCCAAGATAACGGGACTAAAAGATATTTGAGTAAGTCTTTATAGATTACCCTGTAAATTCTGAACGTTTCCCCCCTCTGATGATTGTTAGATTGATAATCATTGGACCTTTCCAATGATAGGTACTAACAATTTTTCTCCTCCTTTTTTTCGTTTTGAAGTTATGGCTCAACAAATTTAAAATTTTAGCTCTTTTATTTTTATTAAAAAAACACTTCATCAACACCAATTTTTCATATTGGATTTAAAAAGCCCAAAAGCTTCCCTTTAAAATGACATATCACACTCCTACTACCCAAAATGTAACCCTTTCTGCGTTATTTTCACTATTTCTTTAATCGTCCCTAGGTTCTAGGACCCGCTCCCCCCATACAAGGTTTTGGTTGCCGAAGCATGATCTATCCATAGCCTTCGGGTGTCACCACTTAGGGACACCCTGTATAGTAAGTATATATAACAGTGCTGCATCACTATAATGTCTCGTGTGTATTATGTCAGTGGTTAGCTATTAAGTCAATCAAGTAAGTGGCCCCTGCGTTTAAGATTTGATAGAAGATCTCTTCGGAACCCGCCTCAATCAAGAATCAAAAAGTTTTTTTTTTATAAGACTTGTTATTTAAAGCCACGATATGATTTTTTAAGTACACCTTGTATAATAACAGTTAGTCGGGGCAAATGGAATACCAATTTAATTCGGACGTTTTCAAAACGGCAATTTATTTGCATTGAAATTGCAAAATTCTTAAAAGGTATTTCGTTTGCTTAACTCGTCAAGGATTAAACCTCCAAGGAAGACCATCTAAATATTTATTCAACCAAAGGCATGCGCAGCGCACTCTATCCTGCGTGATAAACATTTGATTTGAAACGTGCCGTATACAACATCGCGAAATAAAACACAGTTCTTATCATGCTAAAGTGGTGATTGGGAAAGCATTCAACAATTAAAATTACTTAATCATGTACGAAGCAAGCTGAAACTCAAAGGTGGAGTAGATAATTAGTCACAGAATGATGTAACCGAAGATTACCAGTGCATAAATCTAGGAAACTTAGAGATTCATGATGCAATTCAATCAATATGCGGCAAAGTTTTCTGTCAAGTTTATGGGGATGGATGGCCTAGCAAGAAATTTAACGAAGCTCTTTTCTGCCATTACTAAAAAACGCGATGAGTGCTGTGAATGTATACATATAAAACGGAATTTTCCTTAGTCGCGTGCACTAAGCCTTTTTGCATTATATTACCACTAATAAAATCAAGCAAGCAAGTAGTGCGGCTAAGCGTTAAGCGGTTGCGATTAATTGAATAACGGTTTAACGTATGTTCTCAATACAAAAAAATTCGAACTGGCAGCTTTAATGCAATAATCGCGCAATTAATGATAAGATCGAGAGGTTAAATCACACCATTACCACTACAAATCATATATAAAGTGATAAGCTAGAATTTTAGACACGGTTTAATTCCGATAGAACTCAGCCAATGAAGTTACGAACAACTTAAGCTCTGGCTTAATACGTTTTTTGTTAAGCTTTTTCTTAAAAAAAAACACTTTTGTTAAGTAACCGACTATTGGTCAAATAAATTAACATGTCATTGGCTTCATAAGATATGAGTCAAGCTTTGGGCTCTTCAAACTTTTTCATCTATAGTTAGGTAATTAATGAAGGCATTCGCACGTTCACTTCGAGCATTGCTTCAAAATTGTCTATAATCAACGTACACAGGACCGGTTTTCTTTCGCGGCACATTAATTTTCGTGGAGAAATTGCAGCAGCCTGGGCTGCTGATTGGTTTGGCGCGTTCTCGAATTTTGTTGTTGTGGAAGCGTAACTGAAATACCCGAAAATCCAAATGCCCGCCTCGCTTTAGGCTCTATTGAAATTTCTCTCCTTTGAGAATTCATTAACTCACTTGATCGAAAGCGATTTTAATTTATTTTTATTTAATTCACAATTGAAACTAGTACACAACTCTCGGAATGATCTCCTTATATAAATCGAACATTGAACTTGAGATGGAAATTAACTCGATCGTGCTAAAACAAAGCCTCAAAAGACACCGCTTAAAGTTACACTTTCTGTTAGTAATTTATTTTTCGGTTTAAATATATTTTTGTGTTGTTTACTTACCGATTTTGCGAACCGCACTAAATGAAAGCTTAACCTCAACTGAATATACTGAAGTTGCTGGCTCACGGGCATGGCTCACGCTGAATCGCTGATCATCGCAGTCATGATTCATGACTCAATAGTTTTGGCAAAAAAAATGTAACAACAATGTTCACCATGATGATAATTTCCTTCGAGTTGGTGGTTCGTGTGGTGAGGCAAAAGAAGGGCCTTGATCCCTTACCATAGCGAACATTTTTATTAGACATGGGAAAATGAATGATTTTGGCAAGATCCGGAAAATATCCGCTAACGGTATTTGTTGTTACCTGCCGAATCAGTCTGTATCTTCCAATGACTTTTAGTGACAGGCAGATTGTTGTCAGGGACACCATAGGCCATAGGGCCTTCGGAAAATGACTTATTGGACTATCAACTATTTTTTGTGATAGTTTTTTTTTATTTTACATACATATACTCGTATGGAAATGGAAAGGTATTTTGTGAATAAATAACAGAAAAAGAGAGATATAGAAGATTTACTTTTTCAAGTCGATTTGTAAAAATCATACACAAGGAGAGTGTTTACGTCATACATGCAAGCCAGTTCCAAGAACTCTTTCATAGGTTATCAAGTTGCAATTAAATGTTAAAGAGGAATATAAATGCTTGTCATTTGGGTTTGCAGTAAGTTCTAAGTTCCGAACGCGAAAAAAGCGCACAGTCCAATAATATACCTTGACCGATAAATTGCACCGACAGTTTTCAGCTTGCTTGCCTTCTTCTTTTTATTCTTCTATGTATTTTCTATTTTGGTTCTAGAAAAAAACAAGTTTCCCTTTATAATTGATTCTCAGTCTCCCACGCCTCTTGTAGTCTGCGCAATCTTTATTTGAAGTAAGGCAGATCTTTTTAGCTTGAGGGACCTTTTCTGTAATTTTCTATGATTGTTTGGATCTTCAGTTGGTTGTGGCTGGTTTGGCAATTGATCCATGCTATAGTGAGGCTGTCGTCTACAAGTAGATCGGGCTGCTTTCCATTTCCAGTCAAATAAGTGCTTCGCAACACATTGTACGTCCTAATGTTTATTGTATAGTGGTAAATTGTCGGTATACAGGGTACAAATGGTTGCTCTCCCAGTGCGCATCAGCTTTCAGCTCATTTAAAAATGTCCCAGTTGTTGCGACTTCTGCTGTTCTTAGACTCCGGTTGCACGTGTTCCTTTGATAAATTCCAATTCAAAAATTTGTGTAGCAATATTGATTGCTCCACGTATTAGAATGTAGCCAATCAAATTACATTTTCCTCTTTGGATTTCATCACCAATCCTGTTCTGGTTCGATCGTCTTCAAAGCTCTTGGTAAGATACGCGGTGTCTTCAGCGAATTTTGAGGATGTGACATAGACTCGTATAGGGTGACTTCACATATTTTGCCACCACATAGTAAACCTATCTTCATGCATTAGAGCTAAGAAGCCATATAGTTTCGTCTTGATTGAGATCTCTCTAGAGTTCCATATCCAATCTTACTGAAAAAATACATTTCTTGATTTGTTTATATGGGCATCTCCATTAAGCTGGACTACTTTTAGCTGCAACATTTGAAACAGAGTATCGAAGACCTTGTGTCGATGGACCAGCAAGCAGATATATTTCATGCATAATCTAGATCTTTGAGACTTTCTAACAATTCGCCATTGTATTCCACTGAAGTTGTTAGTGAGAGAATTACGTCGTTTATTAAATAGAAGTGATGAAGGCATATCTGTGTCTAACTTTAGTACTGCGCTGCGCCTTCTTAAAGCTTTCCGAATATACTTATGTAACTCCTCTCAATTGACTCGGAAGTCTTCTCGTAATCCAAAAAAATTCTATAAAGAGCTGAGTGCATGGGGGGGGGGGGTTGATCTGGTACTCTATACTCTTGCTTTACTATGATCGTGATCTTCGACGTATTATTATAATCTATTCAGGATCGAGCTTTCCTACGCCGTGCTTGACTTTCTTCTTATTATTTGATCGAATGTTACTTTTATTCTTTCCAGAATTATGTGCGCCAGGATTTTTCCTCAGGTTTATAATAAGCAGGAACCTCTTCAATAATTAATATCAGTTAGAATCGCCTTCTGTGAAAGTCGGAAATGTACAGATTTTCCATTTGCTTCAGGAGGGAGTGGTTAGAGCGTATGTGGTGATAAGTAGCCTAGCTTTTAATAACTCCGGCCGAATGCCTCTATTCCAACTGTTTGCGTAATTTTTTTGTCCTGGTTAAGATGCACGTATGTGTACAAAGATTTTGCACATTATGGAAGCTATGGAATCTTTCGAGGTTTACATTAGTCCTGTTAAGAAAATGCGGTACACAGTGTCGCTATAGCAAATAAGTGTCGCTGCAGCAAATAAGCTGGCTTGAGCTACAAAAATCGATAAAGAGGTTACCGTTGTTCGCTGATAACAAATAGGACTCACTTAAGTCACCCATTAACAAGACGATGCGATGTTTCCTCTCGGGATGGAATCGAACACCATCCCTCTTTTATTCCATTGGATCTCTACTTGAGTACAAAAAGGATTCTTTATCTTTGAAATTATGTTCTTGTCTTCATGCCATCTAATTTCGCTGAGGTCCAGCACTGTGATTTTGCATCCGCACATTTTTCTTAGAACTGCATCCATTTTATCGCTCGTGCACAGATTTCTTACATTTTAAATTTCGATTCTGTAATCTAAAAGTGAAAGCTGGGTCTGTTACATTCCGAGGCTTTGTTTGCCAGTTAGCCTTGCATCGTTCCCAAAATGTGACCTGTCACTTGAGATAACGGTTAACATTCAGTTAGCATTCAAACGTGATAGAAAATAAATCTAGGTAAACATTTCACATGATAAAAGTTCCATAAACTGCATTTCATATTACAGTGGCGCGCAAGTGTCTTTTTATCCCAGATGAAATAGTATTTCGACACATTTCAACCGAATTTCTCAATCCGATGCTTTTCTCAATTTTATTCAATATTTGTTTATTTATTTATTTTGGTAAGTTATGAAGATATTATATAGAAATCCAATATTAAAAACTTAGAAATTAATACAGTAAATCATAATAGAAAGAAAAAATATTTACAATAGAGAAATAGAAAGAAATCTACAAAGTTAGAAGCAAAAAAAATGTATATAAAAGACTTCGGCGTTGCTCGGCGATAATATAGATATTGGGATTGGTTTGGTTAGATAGAAATGCATAATATCTAAACTATTATCTGACTCGATCGCGCGATTCCGTACTTTACGGTTTTAGTCTATGCCTGGATGGATGGGTGTGTGTGTATGTATGGATGAGTGTGCGTGCATGAGTGGAATGCATACATTTATATGTGTGGGAAAGTGTGGCTCTCTACGTTGACGCGTTTTCAGGCAGTACCCAAATATATAGTAAATCATGAAATTTTTGTATGGCAACCCTACGAAGGAGTTGCCCGATTGGTCCCACTTTTGAACTGTATTTGCAATTTTTATGAAAACGAAAGTTTTGTATGGCAACACCAAGAAGGGTAACCAGATTTTTGAAATTTTATTTGCCATTACTATGAAAACACCAAGTACGAATTTTTTTGTATGGCAACCCTACGAAGGAGTTGGCAGATTGGGCCCATTTTCGAATTTAATTTACATTTTTTGAAAAAAGGCCCGAGTACAAAATTTCAGCTTCTACGTCGCACGGCAGTGTCCAAATATACAGTGAAAAACCAAAGTTTCGAATGGCAACGTAAAGAAGGGCTCGCCCGATTGAGGCCGTTTTTGTAATTTTATTTACTATTGAAATGAAAACAACATGTACCAAATTTTAGTTCTCCACGTCGACTCGTTTTCAAGCAGTGCCCAAATATATAGTGAAGAACGAAATTTGTGTATGGCAATCCTACGAAGGAGCTGCCCGATTTGTTTCTTCAACTTAAATTTACATTATTTTTTATAAACGCTGTGTATAAAATTTGAGCTCCTCACGTTGTCGCGTTCGCAGGCAGTTTGGCAATATAGTGGAAAACTAAAGTTTTGTATGCCAACACCAAGAAGGGGTTTTTTAAATTTTATTTGCTATTGCTATGAGAGCACCGCGTACCAAATTCAGCTCTCTACGTGCACTCGTCAGACAGTGTCCAAATATATACTAAAAAACGAAATATTTGTATGGCATTTCGGAGATTAACGTGTACAAACACAGTGACACTGGCTTTTTATATATAATAAATGTGGAAAAGTTAAACTAAAGTGTAAAAACTATAAAAGGTACTAAATAGTAACCAAAAGTTACAAAATTAACGCTATGTACTTTTTATTTACTTTTTCAAATGAGAGTATGCGTCATGCGAAAAAATAATAATAATGCTGTCATTAGAAAAAAAAAACGAAATACCTACTTATGATAATAATAATGTGAGAATAAAACGAGGAATAAAACGCCGAAAATTTCAAGTTTCTTGTATGGGCGTCCCCTTTAATTTAATTTTATACTTATTATTTATTGTTATAGCGGCAATATAAATACACACTCTGTGATTATTTCAACTCTACCTATTATGGTTCATGAGAAACAGAGAAGCAAATCCAGAAAAATAAAAAATAAAAAACAAAAGTATAAAAACTGTGAAAAAGGTTAACTGGAATTGTAAAACTACAAAAAATACAAAAAGTATAAAGCTAATAAAAATAATTAATAAGGAAAAGAAAAGAGAAATTGAAAAAGTGAATTGAAAATCAAGGCGAAGAAAGCCAAAAATAATAATATTATAGAATAATAAAAAATATTATAGAAATTAAATGTGTATGTAAATTGCACTGATGATCTGAATGTCAGAAGGTCAGAACTAAAGACATCAATATTGGTAAGCTTGCAGGAATTAAATATTTTCTCCACTCTTACCAAAGGTGACTTAAATAATAGGATTCTGGTAAACTTTTTCTGGACAGATTCAGCTTGTTTATTGTAGCATGAATAGAAAGGGCTCCAAATTTCACAAGCATATTCCAGAATGTTTCTCACCAATTAGGTAAAAAGGTAAATGCAAGCAGGATTTCCATTGAAGGATCTACACAAACCGAAAGATGAAGCCCAGCATCAAAACCCTCTAGAATACTTCCCAAGCCATGAAACAGATATCTATATGTGTGTGGGTTGGGAGTCCGTTCTCTAAAATTCTCTTGATACTTATGGAAAAGTGCCAAACATACTTATGGAAAAGTGCCAAACATTGACTTTATATATGCTATAGAGCCTAACTATCCATACAGGAAAATAGTCTTCTATTAATTTAAAGCTGGGTTTCTTACCTTCCCAAAAGTTACACTTACTATATACCTTACTTAACAGAATAATAAAATAGTTTTAATTACAAAGTAACTTTACCGTTTTACGCCCACTAACTCTTAGCTGATAATAATAGCATGTATGTGCAGCCGGAGTCCAAATCTGTAGGCAGCTGCAGTCGATATCTGCAGCCCACGGCATGCCATGTGATGGCACAGTGCCATATACATTATACAATGATTACTCAGCTGAGAGTTTTTGATTGAGGAATCGTAGTCATTTGGTTCAGATAAATTTTTTCAAGTAATTTTGTTAAAAAAGGTATACAAATTTTATTTCGGTTCGGAAGATAAGATAGCAAGCTCAAGATTATCAGATCACCATTTTTCCGTATTAATAGTAATTTAGGGCGGCGGAGCTATTCAAATCAAACTTTTGTCAGTTTTCCATAAGAACACTGCAAATATTTTAGAATGTTAGGACTCTGTTGGGGCTCTTATGTGGTAGTGAGGGAGTCTGCTTCATGGCTTGTGAAGTATTCTGGAGGGTTGTGCTAGCATGCGATAAGCTTTCGTAGTAATAAGATTTACATGGGAAGCGAATAGTAGTTTGTTGTCAAAGGTAACCCGTAAGTCCTTTATTTCATTTACACATGAAATCGAAATATTATTAATTTTGTAGTTGAAGAAGATTGTATCACGCTTTCTAGAAAATGTTATAATTTTACATTTATCGAGTTATACATTATTCGATTAGATTAGACTTGTGGAGGGGTGTGCAAGCATTGGTCCCGCATTCACTGCGACTTAAAAGATATATTGTGAGTGCCCGTCCGATTTACCCCCTTCCTAGATTTAGACTGTTAATAAAGTTTAGTTTTATTCTGGGACTTTGGTTCCACACGTAATTTGATGGAAGAAAAGCATGTTCGAGGTGGAGTAATCTTTGCCTGGCAAATGCTTAGCAGTTGCAAAGCGGGTTCTCAGAGGTTTTATGAGCATCCTAACAGAAGCGATAGGATGAAGTCTTGGTCAAGCCCATCTTGTATAGGTGATACCTCAATGGGCAATTGTCTCAGAAGAGTTCTGTAATCATTTTCAGTTCTGTTCTCCCAGGGAGTAGGAGTTCTTTTGCTTTTGCGCCGAGGTATCAATAAAATTCTTTGTTTTAAGGGTGGGGGGGGGGGGGGGGGAGGGTCGTAACTCTGCTCTAAGAAACATTTAAACAGATCAAATGTTCGAAGACACTAGCAAATGTGAAATGCACGAAATTTATCGTTTAAAAGATACGGATCGAACAGACATTTATTTCACAATGCGGATATAATATTATATCAAACTAAAATAAGTCTACTGGTATAATACCGCTGAAATGGTATAAGCTCAGATTAAGTTAAGAATGCATGGAATTTTCTTTCAATATTCCTTCGGATATATCGAGATTAGTATTGCCACTTCTGAACGGTTTCCAATCAGCATATTTGTTAAGGAATTCCAGTAGAGTTAATGCAATACCGTACGCAGTAACTAAACTACCAATATTATATTTTTGCGCTACGTACATTACGTCTCTTTAAACTTGCAGTTACAGTCTTGCGCTCACTATATATGTACTTCCATACACAAAGGTAGAATAGATTTACTGCGCAGTGAATTATTTTGTTTGGGAAAATACAGAAGATCTACTGCAAGTTTTTTTCAGTGGTCTCAGGGGTCTCAGCTGTACCGTCTCTGATGTAGAAATGTGTTTTAGTACAACGAGATTTCAGGCAAAATTACGGATTTAGCTTGCGTACTGAGAACTAGATGGCGTGAATAGCATTGAGTTCCTTTAAGTCCTATCAGGTGTCAGCAAATATAATTTTGTCTGCAATCTTAGTTCTGTGTATACAGATGTGTCATGGGCTTCTGAAATTCACATTGAAATTTTACATTTCGAACCAGTTCTTAAAGTTTTTTTACCCACATAGCCATTTTATAGAAATATACCGAAGATATAATAAAACTGGATATTAATTGATCAATCAAAGTTATTTGGGTATGCGTATTATCTACCAGTCTCACAACGAGGAAACTACAGCTTGCTGGTCTTATTAGCAAATGGACATCTGGTGGGTGTATGACAAAGAAGAGTTTGCAGATGACAAAGCGGCTTCGAAGAAATTCCTAATAAACTCATTACAAACGTCAAAATTATAAGCTTCTACAGTAAATTTATTTATACACATATTAACAAAAGAAAAAATGTTTTGGTCTTCCCTGCACTTATGGCGGTTATATATCAAAAATCTTTTCGGTTACTCTAATTCACGTTACAAAGCATAGGCAGTAAGTTACTCCAGTGGTGCTTCTGATTCCGGCATAACTACAACGGCTGCTATCAATGGCTTAGCTTGTCCAGCTTTTATGATCATCACACGAACTATTGCATTTTCGCTTGTCAGGTCAGCAGGTGGTAGTCCGTCGACAGGGTCCAGTACAGCAGTCACTTCAAAATCCACTTTAAGTGGAATTCCAGGCACAAGAAGGGGAAGCTGCAAAATATTTGCTAAGAAAAGTATTCTTAAGAAATTTGAATTTTCGATGTGCATTACCTTTGCCCTTGCTTTGGGTAGCATGTAGTGGCGCTGGTCTGCATGCAAAAGTACACTCAAGTTTATTGCCTCTTTTTTTGTAGACATGTTTTCAATGATCAAAAACAGCCTAAACTGGGGACCAACGCCACAAATTTCTGCTGCCAACTTTATGGGGGCGTGCCTCAGGTCGCTCGAAATTGTACTTTCAGCTGAATTAATTGCTTCGCATGTTGCTCGAGCGGCAGTTAAACGTAGTCGCCACAGTTCCACTTGAAAACTTCCATAAATCGCTAAAATTTAATATATTTAAAGATTTTATCTTTATAAAATAATTAAAACCTGAATTTAGTGATGATACAAATTAAACTAGAGGAATCGTTATAACTTGTCTAGTGCCTAATTTCTTTAAAAATGGTTATCTTGGTTAGTTTTCCAGTGACAGTGTTACCAGGGGGCCTTTCTCGCCGTCGTAATTGAATTACGATGGTGGGAGGTGTCGACGGCCGACGACAACTGCGAATTCATATGTAATACACGCTTCTTAAAACGTTCCTGGAGAAAATTGTTCCTATTACTGCAACAGTCTGTCGTTTGCCATCGCCGTCGTAAATGTGCTTAAGGCTTTAATCTTATATCTGTCTTGCGTTATTTTTTTGTCAAAATTAGATGATGGCGCTTAATACGTTTGGATTAAACACTTGCCTTCATAATGTCTTTAAGGCAAGTCTTTAGATGTATATATTTCAAATTGGAATTAGGCTAGTCGAACACCCTGTACTTTATGAAGATGAGAGGCAAAGAGAGGGGAGAGGAAAAATTTCTGATCGGACGGCTGTGCAGTTCTTTACCTGCGAGTTGAGGGGATAACATGAAAATTTTCGTGCTGTAAATTTGTGATACACTAAATTTTTATACCATAAAATGTAACCTAATTGAACACGCGCATAATTAAATACGGTACCTCCCGAGGCTTCTACGGAATTACCGCGGAACAAAATTACTGATAACAAGTCTAGGCACGAAAGTCCAGCAAAACGCACGTTCAATATGCGGAAAGGTGTACGATGCCCCTTACAGTGAACGCAAGCATCGGTATGGCGTCGTTCCTATGATGTTGTTATACCCTAGATGAAATCTATAGGGAATACTAAGTTTGTCATTCCGTTTGTAACACCTCGAAATAATGATGGTAGAGCAAAATGGATTGGATACCCACGCATAATATTAAACGTTATTTTGATTTTTGCATGTCCGTCCGTCTGTCCGTCCGTGCGCCTTTCCGTCTGTGCGCACGATAGCTCGAGAACGCGTATACTTAGAGAGCTGAAATTTTGTACACAGACTTTAAAAAAAAAGTAAAATTAAGTTCGAAAATGAGATAAATCGGGCAACTCCTTCGTAGGGTTGCCATACAAAAATTTCGTGTTCCACTATATATTTGGACACTGCCTGAGAACGCATCGCCATAGAGAGCTGAAAATTGGTACATAATAGCAAATAAAATTTAAAAAATGGACTAAATCGGGCAACCCCTACTTGGTGTTGCCATATAAAAATTTAGGCTTTTTACATATACTGTGAGAACGATCAGTCCTAGAAATTTTTATTGTACTAAAAACTTCTTCAGAATACGAAATCCTATAAAATTGCTAATAATCATTTTTTCTGTCCGACGAACCGTTCTAGAAATATATGCGAAACACTTCAAAAATCAAACTTGCATAGATCGGTGATCATACGAAATTTTATACGGGCACTCATCTCTAGAGGGTATCATAAGAATTGGTCTAAGACTAATTCTAGCGTTTTTACTTGTTATTGTTTTGCTTTAATAATAAAAGAAGCGTAGCAAGCGATGGATGCGTTGCGTTAATTGTAATTCCACTTACAGAAATTATCTCAATTTTTAATAATGCAAGCTCACTTGCGAAAGCTTTGAAAAATTCTTCATTAGATGAAGGATGGCCTGTACCAGTTCAAACACTTATTCTATACCTGGTTTTGCCATTGTATGTAAACTATTACGCAATCTCGGAACTTTTACAACAAATTCATTTAATGTGTTCAATTTCACTATAGACGAGTTTTACTTACTTCACTAATAGATGTCGCCAAGCAGGAAATTGTTTTCTCTTACGTATATGCATTCTACGCAATTATTTTATTGAAAACACTCTGCAGACGTTCCCTTCACTGTTTAATTGTTGATTATTCGCGAGATAGTTCGACTACAGCGCTATATCCAAAAATAGGAACTAAATAAATGTCATTTGTATTCAAAACAAAACAACAACAAAATTATATCAAAAGAGGGTACACTGGGCTTAGAATTGCTTAAAACTGCGCAAAAACTGAAATTTTTAATGCTCAATGCAACTATAATATTCAATAATAATAATAATTTTCTCTGTGCACTACATTGCTCAATTGAATAATACATTTTTTAAATAAACTTGATCTAGAAAAATGTGGTATTTAATATTATTATGTTCCTTTAACCTTCGAACAGATGTGTTGAGTTTTTTGTATAAATATCTGGCCCGATACGGAACTCGAACCCATTAAATTATTAAATTCAAGAGAAGAAGCAACCGCTTCGTCCAGTTTTTGAAGTTGCGACCTTCCAGTTTTCAGGCGACTTTCAAGAAATTCCCCTATTCCATCTATGACCGATTTTAAATAAAATTATAAAACAAAAAATTTTTTAAGAAAAAGAAAAGTAATAAAATAACAAAAAAACGAGCTTTCATACAAAACTGAGGCCAAGCCGCATGAAAAAGTAGAAAATAAACTTTTCCTCACACACAGAGGTGGACTCAGATCTTTTGATTGGGACATTTCTCTTGAATATTCTTTTTCTTCATGAATCAAATCACTTATTACCTCTGATTGATCATACTGAAATATATCGGTGATTGTCAGCGAATAAAATCTGAGTCCACCTCTGTGTGTGAAGAAAAGTTTATTTTCTACTTTTTCATGCGGCTTGACCTCAGTTTTGTTTGAAAACTCGTTTTTTTAATTATTTCATTTTCTGCCTTTTTCACGTTAACTAAATTGTTATTACGATGGAGATAATAAGAACAAAAAATAGTTTCATAGAAAAACAATTAGAAACGCATTCCGGAGACCAGAAATGGCTCTGGAAAGCAATTAAAAATCTTGTTATAAGTAAAGATAAAGTAAGGAATTTTAAGGAAGTCAGATTTGACCAAGAATATATACGCGACCCAGCAAAAATAGCTAACAAGTTTAACATATATTTTATCGAGAGTATTAGAACAATTAACGACTCTATTCCCACTGTGCAATATACTTTACCAAATAGGATGACACTTTGTAGATTTAGAATGACATACTGTGATACAAAAACGATGTGTGATATATTGAAAGAGTGCAATAAGAAGAAAGACTTCAATGGCCTAGACTGTGATATAATCTTCCAATCAATAGAAATATTGGGTCCGGTGTTATTAAAAGTTATAAACTTATCGCTACAGACAGGTATCTTTCCTAAAATTTGGAAAGAATCGATAGTCGTCCCAATTGAGAAGGTACCTAATACAAGTAATTGTGAGGAATTTCGTCCGATAAACATGCTGCCGGTACAAGAAAAAATCCTGGAACGACACGTAGCTAACAGGCTAGTGGAGTACATCGAATCTAATAAATTATTAGCAGAAGAACAGTCTGGTTTTAGAGGTGGATACTCATGTGAAACCGCCCTTAATTGGATAATATTTGACTGGAAGAAGGAACTGGATGCCGGTAATGCTGTTATAGCTGTATTCTTGGATTTTAAACGAGCTTTTGAGACCATAGACAGACAAATCTTGTTACAGAAGCTTTCAATGTTTGGAATAGAGGGAGTGGAATATAAGTGGTTTGAATCCTATCTATCAGAGCGATCACAGAGGACTAAGGTGAATAACATATTCTCAGAGTCAGTCGAAGTTAACCTTGGTGTACCACAGGGTTCAGTGCTAGGTGTGATTTTGTTTCTATTATATATTAATGATGTCAAGGATGTGATTAGTTATAGCAAAATTTCGTTATTCGCGGATGACACCTTAATATATTTAAGTGGTAAGAACATCCATAATATGTGGACTAATTTAAATACAGACTTAGAAAGCGTTAACAACTGGTTAAAGATGAAAAAATTGAAGTTAAATATTGCAAAGTCTAAATATATGAAGTTTAATTGTGTTGATAGTATTTCTGTACATATAGATTGAATTAATGTTGAATGTGTGGATAACCTTAAATATCTCGGTATTGTATTAGATAATAAACTGAAATTTAAAGAACATGCTGACTATATCACATATAAAATCAGAAGAATGTTAAGTGTGAGGAATGCAATTATGTTGTATAATGCATTGGTTTTGCCACACTTCCAATATTGCTCAACACTATTATATTCGAGCTCGAATGAAATAAAGGAACATCTGCAATTATTACAAAATAAAGCTATGCGCATGATTTTAAAATTTAATTTGTACACGCCGATCCAGTATATGTTGGAGACCCTACAGTGGATGAATGTAAGGCAGCGATTGACATATAATGCAATGGTTTTCATCTTTAAAATCAAGCATAACCTACTTCCGGCCTACTTAAGTGGAAATGTTGAATATATATCTCAAGCGCAGCCGTACAATTTAAGGCAAAATAACAACTTTAGGCTAAGAAGATGGAACAAGAGCAGCACACAAAATTCTTTGATGTATAGGGGACTACAGTACTTTAATAACTTTCCAGCCGAATTGAAAGCAGAGCACAGAATGCATTTATTTAAATTAAAGCTAGCTGAATTTATTAAAAATTATTATGATAATGTTTAAATTTTATTTATTTTTATATAAGCGGTCAATTAAATTAAATTAAAATAATTAAGTCTTAAGTACTAAGAATTATAAGTAATTGAAATGTTATTAGAAAGTTCTTTAAACTAATAAATACTACTACTACTACTATTACGTGCTGCATGGAGATATTTTAAAACAATTTTATGACGGCTGAAAAGATACTGATTTACTTTTCCCGATTTTCCATGTTTTCCACATACTTTTCCTATTACTGTTTTACTCGATTTTTCATGCAAGTTTTCATGATTGTTGAAGAGAAAGTATTGATGCCAGTAGGACGGGGAAAAAATGATTCCGCATAGCTTATAAAACTTTTTTGTCGTAAAATTTTCCGAAAAAATCGGAAAATTCCGGAAATCGATGAAAATTTTCCGATGATTTTTCGCTTTCCCGGGTTTTCCATGGAATTTTCCACAAAAGCAACTTTATGCAACTCATTTCGCTCTACAACTTTGTCTTAGGCTGCAAAACGCTCAAACGCTGTCTTGGTCGGAAAAACTCCGGAAAAGCGTTTTACATTAATTTTCCTCGATTTTTCTGCAAGTTTTCACCATTGTCGGAGAGAAAGTAATGATGCCAGTTGATAGGGAACTTGATCCTGCATAATTTAGGAAACTTTTTTACCGGAAAATTTTCCGGAAAAGTCGGAAAATTCCGGAAATTTTTTTCGGAAAAATCGGAAAACTGCATTTTTCCTGAAACGGATTTATCACTAATCAAATTTGTAGCAAATTTTCAAATAATTTTTCCCGATTTTCCGGGTTTTCCATGGAAATTTGCGGTTCAAATTTTGACGGATTGATTCAATTGTCACGCGACATGAACTTGTGTGCCAAATTTCAGCTCGCTGTGATGACGAAAAGTGGGTCTACGAGAGGGTCGAAAATAGTAAAAAAGAAATATACAGACAGAGAAATGCGTGTACGAGTTAAAGGGACGGGCTGGCCCCAAAAAAATAGTTTTTTTCCTATCAAAAAATAACCTTGTTCGTTTATAGAAATAAAATTGTGAGCAGCAGAAATTTTATTTCTATGCAACGAACAATGTTATTTTTGATAGGAAAAAATTATATGTTACTTTTTAGAACATTTTTTTTAAATAAAAATATTTTTTTTATATATAATTTTAGTTTTTACTTTTTAGTTCCGTACACTTAGTTCAATAGATACTCGTATTGTCGCTACGATCCATTTGCCATTATTACATGGCGTTTCTTTGTAGTGATTTTTGTGCAGTCGAGTTCTTCAATCCAAAGTCCATCGAGTGTTCTTACTCTGCTAAAAGTAGAGCCTTATACGAATAGTTTGATCCCAAGTATACGACATCGTGGTCTACAGATCTACGTTGCATTTTGTGTTCACTAGATGCCCATGATATGACTATTGCTAGAGTTCTCGGTTCAACCGTGCTATAGCTAAACTTGGCAGAGAACTCCTTTGATATTTCATTAAAATTGTGAACATCAGCTCTACCAAAGGCTACAATTGTGTTCTACTCGTAAAGTTCTTTCATTTGATACCAGTATAAAGGGGATTGTGAAGAAAAAGGTAATGCACCTTTTTGAGGTGTTCGCCATATTGGGACGTCACATAGCTCATCGTACCTAAAAATTAAGATAGGAAACGAGCAATTTTACATTCAAAACAGAGGCATTTTGAACACATGTTGTAAGGATACTTCAGAAAAGTGTAAAAGTATAAAATTTTATGCTGTATTATCATTTTTGATTCTATTTCTCAGTGTTACCAGATTAAGCAATCTTTTTTCTCTTTATGTGCTATAATATAAGCAACCTAAAAATAATAAAGTTTATTTACTTCTGTGCTTTTTTGGCTTTTTGTGAGAAAATATGTATTGGAATGAATAGAAGAACATTTTTGATGTTAAATTGCTTGCAATTATTTTACTTTATTCAATTATGAGCAATTTTGCTGTGACAATCTAATTTTACTGTATTGTTCTGCTACACCGTATTGGAATTTGCTTCAGCCTAATGAAGTCCAAAATTTGAGTCGATTACATCGACTTCGAAGTAGATTTAAACACTTAATATATAAATAGTTACGCACATAGCTTGTAGCCCAGTCAATAAAGACAATCAATTCACATTATAGTTCCAAAAGTTTTTAAACTTTGTTGGGTGTGGTAAAATAATAAAAACAAAATTTGGCAATCATCATCGAGATCTGGTACACGCGAAAAATACCAAAAAAGACAAGTAGGACTTTCGAAGGACTATGTAAAATTTGCAAAACTTTTCAAATATTTTCAGGACTATAAGAAGTGGAAAATATAATTACTGTTAATTTTTGTCCATTTTTAAGTTTGCGGATCTTGTCTAAAGTTGTTAACTGACAATATCACTCAGAACGATTTCAGAACTTTTGCATTTTTGTTTTTGCAAATTGACAACCAAGTAAACAATTGTTCTACCGTTTTGCAGGATAGAAACACTACTTCGTTATAACTAATTATGTTGCAGTGGCCGAAATAAGTTGTAAATTTAATACATTTAAAAAAAAAAACTTTTCAGTTGAACGGTTTTATTTTTATTAGATGATGTACTAAAGATAGAAAATAATTATGGGTCACAAATGTGGGGCTTACACCGATATAAGGGTACTGTCTACTGGTAAGAAATCGCGTTGAACCAAGAGTTGTGTACTCCTCTAATATCAGAGACCAACATCCACTTTGTTTCGCTGCATCATCGGAATAAGTCAGTAATTAAATAAAACCAGGGGACCTTAAGCCCAGGATGTATTTTTTTATTGTCGAAGCAAGTGATACTCAAATTTTAATCCACACTTGAATTTTAAAACTCAGAAGTGAGGACCAGAAAGTCCCGCGGTTTACTTAAGTTTGAACAACCCCCCTAATTATTTACTTATTCTGCTGATACAGCGACCCAAAGAGAATCTGGTCTCCAACGCTAGAGAATGTCATTGCTCTTGAACCCACTCAATTTCTTACCAGTAGACGGCCCTATATCTCGGTAAGCCCCAAGGTATATAGAATACAAGGAATTCTCACTAAATTTTTGACAAATTGCAGCTGATGTGCCGTGACGTCACTCTGTGTTTGAAATGTACTCTATATATAGAAAAATATATAGAAAAACAAGAAAATCATTTTCACTTGAACTTGAAAGTAAATCTTTTTAACTTATTGAACTTAATTATGGTAAAAGCTTTATACAAAAAAAACATCTAAAATATTTAAAATTTTCAATTTATACACAATTTCAGTAATTTGTTGCCAAATTTATTAAGATATCAAAGATTTTCTTATTTTTCTATATATAGAGTAGACACAGATTGACGTCACCACAATTTTCTCTCCAGACAAAATGGCGGAACGTGGCTCGTACCGAGAATATCTTGTATTCTATATATCTTGGGTAAGCCCGACATTTGTGACCCATACGTATTTTCTAGCTTATAGTACATCATCCGTTTAATTTAAGAAATGTTCATCTATTTTATTATTAAGTTTCTAGTGCGAAACTCGACTTTTGGGCCTGCGTATATTTTACATAGTTTAATAATAAGTGTTTTGAATGCGTATAAAAAATTATAGTTTGAGTCTCTATTTATAAAGAACGTATTGTGTTTAGAATACGCCACATAACTTATCGTATTTTGCTCGTCAAATCCTTCCATTTGATATCCATGTCAAGGGGTCGGCCACAAATGGAATATTAGGGACGTCAGAAATTTTGGTGTCGCCATTTTGAATTTTTAATAAAATAATCGTTAAAGTGTCACCGCAACTACACGTGTATGAAAAATTTCAACCTAATCGGTTACAAGTAGGTTGAAAATCCGTCGAAACAAACAAATATACGAAAGTGAAGCTAAATAAAACCTCTTAAAAAAGCACAAAGCACGTAATTTCAAAATGTCATCTTGTCGCAATCATCGAATTCAACTCTGCTCATTATTTTTCTATAGCTGTGCTATTGATAGGTATTGATGGTAAAACAGCAACAATTTGAAAGGTCATCATTCCAATTTTTTTTTTGCTAAAATACTCTCCCAAAAGCATAAATTGAGATAACTTTTTTTAATGGCTACTTAAGAGGAACCTTGAAGGAATCGGACATAAAACCAAACTTTTTCAATAATTCTAAAAATTTCAAAATTTAAGATTAAACAAAATTTCTAAAATTGCCGAATAACCATTTTTGAAAAAACAAAATCATCATATGGCAACTCTAAAACGAGTTTTCACATTTTCAGGAGACAAGAAAAATCAAAGCTACGAATTAGAAGAAAAATATTTTAAGTAAGTGATTCCATACCTTTAGAATTCTCCTTCTCTCTCAGAGTTTGTTCTAGAAAAATTGAACTCTTCTTCGGAATGTCCAATGCTTGAGTGTGATTGGCAGCACTGCCCTGTTCACTTCGCTGTTCAGAAATGAATACTGCTGTTCGCTTTAATATTTTAATTAGTAACGAACCGCCTTGCGTAATCATAGTAAGTACATGCTCTTCTTGTCCAAGTTGTCCGAAAATCATTGCATCGACATTTTCTATTTGAAGTTAATAATTTTTAGTTTAACAAAACAAACAAAAACATACATTTCTCTTTCAAGTGCGTGCTTACCTGAAATTTTGAATTCATCAACGATATGCTTTTGAGAATAAAATTGCACCAGGCCACCATTAAGAGCAACACAAATCAATGTCATACCCAAGTGTGGCAAATGAATTGGAACCATACATTTTGGCGTTTCGTCCAAGTGAACTTCCCATAGTTTTTTACCTTTTTTCGAATAACATGACAAATTCCTGTCCATACAAGCAACAATTATTGTTTGATCGATTGGTAGTAGCATCAAGCCTATCGCTGGTTGTTCTAACTTCAAAATATGACGTCCTTCCAACCAAGTCTTCCGTAGAAGGAATAGCGATCCGTCCCTAGCAGCGATCACAATTCGAAAGTCTGTGTCAAATTGGCCGCTCAAAGAGATTATGCTGGGACACGCTTGGAAAGAGCAAACTCTGGCCTAAAATGATATTTTTAAATGTGTAAATTAACAATTTGTTAGAAATGAAAGTAAAGTGTTTTAGTATAAAGCGAATGTTTATAAGATTGAAGGACCCTGAACAGAAGGTCTATAATGTAGACTGGAGCTTATAGACGCTGTTAGCATCCTGCAGCAACTTTAACGTGAAATGGATAAATACGAGTTGCAAATACTGAGATGGGAGACGCAAGATTGTTTGTTAACGGATGATTGTGTGCTTTTAAATTCGGACTTATTGTTTGTTCACTCTTGATGCTCATACGAGGGCAGTTTGGTACATTAGTCAGTGGTTTTGAATTAAAGATTTGTTTTAACCAACATTCGATTTAATTTTCGTCATAGTCTCCTTTTAGGTTAATACAAAAATTTTCCAACATCTTTCAGCCTTCCAAAATATACGATTTCTCGAACTCTACAAAATTGGATAGATGGAGATCTTTTTGTAACGCAAATTGCCAATTTTCGCCATGTCAATTGCAGACGTGCAAACTGGTGGTGCAAAGAGATTTTTGTTTTCTTCTCCAAACTGAAGAATACTGTTCTGGAATGGGTTTTCCAATTCTCAGGTAATTGGTGAAGATTAATGTTTTCGTCTTTTTCAGATCATCTAGTTCCATCTAGTCATCTATATTATTATTCTTGGTTTCCAAATAGTTTTGTTTATTGATTCATCCTTGGTTCTTGTCATTCAGGCAAATGGGACAAAAGATCTGTGTAGATTGCGCTCATGGGGATGTTTGGAGGACGGCTGGACTGGCTCTTCCCATTGCTCTTTGGCATCTTGGCTGGAACGAGAAAACCCTCTGGCCCGCATGTTCTCTGTGCGTTTTTCTGAAAGAGCTTTGATGGCTATGAGTGGCCCTCGGATAGCATCTAAGTGACTGGGGGACTGCAGGACGTCTGGGGATAAACTGTGTACCCACAATAAGGTATCCCTTCAGTGATATCCCAGGAGCATAGTGATCATGGGAAATGAAAGGATTGACCTTGTAGCCAGGTCTGTGTCTGGCTCTCCCTTACTTCGATTAGAACCCGGTGTAGGCGTTGCCACCACTTTTGTCTTGGGGCTTGGAAGGAAACAATGCAAAACTGTGGTTGTCATCATCACTGGCCACAGCTCGTTTCACGCTCATCTAACAAGGGCGGAAGTTGCTGACAGCCTTTTATGTCTGCCCTGCCTGGAAGGAGAGCTTGAGACATCCGAACACTTTCTGGATACGTTTGAGTCTGCCTTCCTATCTGTGGATGAGCTGCCGAACTTACTTCACCTAGATCTGATTAAGAGCATAGGAAGGCTTTGGTGAGAAGATGTTTAGCAGGTTAGTACAATGGGCCGCCTTGCCCTACGTGCTAGGGATCTTTCGTCCCTCTGTCTTTAATTAAATAATAAAATAAAACAGAAGCACTAGTTTACATTCATCAAAATTCAATTGAATTATTTGAAAATTATTGTTTACATTCGGTTGTTTTACCACAAATTAACTTCGCACCTTCTTCTTTACTTACAACTTTAATGTAAGAAATTGTCCTCTTTATAAAATATTTTTTCGTTTTCGTAATTATAATCACATAAATGTGGCCGCACATTGTGAAGAATGTCAAGTTTTACCGTGGGATCTTATTAACGCCTGTGTCTCTGGCAATGATCAGAATCAAATTCAAAAATTCGAACCCATGATTGCTTTACCAGTGTCTAAATTGCAAAGCATCAAGATGGATGTTGGATGCCCATAATTCACAGCTGAAATTAGATCTCTTATTGCAGAACGAGATTTTTTATTTCGCAGTTTTCAGCGGAACATGACGGCATCTCCCCTAGATTTGCAAAATTAATTCTCCCATGGATTATCGAGTCATTGCTATGGACCTTTTTAACCACCTTTCAGTTCCATTCTATATGGAAAACAGCAATAATTTTACCGGTGTCTTAGATTTAAAAAGCAAATGAATCAGCTGATTACTACCCTATAAGCATTCTCTGCTTCTTGGCCAAAGTACTAGGGAAGTTTTTGTATCTTCAGATAATTGAATATTTGGATTGTCATAGCTTGCTCAGTCCTTACCAATCTGATTTCCACTGGCTGCATAGTTGTGAAACGGCACTGAAAGAAGTTACGTCTAACATCAGGAATTCACTTGACATGAACCTTTTAAGTATCTTAACTTTTTTTTTTTTTTAATTCAGGGGGAGAGAAGACCCTATCCCAAGCACGGAGGCCATAGCGGTCCATTGTGCTGTCCTGCTAGAATGCCATTCACCAAAACCTTCCTGTCCTCTTAATGAAGCGCATCAGGTCTTGGTGAGACAGCTTTTTCAGCTCATCTACAGATAGAAGGGCAGACCCTAGAGTATCCAGCTTAAACTGGGCGAAGGCCGGACACGCACACAAAAAGTGTTCGGTTGTTTCGGGCTCTCCCCCCAGACAGAACAGACACTCAGGGCTGTCAACAACTCCCATCCTTGTTAGATGAGCGTAAAGTGAGCTGTGGCCGATGATGATGCCAACCACAGTTCTACATTGTTTCCTTCCGAGCCTCATGAGAAAATCAGAGATATTCCTATTGGGCCCATCAAGAAACAGTTTTGTACACCTGCAGGTACTCAGGTTCGCCCATCTTTCTATGAACATCCGCTTTGATCAGAGACCCGATACTCGAGGTGGCAACGCCTATGGCGGGTTCCGGTCCGAGGAACGGAGAATCAGAGGCAGCTCTAGCTGAAAGGTCAGCAATTTCATTCCCCATGATCCCCATGTGACCAGGAATCCACAGAAGCGACACCTTATTGTAGATACACAACTTATCCACAAGGATAGCAATGTCCTTCCTCTTGATTTGCATATCAAGGGCTAACTACTGAAGACTTCAGCCCGGAAGAGAGTGGTATGGTATGTCTTCCAAGTGAGTACTCCATCCCTCATTAGTGAGAGAGCCGTCAATGGAGATTTTTAGAGCGGACCGGGGAAGGTTCGATAAGGCACTTCCCTCAGTCCACGATTCCCTTCCAGGAAAGCTCACAGAGAAGCGACGCCCAAACCGAAGTTCAGGTACCATCGCATCACGTGGCATACTGGCCAGAGGGTTAACTTTACTTCACTTCTTTAAAGCTTTTAGATGGTTAACTATATTAAACTACTGTCTCAACTGATGCTTTATTTTTGTTTTTCAAATCCGTGGGGCTGTGACGTTAAAATCCGTAAATGATATATAATATCTGTGCATAAAATCGAAATGGCCAAATAGTGGAACAAAAAAGGAAATATGTGCAGGTAAGTTCATAATTAGCCGTTACCTGATAAATAATTGAAAACGCTAGTGTGTCGATAATCAATATTTCGCCATTTTCTGTAGCGAGCACCAGACAAGAGGGAGGCTTATTATCACTGGACGCTCGCAGAAGAGTCTTCATCGCTACTATAGTGGAGAGCCTCTGAAGTTCGAGTTCTGCATGCTCCTTAATAAATGCCTGTTTAAAAACATTAGTGAGAGTGTAAAATATTTAAAAAAAAAACATCTTTAAAACATTTTACATCACGCTCAGCTGCAGGCATTAAAATTAGCTTCTGAGACATCCATGTGAGTTGTGATATTTCAATTGACTTTAGACTTTCAATCAAAGCTCCTTGATTTTCCGGTCGCTCTACAGATAGCTAAAAAAAATAGATTTTAATTTAGTAAAACACGATTTAGCTATGTATGGATGTAATGTACTTTTCTCCAAACATCTTTTTCCAACGGCTCAATCGTCAATCCAGGTATCGTGTACTTGTAATAAGGTTTCATATTTCTGTAGAAAAGAATTGATGGGCCGATCGCGACGGCTATAACTGAAACGATTCAATTCATTATTTTCAGACTCTAAGCAGGAGTCGATTTAAAGTCATCCACAATTAGTTTACTTGGTAATTTCGGTTCAGGCTCATCAATATAAAAACTTTGCACTGCTGTTGGGATTCCAGGCAAACCCTGCTCACTGACCATTCCTGTCCCTTTGAAAACTTTGAGTTTGGACCTTTGTTGTAGATTTTTGGGCATATCGATGCAGATCAACTTGTGATAGCAATCATTCTTCAAATCGCACAGAGCTAAGCATGATGGCAATGTATTCAGCGATGTTTGTGTATCAGAATGGGCGTCCAACCATTTCGGTGGCTTAATTTTATCTAAAATTCAAATTAAAAAATTAACACCAACATTCGTTTTACTTGTAGACATATTGGCTCTTCGCTCAGAATATGAGCTCATGGTACTGGAAATGAATGCTGTTTTTTTACAATCTCGCGGAAATTTCGTATGCAAAACACAAAAAAGAAACAACATCGACCTCAGTTACTATTTTACAATCGCATGTTCTCTGTTTTGCTAAATTGCGTCAGAATCGGTGGAAATTGCCTCACAATGTCAGTTGCATGCAGATGAGATTGCTGGCAATGAAAGATATTACTAGGGTACTAGGTGAGCACAACAACAATCTGTCGGCGTTTTTATTATCAAAACTCTTCAGATTTTGTTAATCTGAGTTCTTCGACCGTCGAAATATGTGAAATAATTCTGAGTTACCTTTGATTTTAACTGAACTCATTGCGAAACTAATGTAAAACTTTACTGTGATATTGCGTATACTTGAACTGTTATTGTCATTGCTGTACTACAACAACTGGAGGCAAATATTCTGTCAGATATTATTTTGTCTACTGCGCATAAAACTCGCTTCTTTGTTTATCATGACAACGGCGTTCACTAACCCCCTTTACGAGTCCTTGGTGGGTTAAATGTGGTACAAACTATACGAAATTAAAACAAAACGTTTCTCTTCCCTTATTGAGTTTTATTTCTTGTTGTTCTCTTGACTATGGTGTAAAAATAGAAGTTTTCCAAGCACTTACGGCTTCTTAATATACTTATAAATAATTTTTGTGCATACTCATTATTTATTTTTTAAATTAAAGTATATTTTCATAACGGTAAACATTTTGTTCTGTGATGATAAGTGAGACAAGTTATGAGAAAAGTTTCCAATCAAATATGGATTTCTAGTGCAGATGTTTGTCGTAAGTGAAATAATCTTTTCAATTCCTTATTTTGGTTGAAGTTTAATTTTCTATGCAATGGAGGATTTCTACCTAAGTGAAATATTATAAAGGACTATTGAATAATTCACAGTTAGAGTAAAATTATATCGCGAGGAGATTTGTGAACAAATTTCCTTAAGGGGTAACGCCACTGTAACGGCTAAAAAAAAAGGTTTTTTCACGACTTTTTTTCTCGCGAAATTAAAGGTGTTTAAAAAAAACCTTTTAAGAGTATTATCGGGCATACATTGAACATTATTGATACATTTTTTGCCAGCGAAAAAAAAACAAAATGGCGGCTCCACAGCCATCTTCCTGGGACATGTTTTGCTTGCAGGGCTCCGCGGCACGCAGCATCCCTGGTGCACATTTGAATCTAGACCACAACCACAAAAAAACCATTAATCTAGTGGCTTATAGCTAGAGAATGCCGTACGGATTTTTAAAAATATTAATTTTTATAGAATTGGCGCGCGTTTGAAAAAAAAGTTTGATTTTTGACGAAAAGAACGGCAGATTTTTTGTTAATAAAAATCAACAAATAAAGTTGTTGAAAATTCCGTACGGGATTTTCTCGATAATGTTAATGTTCACATCTGGTCAAAATTTCAAGTCGAAAATATGAAAATTGTTCGAGTTATGCCGCGTGCCATTTTTAAAAACCGTGTTTCGAGAAAAACGCGTTTAAAGTTTTGAGAATAGTTTTTTATTGAAAAAAATAAAAAAAATGAAGGTAAAAAATAAAAGTTTTCCGATAAACAAGTTAAAGTTGTAAATATCAAAAAGGTCAGCTGTGTTCAATTCGGCTTTTTCAGTCAGCCTTAGAAGAAAGCTGGCGATAAAGCTGGCTGGAATGCTCCAATTGTGTTTCAGGCTTCAGGTAGTCTTTTCGGAGCAAGTTTGATGCGCTTGGTGACGACCTCCATTTTCAAAAGAAAAAAAATTTCTGGGACGGGAGCTTTTTTTTCTTATTCTAGAGGGTTTAAACTATTTTTTAAGCCAATAAAAACAAAATCGATTTTTCAAAAAACTTACAGTGGCGTTACCCCTTAAGTATGTTTTTAAGATGATGTAAGTAACACTTGAACACAGCGGGAAATGGAAGCATACAAAGAGGCATGAAGCAGCAATTCTTTGAAGCTTGGAAGCGCTTACCCTCCGTATCCCTATTCGTATCTTTTTAACCATTGCATGTCATTAGAAAGAAGCAGACATTTCTATTTTCTTTCCGTATGCTCCTTTGGAATATTATGTGCAGATCTCTCCGTTTCCTTCCTGGCTGCTTCTTTGGAAGATAAGTGAAAGATTTGGTTTACTACCAGTATAGGAAGCAACAAAGAAGATTTACTTTCCTATTTCATTGGAAACAATAGAAAAGATATCCTACGCGCTTGCAAAGAATCCTTTTAATTTAATAAAAATTAAAAAATTGGACTTTTATTATATATATTTATTTTTTCATTATAAATTTAAAAAACAAAAGGTGCCTACTCTAACTTAAAAAAATCATTAGTTAGAGTACAGTATTGCAATATAATGTGAATTCACAGTCGATTATAAATTAAATAGTAGACTCGTAAAAGTCCCGATCATTGTTGCTGGCCTTTCTTTAAGTTGTAAGTTGCTTTGTAAAATTGGTTTTTGCATAGTCGAAAGGCTTTTTTCATTTCGTTCTCGTATTCAACGAAACCAAGGATAGTAGTTTTGACAGCATCTGAAAAAGAAATTTCAATATGTACACGTAATTTCAAGGTAAGGTAAGGTTATTAGAACTTACTAAATAAAATCGTTTTAAATAGTTTTAAGTTTTTCACAGCGAATTTTTTCTTAGCTCCGTTCCACGAGATGCTAAGAATTATATTCTCATTAAAAAATAAATTAAAGCGGGTCTTTCCTATCATTTTTCTAATATAGGTGATCTAAAAGAGATGAAAAAATGTTTAATTATGAGTTTAGGATAATTTCTGTATTTATAAAATCTTACCAGATCTTGTTCCGGAATATTATCCGTCTTCGCATCTAGTGATTTTAAATCGTCCATACTTCTGATGGGAAATATTTCAATTGGTGTTCTTATTGGAAATTTTTTTTCTGCTATTCTATCCAGAAGAACAGCTAGTGTCGAGCTAGTGTTTCGTCTTGCTTTGTCAGCATGTCCTTGATATCTTTTAAGTTATTTGAAATTTCAGCGAAATCTCTATTTGTGATATCTGAAATAAGAATAATAAATCTTAGCATATAAAAATATAAGAGTAAATGGAGGGTATGTAGTTCCTATGGATCACCTTCATTTTCCTTATTATTGTTAGGTGTAAGTAGAGCTTGTCCAATTGCAGCATTGGATCTAAAAACAGGCGTAGGGACATAGTTCACATCAGCTATAAATTTTTTTATTACTGGTTCCATTTTCCTGCTGAAAAATAATCATTAGTTTGTGGAGTAATTGACAAAGCAAAAATATCATACATTTAACAAGTACAGTGATGTAATATTGGAATGAGTACAAATCTGTCATTCACTGGTAAACACATTGTTTTACATACTATATCGACTATTTTATATTTCCTTTCTTCTGTTGTAAATCCCAGAATTTTAACTGGAATCAGGGGATTAATATAGCAGTAGTTATCAGGAGACAAATCGCTTAAGTAGAACATGTTGCAGCTGTAGTTTCTATAAATCGGATCTGAAGTCACTGTACTCACAAATCTTGAAAGCTTCCTTTTATAAACGTGTTGATTATTGGCATATTTCTTCTCTTCATTAATGCGGTTATTTAGCTGTTCCAGAATGTTTTTTGGTTGCCGGCAATATTTTTTTTAAATTTGCATGTAGTTCTCAAATCTATATGCAGAGAAACTTTCCACATTACCGTAAGTATTAACTGAGTCTGCTAAGTGCAATAAATTGTGTACATTAAAACTAATTTAGTTGTTTCCGTATAAAAACGTAAAGTTATGTACAAATGTCTGCAGCATTTCTTTTACGCAGACTAAATTGTTCCGGCAGTTTTTTGGGCAAGATATCAATCTATATGCAACGTGCAGTAGCATCCATAGCTCCTTTAAAAAGTACAATACCAGTATATAATATTATCTGCCGAAATTTAGTTGCTTTCCACCTCGGATATTCATTTATACTCCTGGGTTTTCTTGTAAACTCTCTTGCGATAAAAGAACGAAGTGAAAGGAACTTATTGTCCATACTTTCTTTTTGAGATGGAGTTAACTTTCTACGGTTATGCTTATTGGTCCAAATGTAATGTAATTTTTTTTTTGTTATCCTTAAGTCTATTAGGTGCATAACATCTAACGGAAATTGAGTTATCATTATTGATATCTTCCAAAATGTGCCTATGTTCTATGAAATACTTTGTTTGATAAGAAATATCAGACAGTTTTTGAAAATCGTTGTCTGTCCTTAACTGCCCAACTGTGGTGGAATATGTTAACCATTTATTGATTTTTTGGCTTGTTGCGTATGTTTCGAACATCCATTCCCTGATGTGAGACCTGCAACGCCAGTGATAAATGATTTTCCAGGAGTATCGGAATCAAATAACCGAATTTTTACATGTACATTCATATCACTTAGTATTATGCCTTGATTTGGTAAGGATTTTAATTCTTTCACAAATTCAGAAAGGAACTCATTAAGATTTCCCGGCTTTTTTAGACCAACGTATGCCCCAATCAAAAAAGGTCTTATTTCTGGATAATCAGACAATGAACCAAGAATTGGCCACAAAGTTTGCCCTGAACTTTTGAACAGGGGAAATCCATCAATCCCAATATTAATAGATATATAAAATATCCACTTCATTCCTAAATGTTAAATTTAACATTTCCAAGGATCTTACAAGACCGTAATGGCAATATTTCCCTGGGAATATAGGAATTATATTTATAGGTAAGCATTCGATATCCATGAGGGTTCTCCTTGTCTTTGGGATTTTCACTCCTGCCTTTTTTAAAATATCTAGAAGATCTTCCGTGGCCGCTTTACTAATCTGGTGCTTGACACACTAACCTCTTAGGTCATTAGATATATTACAAGTCTCACTGCTCTCATATTGCATTTCATCAGGGAAATCATTACAATTGTTCGAAGATTCGTGTATAGTTTCATTATTTTCAAACAAATTAACCGATTCTATATTTTTCGAACTATTCTTCTACCGATTTTTTTTATTTTTGTTTGTGTATGGACCAATCTTTTAAAATGTCTTCTGATAATTGCAGCAATTTTGCGATCCATCAGGAACTGTTGATGTTAACAAATCAATGTAAATAACTGGACTTACTTCTATGGCTCTCACATATTTTAATTGCTTAGCAGTCAGTAAAATAACTATAATGAAGAAAAAAGATTTGGGCATTAGTCACCTTAAACAAAGCACTCAAAAAACACAACAATTTAACTTAAAAATTTCTCCGAGTGCGCACTTGATTTGTTTATCACATGAAGGCCCGACATTAAATGCGAAATCCTTCTCTATTGCGTAATTACTCACATAAAAACATGAATCATCAAGCAAATGGAAAGCTTCCTCAAATCTTCCGAAGGGAGTAGCATAGAAGGATCTCCGATTTGCGTTGTCCAATTGACACAGAGTAGATGAACAGCTTATTAAAAGCTTCCAAAGACAATTACTACGAAGCTCTTCTAATTTGCTTCCTTTGGAAGATGCTTCTATTTTTCCGGCATATTATACACGGGCCGCAGGTAATTTTTATGTGGAGGCTAACATAGTCCTCAAAAAGCGTAAACTGAAAAGTTGAAAAAATTATCAATATTTCAAGCCCTCAGCACAGAATCCCTTTTTGTTTGTCTCTCCAACATCGAACAGGTCCGCAATACCAATTAAGGCTGCCACAATATGCAGGTTTTGCTCGTAGATGGCGCTGTAGCTACCATCTAATTTTCTCTGGCGTTCACTATGCAACAATTTTGATTACGAAGCGCAATGATGGTATTTGGAACTACTTGAATGAGTAGAATTGGATTAGAGATGCCGATTACCCACCCACCGACCAAGTAGGAGAAAATCAACAGTTCGTTGATCTGTTGTCATTAAAAATCGATTTTCTGATTTATTTTTAGTTCACAAGTGTGCAACTTTGTCTGGTTCGGAATTGCACTGAGCTGCTTAACCCCCCTCGGATAAAAGGAGCAGGGAAAGAATATAGAGAAAGTAACACCAAATTATTCATTTTCTTATGTTAATCTAGCGCAGTGTAAGTAGAAAATGGTCAGACATTTTAATTTATCTGCTTATTTTGCGGAGGCAAGTTATGCACAATTTTTTTGACATTTTCGTTTCAGATGTCCTGGGAGATAGTTCCCAAGTCATGAAACGGAAATTCCTACGTATTCGAGTCCTAACTTCTGAACTGTCGTTTTTCTTATGGAAAAGCAACAATTTATTAAAATAGTCCTTAACTTCCCAAAGGTGATCACTTCTATCTATCTAAATTTTATACCTACTAATATTATTGAAAAAATTTCAATAAACCAATAAAAACAAAGATTATCCCACGAAAAATACATACAAAAAAACCAAAAAAGAAAGATAAGGTAGGTACTAAGTTCAAAATTTATGGAGTACCATTTTTGGGTAAAAAGGAAGCTTAGGCATTTGTGAAATTAACATTGGTTACAAAGACAGAGGTTTTCCTATTGATTTTTGATAAAAATTCTGTGGCTATTGAATTCAGAACAAAAAAAATGTAACATATGACTTGTGATGTAATATGGAAACCTATATTGCTATAGATACCGTGTTTCGTAGGTAACATACCTACCTTGTTATACCTCAGATGATATCTTTAGGGTATACTAAGTTTGTCATTCCGTTTGTAATGCATACAAATATTGCTGTTAAAGTAAAATGGGTTGAACATAATATTCAAAGTTATTTTGATCTTTTTACGTCCGTCTGTCTCTTCGTCTGTCCATCAGTCTGTCCGGACGATAACAGATGGAGAACGCGTATAGAGCTGACATTTTTCACAGGGCGTTTTAAAAAATATTGTAAATTTAAGTTCAAAAATGGGAATCGGGTAATTCCTTTTTAGAGTAGCCATACAAAAAATGGGGGTTTTTACGTATATTGAAAAATCAATCAATTCTAGACGTTTATATTGTAGTAAAAAGTTCTTCAGAAGGTAAAATTCATGATTTTATTGGTGTAAACTTAAGTAGAATTAAATCCCCTTAGAACAGATATTAAAGTAGTCGTGGCGAAATACAGTTGGCATTTCTGTTACTTACGCAATTTTGTTTAGAAGAAAGAAGAGTTTGAACAGTACAAAAAGTAAAGTCTTGCGTAGTAGCAGCTCGTGCCGAACGGAATTTCGTGAGGGGTGCGGCGGCGGGTTAGCTTAATAATTCGTGAGGAAGTTTATATTGCTCATAATAATTTTTACTGTCCGACGAATTGTTCTAGAAATATATGCGAAAAACCACTTTAACAATCAAAGCTGCACAGACAGGCGACCCTACAAAATTACACGCGGGCATTCATCTAGGGTATGTAAGAATTGGTCTTATTGTTAGACCAGAATAATTCTAGCTTTTCAATTGTTTTCAGTATACCATAAAATGCTGATATTGCCTCTGTCGACTGGGTCTAAGCTTCTGGTATGATAATTAACATCTCAGAACCCGCTGGACATTCGTTTTAAACAGAATGCAAGCAACGCAGAGTCTTTAGATTCAATCTGTAAGGAAAACATTGTTTTGTGCTAGACGAATAAAACATATATTAGGGATTATAAGATATAAGATGTAATCGCTGAAATCACTGATATATGTGAAAACCATATTCATACATTAAAACCAGTTAAAAGCGGACCAGACTCGCTTAATTAGGATTCCGTACCAGTACTACCTATATATGAACGAGTTGAGGAGAGTTGTCTTATAAGTTAGCACAAGCAATTTTTTTTTCAGCAACTACTTACATACAAATTTGACGAAAAACCTGGCAGTTTTCCTGTTATCTATGCCTACTAGCCAAGATAATATCAAAATGATCGCCTTAGTGCATGGCCACAACAGCGCACCGCACCTATCACCGCACCTAGCACCGCACATCGCATCGCCCTGAGCTTGGTGTGCGATGATAAAATTTATCCTTATTTCCACTGACTTATAACTTATAATTCACTGCTTATTTCAAATAGAAATGGCCACAGTGGCGCACCGTACCTTGCATCGCCCCCCCCCCCCCCCCCCCCGCACCAACCATTTATCCCGACTGAGGGGATTTTAATAGATTTAACGATGTTTTAGTAAATTTTCTTCTGTGGAGTTCCTTGGTAACATTTATAGCGAGTAAATTCAGTAGATTTATATAAGAGTAAATTAGGGATCCTTTTGGTCCTGTTTTTAGATGGCAACATTACATTTTTTAATACCTTGCTAACATGTTAGATCATAGCTCCTTGGCAAAAGATAAGATTTCGAACTAAGGTTATGCAACTTCTCGTGGAATACTTTCATGATCACTATATGGAGCCTAGTAAGGGTAACCATTCCTAGATATTGTCATTCAGGCAAATGCCAAAAGGGCTGTACACAGATTGCGTTCATGGGGATGTTGGGAGGACTGCTGGACTGGATCTTCCCATTGCTCATTGGCATATGGGCTGGAATGGGAAAACCCTCTAGCCCGCATGTTACTTGATGCGATGGTACCAGCGCTTCGTTTTGGGTTTCGCTTCTCCGTGAGTTTGTTTTCCTGAAAGAGAATAGTGGACTGAGAGAAGTGCCTGATCGGGTCTTCCCCGGTCCGATCTAAAGATTTTTACCGCCGGCTCTCTCACTGACGAGGGATTCGGTGTGGTTGTTTACTCTTGAGCCTGATATTGTGTTGGGTTACTCACAAGTTTTTGCCATCGCAGTAACAGCAAAGATGGCCCTTGATATGCAGATCAAGGGAAAGGACATGGCTATCCTTTCGGATAGTCAGGCAGCCTTGACGTGCTCTGAGTGATTCTCGGATAACATTTATCTATGGATAAGCTGAAAAACTAAACTCATAGGAAGCATCAGCAGAGATGGGAGAACCTGAGTACTTGTAGGCGCACAAAACTGGGCCTAATAGGAATATCTTCTTATGGGGTCGGAAGGAAACTATGTAGAACTGTGATTAGCATAAACACATCTAACAAGGATGGCAGTTGTCGATAGCCCTGAGTGTCTGTCCTGCCAAGAAGGAGAGCATAAGATAGCCAAACACTTTGTGTGAGCGTGCCCGGCCATCGCATGGAGCAGGCTGGATACTCTAAGGTCTGCCCTTCTATCTGTAGATGGGCTGAAAACCCTTCCTCACCAAAACCTGATTCGCTTCATTAATAGGACAGAAAGAGGATAGGAATGAAATTCTGGCAGGATATCACAATATGGCCCTTTCGTCCTCCGTGCTTGGGATGGAATCTCCTGTCCCACTGCCTTAAAAAAAGGATAATCAGCCATTTATTTGTCGGAATGAATTTTCAGAGATTTTTCCATGCAAAATGTGGAAAAGTCTGAATATACATTCGAACATCCATTTACTGTAATTTATTTTTTTATTTTTGTAATGCTTACTTTACAATAATCAAGCAAAAAAATTCTTAGCTCAACGTGATCATTAGTCTTTCTATTATTCCTATTGGTTGACTGTGGAAATTATTCACACAAAATTTAGTCTTCTTCAGTAGAACTGCAACTGGAGTGTTGAATTCTTCTTATACGCTTTAACGAAAATTGGACTGCGCCATGCCCTTAGAAACCTAGAAGATCAGGAGAAACGGTCTTTTTCCACATATTTTAGATTATATCTTTATAACCAATTCACCTTAGAGGTGGTATCACAATGGACCACAATTCATCTAAGTTTGGCTGATCGCAGGGACCGCGCGGTGGCACCACTCTAACTTAACCTAACCTAACTTAACCAACTCATCAACAATTTTTATTTTTTTTAAATCCTTTAAAGTAGCCCTTTCAAACTACACCTCACACAAGTTACAAGTGGGGGTTGGTTGGTTAAAAATTAAAAAAAAAATATTTCCGGATCTTTGGCTTTTATATATGTGCGCGCGCGTCATCAGACCTAACATTCTGACGAATTCCTACGTCACGTCGTTTTCGAGAAAAATTTCTATGATAGATAGACGGACGGACGCAAGAGTGATTTTATAAGGTTATTTTTTACTTTTGAGATGTACTGAATGCTAAAAAGGTACCAAAAAGGGTCCACCAGAAAAACGAAATAAAAAAATCCTTTCAAACTTTGCTGATAGTGGTGAAAATTTGTAATTTACGATCTTCTTTATTCTAAGCAGGGGGATGAAATATGTCAAGTATGGAGGCCAAGGCTGTCCAATAGGGTGGTCCAAAAAACGAAAGTGTCAAAATATCTAAATGCTCATTCAGAATTTGTTAGCTAATGTAATTTTAAACTTGTATGCAAAATTTCAGTGAAATTCATTAATGTTTGTTTAGAGGTCGCTCAAATCGAAAATAGTGTTTGTGTGGCTGTTTTGGACTTTCAGGAAAACTGTGTCAACATTTCCTGTCATAACTTTTTAATTTTACAATATTTTTTCTTTATTCTTTTTTTTTTAAATTAAAGGGAACTTAATAATGTACTTATTGTGCAGTAAAAGTTGTTTTAAAAAATCAAATTCTCCTGTTTTTTATAAATTTTTCAAAACGAAAGCTCGGACCCGGAACTCCAATTTTTTGACTTCGCGTCAATTTTTTTGTAAGGAAAAGTGGCACGTGGATATACATTTTCAACTATAATTTTATCTACAATTGATTATCTTTCAAACAACTACAACTAAAGGGGTTCATGTAGTCTATGAACTGTTCTCAATATGCGATTTTCGAAGGTGAAGCATTTTTACAAATTACAAAGAATATATGCCGGTCCGTAAAAGTATAAACTTTTTCACTGTAACAAAATGATTTATACAACAAAAAAAACAACAAGAGAACAAGTTACAATTGGTCTTAAGACCAATAATATTGTACCTTAGATGAGCATAAAAGTTAAACAAAGTGAAAACTAAAAGTTCTGCATGGCAACGCCAAGAAGGGGTTGCCCGATTTAGTTCATTTTTGAAATTTTATTTACTATTATTATGAAAACATTAACATTAACATTATTAAAAACGAAATTTTTGTATGGCAACCCCACGAAGGAGTTGCCTAATTTGTCCCATTTTCGAAACTAATTTCATATTCTTTTTACATTTTTGGGCCACTCTACTGTCCAATGTGCTAAAATTTTAGAGAACTTTATAAAATGTCTGGTATTATTGACTCTCGTCAGTGTGCGAATAGTGCAACGTGTTTTGAAAAAATTTAAAGAATAAACGACAAAGTAAAAATTATATTTAGACTAAGATTTTGAAGGCATTTAATGTAAATCCATTTGTATCACTGCGGGATTTAGCTGAAGATTTACAATTAAACAATTAATAAACATTTAGTCATAAAACAAAAACAGAAGCACTAAAACAAAAAAACATTTGCGCAAGAAAGCCTTATGATAATTATTTCATTGGTTTTAACAGTTGTGGAATAATGAACAACTTAAGTTCCTCCAGGACAATTTCGGGATCAATCATGGAAGAATCTCATTTCAAATTGGATTCTTTGCCAACTTAACAAATAGCACATTTCCCAAAAATATAGATTATGAATTCCTACAAGCCGCGGAGTTCCAATTCTAGAAAATTTTTGCAAGAAGCCATATCAATTTCAATAAATACTTTGAGAACTTTATTCCAGTTGCTACTCAAGATGAACAAAACGTAAATTTTAAGCAGTCAAATTGATTGCGGTGAGATACTAAAAATGTAGTGCCATCTAACGAAATAAAGTAGAAATATTTTGTATCAATCTATTTACGTCTGTAATTAATGAAGAGACAAATTAGAGTATCGAATCTCTATGGGCAGTAATCGACTCTCTTACATAGACACGTACTTAGTGAATAGGATATTGATTAGAACAACTTTCTTCTAGTTTAGTTTTAAGCATTATTATAAGGGCATCTATGTAATTCATTTTACTTTTACTTGGACATTTTAATATTAATTTCAATATCGAACGAACTTTCTGCATTACGCACGAGAAGAATGAGTAACCACTGAATGTAAAAAAATACACAAAACCATCATGAAGCCTGCACATGACTCATTCACTCGGGACAGGTTTTCTCTTCGATTTGGAAATTCTTACAATCTACAGGTAACTTGGAGATGAAGTCAAGGGTCTATGTATAAAGTTCGTGGTAACGTTAGATCATGGTATACAGAAGGCAAACTATGTTACATCTGGGCCGTGAGTAGTGACGTAAAAAAATATGGCAAATTTTATATGGAAAGCAACATGAGAATTCAAAAAATAATAATTTCACGTAATCTTACGAAAGTTGTTACAAACAACAACAACAATACTTAAACACTTCTCATTTACATGCGTACATGGACCCTTTAAAGCTTCGACTTCTAGTAGACTTCATATTCATTTTTTGTTAAGCTTTATGAATATTTAGTGCGTATACGAAATCTTGAATGGAATGAGTTTAATTTAACTTAATTCCTTACGAAGGGTCCTATTCACAAATAATTTAGGCTTTGACTAAGTTGAAGATTTCTGCTTATGGTAAGTATGGACTTATGCCTTTCTCTCTACTATGAATATAGTCGGCAAATTCTCAACAGTTTTTCGTCTAGTGATTTAAAAAATTTATTTGATTATTTCATAAACTTATCAGCATACCTTCGTATATACATACAGGGTGTCCGGGAAGACGACGTCAAGCCGGAATCGGGTGATAGGCCAAATCATAATAGTTACCAGAAGAGTATATGTATTTTTTTAAATTATACACTGAAAAAAATTATTAGTTAAAACGGCAAATCACGATTAGTTGATTGTACATTAGTAATCCCTGTAAATTGATTTGGAAAAACAATTAAGTGATTATTAAAACTGTAAGTGCTAATTATTTGCAATTTGTAATTGGAATTAGTTGATTTGCCCTTAGTTGTTTTGGAAAATATTTTAGTTGTAGCTTCGAATTCAATTAGTTCAGTTAACAAATATTTGATGATAAATTAACTAATCATATTTCAGAAGACATATTAGAAAAATCAACATATAAAATTATTAATTTTTTTGCAGGAACAACGAAACTGTTTGTTTATTTTTAAGAATATAATTTGTTGTATTAGCTAATTTATGCAATTAATAAGTTCAACAAATAAATTGATAGATTTTTTTAATATGATGTAACCTCACAATTTTCTAAATTAACGAATTACATTAGTTGATATGAATAATATAATTTTCGCATAACTTTAAATTTTAAATCACTGCATCATTAATATTTATTTTTATACCCTAGATGAAATCTCATATGACGGAGTTTATCATTTCGCTGGTAACGCAAAACGGATTGGACACTCACGCATAATTGTTATTTTGATTTTTGCATATCTATCCGTTCAAAAAAATAATAAATATAATTTCATAAATGGAAGAAATCTTGAAACCCGTGGTATTGTCATACAAAATTTACAATATTTTATTTTGTACTGAGAAATTATCTGCAAAATGAATCATAACCATTTTTAATAATAAATCATATAAAAATAATAATTACAAAAATAATTAAATTCATAGCATTTTATTATTATGATCAACTAAAAAATTAGTTGAACTTTCCAATTTCATTACATATTTTAACAAATTCGATTAGTTGATTACTAATGTCTTCAAACTAATGTTTCAGTTATTTTAAATATTGCGGTAAGCAAAATTAACCAATCAATTAGTTAATTTGGAGAATTGAATTTGTTGAAAGAGCAATATTAATTAGTCGATTTTTCTAATAAGTGCTACTAAAGACTAGATTAAACAACGACTGTTTTAGCTGATATTTCTATTTTATCGAAATTTATTATATAAAAATTAATTAATTGAATAAAATGTTTAGTTGAAAAACAAAAGATGCTCAGATACGAAATTCCGAAAGATTATCAAAACTAGCTAAACAAATAGTTGAATTCACAAATGTTATGCCTAAACAAGCTAAATCAACTAATGCCAATAAGTTTTCTTAACGAATATGATTCGTAAGCTGATAATCACTGATATTATTTGTTAATGAAACAAATTCATTGGCGTAAAGCAACTAATCTTTTTTTTTTTAGTGATAGGCATTTATTTTTTTTCGAGGAAATGTACACCTATAATACAAATCTTTACTTTTTTTCAAGTTTATTTTTCCGAAAAGTGCTTATGTAACCTGTTGCTTTAAATTCTAAGCCAACTGCTCCAGCTTGGAAGAAAATTTCACATTTTGCCAAACCAAGAATAGAAAATTCATATTTCACCCAACTTTAACTGATTGTACTGAAAAAAAATATACTACGCCAGTTTGGCAAGTATTTTTAAAAGTTGACGCATTTAATAAGGATTCTAAAATGGTATAAAACTTACTAAATTATTTCTTAGATTCCGGGAAAAAAAATTTTTCTTCAAGAAACCCAGTTTCGAAAAATTTCTTTTCACCTACTAAAAATGATTCTAGTGTACCTAAAGCTTGGCTTAAAATCCTACTAAGTAGAGCGCTAGCGTGTACCCCGGTCCATAACTGATTGCACCTCCATCTGTTGTATAATTTGAGAGGAAAGTCAAATATTGTAGGTGTAGTTTATTTCAAGACATTTATTAAGTTAGACATAATTCAGTTTCCTCAAAAATGAGTTCTTCTTCATACATAAAACAGAAAGGTTACCTACTGCTAAGGCTAAATATCGTACAGACGAAGAATCGTTAGATACCATCAACTGACAAATACTGGCTTTCTAAGGGTAAATTTCAGTAGTTTTTGCAGATTGCAGGATAATTTCTACTACCGGTTTTTACTCGTTAGCATTTCTGTGAAATTGAAAAATAATTGCAATTTTAATATTGAGTTGTTAGAAAAGTAATTTCTGTTTTGGGTGAAAATGAAAAGACGATTTTCTTATAGTAAATAAATATTTTATTGAATTATGTAAGTAATAATCCGAAGGTGCCAGATCCGGAGAATAATAAATAATATATTTATTTCTGGATATAGTACACAAAATTAGTAATATTCAAGTTGTACAATTTTTTTATCTGGCGCTAGAAATAACTTAAAGTCTATATAACAAACAAAAACAAAAAGGTAAAAATAAAGACAAGAAATAAAGAAATAACAATATATAAAAAAAAAGCAAAACTAAAGTAAGATAATGTATAAAGCTTAGTGATAAATTACTGCGAAGACAGAAAAAACATGCATGCATACAATTAAGAAGACTGGAAACGTGCTCTTATACGTCGTCTAAACGCGTTGACCGTGCCAGCCCCCTGTATACTCAAAGGGAGAGTGTTTCATAAACGAGCAATTTGAACAGGGTAAGAACTTTCCATGACTAATTTTCGGAAACCAGGAATAATGATGTTTCGATTTCGCCGAGATGTTGTCATTTGAACAAATTCTCTGAGATAGCCTGGCTTACCTGAGTGCAACAAGTTATAAAGATATAGCAAAGCTCCTTTGTTCCAGGTAAGCGACCAAAGAGTAGCCAAGTACCTGCGGTCGGTAAAAGGAGACATGATCAAATCTGCGTAGTCCAAAAACAAATCGTACACAATCATTAAAAGCAACCTCAACCCTACGTGAACATTCCCTATCTAGCCTTGGAAATATCAAATTCCCAAAGGTGAAGGGCGAAATTATGAGTACCTCACTAACCTTAAGCGAGTGCCAGTAGGTAGAATGCTAGCTGAAAGCCATAACCTGCGAAGACCACCGTAAATTTTCCTCAACATAGTGTTTACATAGTCACAATATTTCATTTTGCAATTCAAAACTATTCCCACATTAGTGACTTTGTTTCAAAAGGGTATAGTATAGCTATTTAGATTCACTGGTGGTATATCTGCTGTGTTCAGATTACTACTGTAGTAATAAATACACTGTGATTTCTTGGGATTGAGTGGCAAACCATTGCAATCCTTTCAACGTCTTCGTTAATGCGGGCCATACAATCCTCAAGTAGCCCAATAGGTCTGCTCAGGTATATTTGGACATCATCCGCATATAAGTGCATTTTTACATCTTTAACCTTTTGTGGTAAATCATTAATGAACCTGCTAAATAGTAGTGGTCCGAGCACCGATCCATGTGGAACTCCACGTGAAACACGGGACAGATTGAAAAAGGTACCGTTCACATTTGCTCGCTGTGTTCGCTCAGCCAGCAGTTCTGTCTAGGTTGAAGAAAGTGCGGAGTTTATGCAAGAGGAGGCTATGATAGACACTGTCGAAGGCTTTCGAAAAATCAAGTAATACCATTGCACTAAAATAATTCTGATCAAGAGCAATTCTTATGTCAGAAAATACTTTTAACACTGCCGATTCACATTCATGAAATTTTCGAAAGCCTGATTGCCAGCACGAGAATAATTCATTTCTCTCCAAGTAGCAAATTAGTTGCTTATACATAACTTTCTCCAACAATTTGGACAGAAATAGAATGCGTATAAGTCTGAAATCAGCAGGAGATTCAGGGGTAGATTTCTTGGCTATCGGTAAGACCGTGGCGCTTCTCCACTCTCTGGGAAAGGAGGACGACATCAAGCATGTATTTACTATATGAAGGATATAACGGCAGTTAAGGGAAATAATAACTTAATAAATTTATGCGATATATTGTCTAGGCCAGTAGCATTAGACTTTATCGAATGTATTGAAGTAGTCAGTTCGAAGATATTAATCACTCAGAAAGAAAAACGAATTCCCGCACCATTGGACACAATATCGAATCGATTTTCATCAACTACGCCATGTCCTCCAACTTGCACTGGCGTGACTGAGAAACTATTAGATGCTGCGAAAAAGGTATTAAGCTCATCAGGGGAAAAATCACATCCATTCTCTGCTTTTCCATAGACGCCGGCTGTCTTTAAGTTTCACCACAAAGTTTTGGGTTCAAGATTTACGTCGAGCTTCACTGCGAAATATTGACGTTTGGCGCATCTAATAATTGCAGTTGTGACTCTATTTCGAGCAACTTTGAACCGCACACGAGCATGTGTTCGGTGCCGTAGTATATCACATCCAAGCTGTAAAAGCTTTTGACAAGTTACCAAACTTGGATGAGGTCTTGCAGCCCAATGCGATGGAACAAAATTCATTCTGTAAGAATATGTGGAACCCATAGGTCGAGTTTTGAAATCAACCCAAAGCCGTTTCACATGATCATGAAGGTCGAAAACAACATTTTTGACTGTGAAAAAAATACAATTAAGTTCTCTGTTGGGAAAAAACGAAATCATTTTTCGAACAATCATCTTGACCTTTAAAATTAATTGAATTTTCTTTGACTGATCTCCTAGTTCAGTATTAAATCAAAATATCTATACCTTTTTAGGCTTAGTTCAGGCACTTGTTTCAATACCGAGCTATTTTCCTTAAAGGAGGTTTTATTTAGCAAATTGAATTTTTCCGAATGTTGAATGTGATTAATTTTTTTTCATAGCTATATTAAAATTAAGTAAGAACAAATTTTGCAAAAAACTAATAAGAAATAACTTTTTTGAAACTGTCTGAAATAGATTTCCATTTAGTATGTTTTCAGTGGTTTATTTCGGATTTCTTTTGACACTTGAATGAAAGATATTTCCTTGTTTCCTTTAAGTTTTTTTCATTTCTCTTAATTCTTCAAGATAACTTTTTAGTCCTGTTAGTGCTTGTGCTCGTGCTCATGGAAGCGATAGAAAAGAAGCTACAGAAATACCCTATGGTGAAAGGCCCAGAAAGAGACATTACTAACGATATTGATCTGGGGCTTAAAACAACCTTAGCAGAAACTCTAATCCATAAAAAACATTATATTACTTAATATGTAATATTAAATGTTTCAAAGTCAATATTGGATACAGATCGACAAAACATAGGCAGACAAACCATAAAAACATAAGATTTACAAATATTATAAACGCGTAGTGTGCATATTTCCTATATATTCCTGAAATTTCTTGGTCCATTGCATCTCGATTATCTCAAAATTAAAGAAAATAATAAAAACCAAAGACCAATTCTTATGATTCCCGTGATGACTGCCCCTATGTCATTTGGTATGATCACCGATCTATGCAAGTTCGATTTTTGAAGTGGTTTTTCGCATACATTTCTAGAACGGTTCGTCGGACACAAAAAATTATTATAACCAATTTTTCAGGATTTCATATTCTTTCTTTTCACTACATTAAAACCATATAGGACTTATCCTTTTCACTGTATACGTAAAAATCGTAAATTTTTATATGGCAACACTAAGAAGGGGTTGCCCGATTTAGTTAATTTTTTAGATAATATTTTATTTACTAATTTTATGAAAGCACCATATGCATTTCAGCTCTCAACGTTAACGCGTTCTCAGGTAGTGTCCAAGTATGTAGTGATAAACGAAATTTTTGTATGGCAACCCTACGAATGTTGTTACACGATTTGTACCATTTTCGAACTTAATTTTACTTTTTTGTTTTAAATTCCATATGCAAAATTTCAGATCTTTAAGTATACGCGTTCTCGACTTATCGTGAGGACGGACGGAAGGACATGCAAATATCAAAATAACTTTTCATTTTATGCATTTCATCTAGGGTATAATAATATGTTCAAGAGAACTACGCAGAACAGATCTCTTCAATACCTAATTTATTCTTCCTTTGCTTTCTTTTTGGTTCGTTCACAGCATGAAATTTTTGGGCTAGCTACCGCACTTTTGGACAGCGTCATCTTTCCTACCTGCTTATTAATAAAAAAGTTCACTAGAAAAGCCTTACGCGAAATATTTTAATTTTTATCATCAAAACTCATGAAAAAGATTCGTACTATCGATTTTTATACCCTAGATGAAATCTAAAAGGTATACTATGTTTATGGTTCCATTTGTAATGCACAGATATAATTATGGTTAGAGCAAAATGGATTGGACACCCACGCTTAATATTAAAAGTTTTTTTGATTTTTGCATGTCCGTCCGTCCGTCCGTCTGTCCGTGCGAACGATAACTCGAAAGCTGAAATTTTTACAAGGACTTTAAAAAAAAAGTAAAATTAAGTTCGAAAATGAGACAAATCAGGCAACTCCTTCGTGGGGTTGCCATACAGAAATTTCGGTTTCCAGTAAGTATTTGTACACTGCCTGAAAACGCGTCAACATAGAGAGCTGAAATTTGGTACATGGAGTTTTCATAATAATAGCAAATAAAACTTCAAAAATGGACTAAATCGGGCTAATATGGGGTTGCCATATATAAATTTAGGCTTTTTACATATACTGTGAGAACGATCAGTTAGACCTTTTTATTGTATTCTTCAGAATACCAAATCCTATTCAATTGGTTATAATCATTTTTTCTGTCCGACGAACCGTTCTAGAAATATATGCGAAAAACCACTTTAAAAATCAAACTAGATCGGTGACCATACAAAATTTTATACGGGCATTCATTGAGGGTATCATAAGAATTGGTCTCACTCAGACCAATTCTAGCTTTTTTAATTGTTATAAAATGAAATTCATTCACAATCACCTTCCCATTGGGCTTTAAAATTTCAAAAGAATCTTTTTATATCGAGCAAATTTGAAATAGGTTTTCAATATTCGCAACACTATTTTCCAAATAGATTTATTATTAATTTGTATGTTCACATGTAGTGGCATGAATCAGGTCACTTAGGGAAATCCAAAAACCAAGGAATAAAAAACACCCGATATAAAGTTTATTAGCTCAAGTGATGTTGTACGTACCTTGTGTTATGTTACATTTACTGTAATACATAGGCTCCCGAAATAATTATATTCTATCTTACGCAGACGGAATTGAAAGAATTTTACGTAAAATTAAAATGTTAATTTATTTTGTAATAAATGTGCGATAAATTATGATAATTTGTTCTCAAGTTAATTCTCAATTAATATTTTCATCTGGCTTTACTACTACACATACATACATAAGAATAGAGTCAGTCAGCTGATTCAAGTGAGACATTTCTTATTGTAAAATATTCTTTGTCAAATGTCACAATTTTCATCAGCAACTTTCAAGTTTCTTCAATGGGCGTTTCTTCTGTTTTCTCCTAGATCACTTCCTACACAGTCTTCAGTTTTGAGAATGCAGCCCTCAGATAATGGGCCTAATTACCATATCAATTGTGTCATTTACAATAATTGTCACAATAAGAAGCTAACTACATCGGAGCGATCGTCGTCTACGCGATCACCAGCTGTGCTTATGCCAAACATCTCAAGTCTCAACAGAACAGTACGTACTTAACCTCGAGTCGACTAGCATATTTTGTTAAAGCTATTGCTATTGCTTCGCTACCTCGCATGGATGTTCTCTCTAGATCCTCTCAGTATTTACTTTCCCAGTCATTAGCTTACCGCGAACGAGGCCAGATCGCGACGATCTCTACAGTTACCGTTGCTTCTGTTGTGGATAAACTTCCCAAATCGAATCGACTTTCGTAATAACAGAGTTTTTGAGATTTCAATCACGTCTCGGATGAAGAGGAAAATTATTGTGAATGTGCGAAAATAATATTTTGAAAAGTGAAACCCAAAATAGCTTGGGACATACGGATCGGCGAAGAAACTCTGCAGATCAGTTATACCTTGTGTGAAAATGTTTTTTTTTTTTGTTTGCCCGATCTTCTGATAAAACAAATCTGTAAGTGAATTGTGCAATTGAAAAAAATGTTGACGTGCTGACGATCAAGCCTCCGTCCGTGTCACAATTCTTCCATATCCAGTTTAAGCTTTTTTTATCGATCAAGTGAGAAGTGCGTCATTAACTGGAATTATTATTTACAAATTACCCACCTATTGAGGATTGTTGTCATTAACGCCGTAGCTCTTAAGTAATACTCTAAAGCCTATCGATAGTGAATGTGTGTGAGTGAGAGCCGTTAAAAGATGATTTTGTCTAAAATGGGAAGGCGCCTTCGGAGTGCCATCTTCATTAAAAACAATAATAAATAGCCGAAGTAAGTGTTTTTGTTTAATATTTCTGATGGTGTTGGGTGATAAGATTCTGATAGCATTGATAGGTGCCAGCTTTCCCAACTGTAAAGTATTTTTTCATGTTCAACAACGTATTCTTGTCGTCTTTGTTGCTAAATGTGCCGAGATAAGAAATGAAAGGCGATAACACAGTAAACTCGCTGTATAGGTATCCCACATGAAAAGTTTTTATGTACTGAGGTTTATAACGTTAGTTCCAAGTAACATAAAAGAATTTCTATTCCATTGCTAAGGAAAACTAGTTTTTTAAGGCAGAATAAGTGTGGGAGAAAGATCATCCTTGAATTATCATTCCAACAGATATGCAAAGTTCCAGCAGGTTTGAATTTTTTTGCATTCTTTATTAGACTGTAAGCCAAACACGGTCATGGTAATGCTACTTTATCCAGGCTAACTGATTTTTCAGATAAAAAAAAGATGTGTCCTACCTCAATATATTACTTCTGACCAGCTGTGTCGTTTTAGGGACTTCCCCACCTTAAGAAAAAGAGAAATACTTTACGTCAGTTTGATCCGGTACTGATTATAAAAGCTCCAAACGTTATCCGTATGCCGTCTACATAAAATTACCAAAAAAATAAATTTATTTGGTTTAAATGAAAATAAATAAATAAAAAAAAAACAAGAGAAATGTTACAATCGGTCTAAGACCAATAATAATAGCTGCATTTTTTTATCTCTCTGATCTGATCCGTTTCAATTTTATGTACGTAAAACAACAATGCGTGATCCAATGTTTTTGTTTCACGTATATAAAAATGAACCGGGTCGGATCAGACCAGAGAAATAAAAAAAGCAGCTAATATATCCTAGATGAAAATCAAAGTGGAATAAAGTGAAACCCCAAGGTTCTGTATGGTAACACCAAGATGGCGTTGCGCGATTTAGTCCATTTTTGAAATTTCATTTACTATTTTTATGAAAAAGCTGTGTACAAAATTTCAGCTCTCTACGTCCACACGTTCTCATACTCTATACATGAGAACGTATATAGTGAAAAACCAGAGTATATATGACAATACTAAGAAGGGGTTACCCGATTTAGTTCATTTTCGGAATTTCTTTTATTATTGCTATGCACCAAATTTTAGCTCTCTACATCAGCGCGCTTTCGGGCAGTGTTCAAATATATAGTGAAGAATCAAATTTTTGTATGGCAACCCTACGAAGAAATTGCCCGACTGGTTCCGTTTTCGAGCTTAAATTTGCTTTTCTTTTAATGCCCGTCTGCAGAATTTTAGTACGGAGAGACGGACTTCCAAAAATCAAAATAACTTTTAATATTATGCGTGGGTGTCCAATCCAGTGTTTCTATGCGTTACAAACTGAATGACAAATTTAGTATACCCTTTAGATCAAGCTATAAAAACAATGGAAAATAACCGTTGTGTTGAGAAAATGTCAAAGTTTCATTCTGATGTCAATATCCATGGGATTCAGTTTTTGCTCTATTCCAGTAGCTGTTGCTCTATAACATGTTCATGGGACAGATATTCCAGCAGAGCTGTTTTATTAGTAGCTAGTTTTTCACTAACTTTCATTTCAAGTTTTACCAACACATAAGCATTGTTCTTCATTTGGCATTTTGAATAAAATTAATACGACAAGAACGGACTTTTTCTGTACCATGTATGTATGTGCTGCATTTATATATTTTTTCATTATATAAACGTAAAAAATTGCAAAATAATTCGGTATAAAGCAGAGCAAGAACAGTGATTGACTATTTTTCCGTTTACTTATGTTCGTTTAGCGACATTTTGCTTCTTTTTTTAAGAAGATAACAAACCAATTATTTTTTTATAAATACAGCTTTCCAAGCTATCGCCGTATTATTTTTTCTCATGGCACGGAGACGAAGATCCCAAGCTCGGAGGCCAAGGTGAGGTGGGCAATTGTGCTAATCAGCTAAAAAAAATTAAAACACCTCTTGCCGAAAACTTTCTGTCCTCTTCATGACCCGCATCTGTTCTAGGTCCAGATGAGGTAAGGACCCGTCGGGCAGAACAGCAAAGGAACTGTAGGTAAAACCAAACCCTAACCAAACGAATAAACTCTTGGGACTTAACAAGCCAACCCTAAGAACTGTAATGTCTATTTTCACTGGGCACTCCTTTCTCAGGGGCCACCTTCACAGGATGAGACTTGTTGAGGATCCTATATGCAGAGGTTGCGGAGAGGAATCCGAAACGGTGACTCACTTTCTTTGTCACTGTCCGGTACTCTCGGGAAAGCGATATAGATTCATTGGGTCTCACCTTCTGGACGAGTTGCATGAAGCCGGCAGCGAGGTCTGGGGGTCAATACTTAACTTTATAAGAGCATCCGGTTGGGTCCTATGAGCGTTTGCTCGTGAGTCTGGAGGGTGAACAATGGGCCTTGCTTTGGCTTACGTTCGGGAACCCCATGGGGGGTCTCAACCTCTTTTTCAATCAATCAAGCAAGCTTTTCGAATTATCCGCATATAGGAGAGAAGACCCAAGAGTGTCCAGTCTGCGTCGGACAAGGGCTAGATAAGCGCACAGAAGGTATTGGATTGTCTCAGATTCACCTATCATGCAAACTGTGCCTGTGACCAATGATGATACCAAAACTGTTCTGCATTGTTTTCTTCCGAGGAAGGCATGGAACTTCTTCTTTGTCCTATCAAGAAACAGTTTCGTACACCTGCAAGTTCAGGGTCGGCTGGACTTGGCTAGCGAGTCCTGCCTCTCATTCCCCATAATTTCCGTGAGCCCAGTTACACACTGTAGAGACACCGTATTATGGATACATAGCTTATCCTTTGCTGTAGTCCCCCAGAAACTTAGATATTATTCGAAGCACTCAGAATCATCAAAGTTGCCTGGCTTTCTGAAAAGATAGTAAAATCCTTTCCGTTGATTTATATCAAGGGTTAACTTCATTGTCGTTCCATTGCAATGGCGCAGTTGTAGTATTACTAAGCCTAGTAATATCACTAAGCTCTAATGTATATAGTATGTGTATACGATAATTCCAACTGTTGTTTACTTTCATATCGTTTTTCTGGCATTTAAAGCCTGATTCTGGTAAAAGAAATGTCACTAGGTTCACACTATGTGTCCCATTGAATATTTTTAGAACAGAAGTTTTACAAAACTTTACAGAAAAACTTGTAAAATTGTTTTATTAAAAAACAATAATAATTTAAACTCATAGAAGCAGGTGTTATCCTCTTCATTAGAAGGGTGGGTCCTCTGGGAAGACTGTCCTCAATTTTCCTGTCATAACGCAATGCTTTATATTCTTTTAAAATTAAAAAAAAGTTACTAGCAAGACATGATATGGTCTGGCTCAATTCTTGAGGTTCCTATCAAAGATGGTAATTCTAAAGGTGTCCGGATTATTGCTCATTTGAGGAATCGTTCAAAATAATGGGAATGTATTGAATCTACCCGAATGTAAGAGTATGTATGCCCGGGATAAGAAAACTAAATTTAAATTTCTTTATATACCTACCGCGCCGTATTATGGAATAAGTGGTACCCTATTGACAGCAATTACTTGGTCTTGTTTTCCCCAGGAGAAACTATCGCAGAAAATAATAATAAAAATAATTTATTTATTAGTAAGATTATCACTTCATCAGTTACATATGTTTCCAAATATAGTTATGTACCCAATTACAAATTTACAATATTTCTCCATTTTTAAAATATTGCGCGCAGCCAATTTAAAACATTTAAAGTGTTGTTCACTCTTTAATTCTGTTGGAAGTTCGTAAATTTCTTGAAACTGTTTTATACTGTGAATTCTTTGTACTCGATCTACAGAATAATTGTAGCCTGAAATACTCCAACGCTCCACTTAGATTATATCGTTGAATCTCTGCCACTAAGTTGATTAAATTGCGAAGATATCCCGGAACTGAGCCATTTTTCATTTTGAATATAAAAACCAAGCTCAATTCTTTGTATAATGTCAAATCATAATAAAGCGCTTAACATACTGTATATCGGAGTGAAACCATCTAACATCGTAGAATTGCACTCATTGCCTTATTCTGCCCAAATCAGAACAGTATTCAAAAAGTGGTTTTACAATATTGTGTCGTAAATATCTATTCCGTCAGCCATCTTTCTAAGTCTCTTCAAAAATCCAATCTTTTTACCTACGTTTTTGCCAACATAGTCTATATGTAATTCAAAACTTCACTTTTTATCAAAAACGGCTGCTAAATATTTATATTCATTCACAGATTCTATTTCTTCACACACATACGTATTATTATTTATCGTCATTTAACTCACGTTTTACCTATATTCAATTTCAATTTATTCATCTGTAACCACTGTTTTAAATCTGGTCTTATTTTTATTTTTAATTCTTGAGTGTCTTTCCCACAACAATTCATCGTTAGCAAAGAGTACTATTAATAAACAAGATAGTTCCAAGAACTGATCCTTGTGGAACACCCATCGATTCTTCTGTTTTACTGGAAACTGTATGATTTAGTTAAATGCTCTGATTTCTTTCATTTATAAGTAGCTATGAAACCATTGCAGTTCCTTTCGAAGAATTCCAGATGCGCTTGTCAGATGCTTTTTTTAGGTCTAAAAATACAGCAACAACACTATTTGAGATATCCATTTCTTCCTTCCATTGGCATACACTACTCAATTTATCGCCGTTGCACAGGAATGTTTTCTTCTAATCCAGACTATTCCAATATGATCAATTTAATTGTTTCCATGTAGCTTTTCAACTGTTTTTTAACCACGTTTTTCTAAAACCTTCATGTGTAAACAACGCAGGTTGGTTGGTCTGAATTCTTTTGCTTGTTTTGTATATTCTTGACTTGATTTGACTTGAACAAGGTAATTGAATTACTCCATACGCTAGGGGATTCTCTACTCACCTAATTATTCCAGTTGTGTACGAATTATGGTTTTTTCAAAGATTTGTATGCTTTGAATGCAGAATTTATTTAGTCCTTCTACCATTTCATCAGTTTGTTGCTATTTGTTTTTTATAATTTGTTTTTATATAATTTCCTTCTGATTATCTGTTTCATTAACTTTATTTATTATTCCATCAATTTTGGCTGTGTTTATATATTTCTCACTCATCCCAACTTACAGGATAGAAAAAATACAGTATAAAAATATGTTTGCTTATTTATGTAAAACATTACTTAATTTTGAGGTAATTTTTAGCCCTAATAGTCCATTTTACGTTAAATACATAAGTGTAGACGATAATACTCCAATTATAACTTCCCTTAAAGCTCGTCTACCTTTGAGGTGAAATTTTAGTCATTAACTTCGCTGATTTCAACAACAAATTCGATCGGGTCTTTAAGACTTTTTAGAAGTTACATTTAGAAAAATCTAGCCTTGTTCAAGGATTTCAAATTGGGATGGACTTAAAAGTTCGAATAAGGTTAAGAATCATGGCAGGCATTTTTTTTTATGAATGGTACCTCCTTATTAAGTAACGTAGCAAACTTTAAAGTAACAAATTCTGAAATAATAGAGCAGCATATTTTTTTTTATTATCTACCTATATTCAACTTAAAAGGAAAAACCAAATTACATTTGGTGAAGCACAAGTTTTTTTAGAGATTTGTGAACAAAAATGCCGAGTTAAGCCAAACTCGTTCACAACACATTACTACAGAAAAGTAAAGAAAATATCTTGTAGAGTAAATAAAGTAGTAAAAAAGAAAGAAACGAATGTTAATGTCTCTACAAACACTGCAGTAATTGCAGATAGTGAATAGAGGGTGTGTCATTACCTGACAATGAATTACATATAAGTTGTGTTCTTTTGTGTCCACAGAACAGGGCAAAACAAATGATACACAAAAGGACGCCTCATACATTTTCATAGAAGATTTATAAATGAAGCGAACAGTACAAATAGTTCGCTTCAATCGACAGAACAATTTGTTCTCTCCACTATATGGGAGTTCTAGAACAAGGTACACAAAAGAACACAGCTATAGATTACAGTCTGGAAGTCGATAAATGTTAGGAAATTGAGCAAAAATATTTTGAGGAAAAACTGTCACTGTTAGATGATTTGAGAAATTGGGCGTTAACATATAAATTGAGCTTAATTAGAGTTAGCAATTTGTTAAAACTGTTAACAACTCATGGCTATTGGAGACCTTCTTATAGAGACGGTAGAACACTATTAAAGACACCTATTACAATTGAAACGACTGAAATGGCTAATTTAAGTTTAATGGAATAAAATAATAATAATAATTTATTAGTAGCCCTTTCACATATTCAGCAAGCAGAATCAACATCGTTAATCATCAAGCATAACTTACTCTTGGTAACTTTTCGTGGTTTCTAAAACTAACCAGAGTCGACTGTGCACAATGAAAGCTGTTATGCAAGTGAATGTTTGACAACTGCTTTCTTTACAACTATATTATAACATGTAAGGCCCTAGAAGGGCATTTTAAAAGCAATTTTTCCTAATAGGACTATTTCTAGACATATGCCGAAATATCGTCTTGTATAGTTAAAATTCCCTAATAGGACAGTTTAGAGATAGAATGCCTTCCTAAGACTATTTATAGAAAAGAAAATGTTTTTATAGTCAAATTATACTCTAAAGACTTTTACTTTCAAACAAAATTTCCTAAATAGGACTAAAATCGGACTTAAAATATTTAAATTGTGTGCCAGTAACTTTTATAGGGCGAAAAATTAGGAAAAAGAGACATCTAAGATGAAAATGAAAAAATCGCCATATTTCTTCGCGAAAATGAGCCCCCTATAATGGGAAAAAATTTAGACGAGTTTTATTTTCTATAATTTGAGGGGCTCAAGGGAAAATCTGTACAAGTAAAAATATGTTACAAATTGAGATAAGTTGTATAAATGCAAACTAGATATACTCAAAATATTAGTAGCAAAGAGATATAATTAATTTCCTATCCCGTGCTGTTTTGTAGCAACCGGTATTTTAACGACTTACAAGTACATTTGGTCTCTCCCCTCCTCTTCTATCATGGATTGGAAGTTTCCTATCTAGTCGCCAAATACGTGTTGTATTAGATGGCGTTACATCTGAACTTCATCCGACAAATGCCGGTGTGCCTCAAGGCTCTGTTATCTCTCCAACTCTCTTCTTAATTTTCATAAATGATCTGCTTTCCCTTTCCTTCAATCCCATCCATAGCTACGCTGATGACAGTACCCTTGATTTTGCTTACTCTTTTGACACTCTTGTGGACTTCAAGGTGAATGCAATATGTGATAAACGAGATTGCATGATTAGATCATTGAATAACGATCTTAACAATATCCTCGCTTGAGGCAAAGCGAATCGCGTCGAATTCAATGCAACAAGGTCCTAACTTAACCACACCCGTTTCTTTTGATGGAGTATTAATCTCTGATTCACCGTAACTAAGCATTCTTGGCATTAATATTTCCAGTAAGTTAAACTGGACAGATAACATCTTCTCTGTTGCCAAAGAAGCATCGAAATGTCTTGGATTTCTGAAAAGGTGTAAGAAATATTTCAGCCCGTTAAATATAGCGCTCCTCTATAAGTCCTACATCAGGGACCCTTCAAGCTCATTGACGATGTAGCAATAATTTGTCATATCGACTCACTCGAGCACCGCCGCAATGTTTGTTGCCTTTCGTATGGTCAATGCTCTGATGAAATATCTAGTCTAATCCCTTGTAGAGTTATTCCTGCACGCAATACTCGCGCTGCAAACCACGCACATCCTTTTACCCTTCAAATTACTTTCGGCCGTACAGTAAAATTCCGTGATGCTCTTTTATCCCGAAAAGTGCGAATGTGGAACAGTTTACCAGCTTCTGTTTTTCTCCGGCATACAATCTGCGGAAGTTTAAGGGCGACATACATCGTCACCTCCGCCACTCTCCATATCCCCTAATCCTTTCCCTATCCCCTTCCTGCCATGCTGTGCTTTGCATCATAGGGTATCCCCTGAGCTTGGCTTAATAATATAAAAGAAAAAAACAAAGAAAAAACGTTTTTGTTCATAGGTACTTCTTGCAGCGAAGGGGGTGTATAAGTGATTGCAAGGGATTAAATTAGTACCTTCTTACTAAACCAAAAACTACCGAACATTATTTAAATCAGAATTTAGGATCTTCAAAACTTTAAAGCGTTATATCTCAAAAGTGTGAAGAGTGTACTTGTCCCCCTTTGCTTTTGAGCCCCTCTACTTATTGAATTAATAATTTAAATTAATATCAATATTGTTACGAACGTGGCCTTAGTTCGTTATTTAACAGGCAATATTTCAAATATAATACATACGTCCTCTTTACTTTTATTTAAATTCACAAACAATCACAAATCAACTCTACTTTTAATTATCGCGATCCAACACTTTCTTCTATTTATTCGCTTCCTTGTATTCCCTGCATTATCTAAAATAATACTCGCCTCCTGGCGGTGACAAACGTCGTATTTATACTTTACAAGTGGTCCTAAAACCTTCCCGAATATTTCATTCTCGAAACATCGATACTCCGAACCTAAAGTTGTTTATGTCCGTACTTTATAGATGTCGCTTACCCTGTCTGTGATACGATTCTCCGAAAGTTGTTTATGTCCGTACTTAATTAGTAATTTCATGCGAAGTACGTAGATGTCGCTTGTCCTTTTTCTAACAATATTTTATTTCTCAAACGTCCGAAGCATGAAAAAAATTATTTTATTTATATATGCGCAAAATAAAATATCACAATATTTCTTAAATGCGTAAAATTCGAAAGGCTCGTTGAAAATTTCTTCGGTAGGTACCTCTGTAATATATACAAAAAAATTTATTTTGCAGTTATTTCCCATCCATACACAATACGAAAAATTGATTTAATAAATGCATTAATCAAAGTTAAACTTTGTTAGATCTAACATCCATTTTGATTTTTCTCTATTAAGTTTGCAGTTTGGTACAAGTTCCATTGTTGCTATTTCCTTCATTCAATTACAGACAAATTATTTATAATAATAAACAAAACATGTTCTAGAGAATTTTGCTATGAAATAAATTCAAAGCGAATTCAGACATGTGTTTGTGTTACAAATTGGTCAGCATTGAGACTACGGTGGTTGAATAGACGTCGAATCCCGACGACAATTTAAGACACATAATCTTATAACGTCTTGTCCTATTTGACAATCTGTCCTATAATACGTCCAAAATACTTCCAGTTTATTGTCCGTATTGGGAATTTGACGTCTAATCGACGTCTAATTGACTAATGTAGGTCAGGTCCACTAAAAGTTCTGCCCTCTTAACAGGTTAAAATAAAATCTTCCGATCTTCTAACATCATTAATTCCTTATTATACGGCGAATTTCTGTTATTTTTTGTACCTATATATGTATTCTTGTACCAAAAGTTGTTTAATATCACCCAAGATACTCTTGTTAAAATTATCAACACAGCCATTGGCTCCCCCCAATTTCCTCGTATCAATTTTCTCGTAAAGCCATTTTCTCGTAAAGCCATTTTCTCGTATCAATTTTCTCGTAGTCCAATTTGCTCGTGTAAAATTATGTTTTGAATTAAATAGATAAGTTCACACGAGCATTGGATTATTCGATGAGTATTTAATTTAAAACAGAAACAAATCATTTTATTTACTTAAATGAATTCTTTAATTAAGGAAATACTTGTTATATTCGTAGTAAAATGTTTAAAAGGTTGCATACGAGATAATTTTATACGAGCAAATTGATACGAGACAATTGATACGTACGAGAGAATGGCTTTACGAGAAAATTGATACGAGAGAATGGCTTTACGAGAAAATTCATACGAGAGAATGGCTTTACGAGAAAATTGGTACGAGAGAATGACTTTACGTGAAAATTGATACGAGAGAATGGCTTTACGAGAAAATTGATACGAGAGAATGGCTTTACGAGAAAATTGATACGAGAGAATGTCTTTACGAGAAAATTGGTGCGAGAGAATGACTTTACGTGAAAATTGATATGAGAGAATGGCTTTAGGAGAAAATTGATACGAGAGAATGGCTTTACGAGAAAATTGATACGAAAGAATAGCTTTACGAGAAAATTGGTACGAGAGAATGACTTTACGACAAAATTGATACGAGAGAATGGCTTTACGAGAAAATTGGTACGAGAGAATGACTTTACGAGAAAATTGATACGAGAAAATGGCTTTACGAGAAAATTGATACGAGAGAATGGCTTTACGAGAAATTTGGTACGAGAGAATGACTTTACGAGAAAATGGCTTCACTAGAAAATTGATACGAGAGAATGGCTTTACGAGAAAATTGGTACGAGAATATTAAGTGATACCTTTCTCATTTTCTTTTATGCTTTAAAATGAGACGACTTTCATCTTGGTTTATGTCTGAATTATTTTTGCTTAATAGACTAATTTATTAGGTTTCATGATCGTTTATTATAAGGTTGTTTTTAATTTTACTTCTACATGATTCTTTGCTTTTGTGACATGATCTATTAAAGTTTTTATACATCAGTCACCCTTGTGAATTGCCACAAACGACTCCTGCCTGTGAAAATTAGGACCCCTTTTTCCGCCATGCTTACCACAGGAAAATATAAATTCGTCCTTGGTGCCACTTTGGTATAGATTGCTAGATATAATACAGTAGCAGTCGTCTCCATGTGGAGTATTTAATACCTTCTGCAGATAAGAATCCTGCATCTGTTTTTGACGTACCCTCTCCAGCTGAGAATAATTCTGTCGATTTCTTCTTTTTGGACGCGATGTTCCAAATATTGTTCATTTGTAAGACTCTCATCACCTCACCATTATTATTTTTAAATATCTGTCGGAATATTTTTGTTTATACGAACTCTTTCCCTTTTTCAATGCACTCCTTTTGGAAAATTCGACAAACATTGGATAAGCTTCTGTACTCATTTGGAAGTTTTTCCAATTGGATATTTTTTCGGAATTAGTAAAACGGAAGTGTCAACAAAGCACAAAAATTATGTCTTCTGTAGTAAAGGAGTCCTTACATTTTAGTTTGTAGTGAGACTTGAAATATTCGAAGTTTTAAACGAAATTTGAGAAAAACCTGAAAATGTCTTCTCATCTCAATTTTATCAAGTGTTTCTTTCGATCTGCGTCTTTTCACTTGTATTTGTTTGACTACTGATAGAAGGTAGTTTTTCCATTCAGAATAATTCATTGAGCGCAAATTGTGAAATATTTCACGCCGTTGATGGAATTGAAGACTCGTTGCATTCCAGACTTGGCACTTCGTTTTCCTTTTATTCTTTTTAGAAAAGGATAAAATGCACGGATTGGCATTTAATAGCTTTCAAGTAGCAGTAGAAGTCTTCGAAAATGCTGTTTTTGAGGTGATTATGGTGGGCACAATGCTTTCAGGGCTTATTCAAACGTATGCACAAATTTGTTAAGCAAGGTAAATAGTTCGAAAAAAAACAATAAGAAATCTGAAGCGTTTTATGTCATCAGTAATACTTAAGTAGCAATCTCCATATGAACTCAGTCAAACGGAAATTATTCCTGAATATTAGCAACAAGTAGTGCAATCCAGTAAAGATTCTCAGGACTTCATTAATGAAGAGAAAATTTCCAGAGCCATTCGTGCTCTTTGCCGCTGACGAGTTTTTACTTGAAATTTAACCAACTAATTCTTTCCATTTGAGTTTTAATGCCGATTTTTGTAGTTTTTCTTGAAGAATTTAAATCTAAAGCATTTCGAGTTAAGCGATTGTTGAATTCCCTACTGACAGTAAGGCGTCCTGCCCCCTAGATAGTCTCAAAGTCATAAAACTAGTTTCTTTTTGATTAACACATTTTCTTGAATTTCATTGAATGAAATTAACAATTTTCAAAGAAATTAATTTAAAAGAATTTCTTAACTCAATCTCAACATAAGATGAAAATTCATACAAAATCATTAACTCGTTCTAGATTGTGTAGGAAAACTTTTCCGCCAATCTAAAATTTTAATGATTTTTTATTTTTTCAAAGCTGCACTCGCTTCATATACTGCTGAAAGATTCAATGTTCTTACGAAATGTCTCATAATCATGGTCAACAGTGGCGTAATAGCCTTGCATTGTGGCGCTGCAATGAATGCTAAAAATGTTTTCGCCGGTCAGGTATTTTTAAAGTAGAAACACCTTCAGCATGGAGTCAAACATAAAAATAAATACGCCAACAGCGCTCACCCTGATTAAACGGAACCAAGAAACAGACTTATCAGCGAAAGCTTGCTTTTATTGGGTTTTTATCATTTTTACGTAAGCTGGAGACTTTTTTTAAGTACTCTGATGATGAAGAGAATTTTTATTTTCACGGCGAACATTGGATCGCAACAGGTGGATTATGCCGTTGTTGAGGAATATAGGGAAAGATGTATGTTCACACATTCCCGGTTACACTACCTTTCAAAACTGGTCACACTCTGTAATTTCTCAAATTTTTAAAATATTGAAAAGCAGATGGGACAAGTGCTTTCAGAATCAATAAAAAACTTTTATAAAAAGGTAAAATATGGGTTTTGACGGCAATTCACTTTTGAGGCATGCCATAAATTTTATTGTTGCAGTGTAGGTCAAGACTGCACTGTCAATGGCTCTATAGACTACATATGAGCGTCACAACTACCTGCTGTTGCTATGCGAGTGTCGTGATGTGCTTATTAAAGATTTTCAGAAAATAATTAGGAAGGTCAAAGGTGATTTCGGTTCTTGGTCGACAAAATTTGTTACATTTGTTGAAGTTTTGAACTCTATGCCCCGGGATATGGGAACTTGGCACATTATAAGTCTGACAATTCTGACTCACTCAGCTTACAGTATCTTACCGGTCAGTAGGCTTTACTTACCTTGGAGGAAACTTCACAAGATAGAATGAAGGAGCACTGAGTATTGTAATTTAATAATTGTTGCCCCAACTCCTTCCGCTAGATCGCTCGGTTGTTCTGGGACGCAATTTTAGACTATTTTTAATCATGAAGGTCTCGTTGAAACAGACTCTCAAGTTGATAGGAATTACAACAGGCTAGCTTGATATACAGGGTGTTCGGAAAGTCGTGCGCTATATTTAATGTTCTGAGAGCAGGGGGTCGAAATATGCAAAATATTATACATGGTTTGAAGGGAACGATAAGATGTGTCATTGGGCGATAAGAAGGTTTTCTGTTTGTGAATAGTTTTCCTATTAATTTCCTCTAACCCTTTTATTACGCTATGCACCCTATAAACACCTAACTTCATATTTTTGTTTTTTTTCTATTACTAACCCGAGCTCAGGGGGTACCCTATGATGCATAGCAGGAAGGAGATAGGGAAAGGATTAGGGGTCATGAGGAGAGTGGCGGAGGTGCTGATATATGTCACTGTTGAACAGATTGTATAGAAAGCATCACAGAATTTTACTGTGCGGTCAAAAGTAATTTGAAGGGTAAAAGAATGTGCGCGGTTTACAGTGCAAGCTTTGCGTGCAGGAATCATTCTACAAGGGATCATACTATATATTTTATCAGAACATTGATCATGTTTGTAGCGGTAAAGGAGCGCTAGATTTCCTGGGCTGAAATATTTGTTACACCTTTTCAGAAAACTAAGCCATTTCGATGCTTCTGTGGCAACAGATAGGATGTGGTTGGTCGAATTTAACTGGAAATATTAATGCCAAAAATGCTTAGTGACGGTGAATCAGATATTAATGCTCCATAAAAACAAAAACGGGAGTGGTTAAGTTAGGATCTTGTTTTAATGAGATGAGACAGCTTTGGGTCTTAGATGCATTGAATTCGACGCGATTCGCTTTGCCCCAAGCAAGGATATTTTCAAGATCGTTATTCAATGATCTAATCCTGCAATCCCGTTTAACGCATGCGGCATTCCCTCTGGAGTCAGTAAGAGTATAGGAGTGAGCGAAATCAGGTGTACTATCATCGGCAAAACTGTGGATGGGAAAGTAGGGGAAAGGAGATCATTAATGAAGAGAGATGGAGAGCTAACAGAGCTCCTAGTGCACATCGGCATTTATAGGATAAGGTTCAGATATAACCGTATTTGGCGACTAGATAGAAAAAAGATGTGGGGAAAGATCAAGTGCTTTAAGTTTGACTAAAGGGGTTGGATGCCAAACTCCGTCAAAGGTCTTTGAAATATCTGCGGAAACGATTTTGGACTCAACAAAATTTTCCAAGTTTCCATATGAGTGTCCAACCCGGAAGCCATATTGACGTTGACGATCGTTGATGATTTGATTGGTTTCAAGATACTTCATTAATTTAGAGTTATTGATAGATTCAAAGATAAATCATCCCCTTAGTTCTTAGTAGTGTTGAGGTCTGCCTCTGCTCAAGGATCCAAAACTTTATACTGTCTGCAGTATATTGTCCCCCAGGGAATTTTAGGTGTGATAGTGTATCGAGTTTAGGGGATCTTCTATCAAGGGTCTCGCAATGTTGTTCTGATGTCATAGTAGGAAGTGACATTAATGTGAATATTCTTCTCGATGATTCCTTAGCTGATCGCTTCTTACACTTTTCCAAACAATTCACCTCAATCTAGTCAACTCCCAGCCAACCTACTTTAATGCAACAAACACTGCACTTCTCGACATGTTCCTGGTGACTGAAAGAGGTAGCTCGTTAGATCATGATCTTCTGTTTCTGGGCTACAATTTTTTAATTCACAATAACTCTCCAACAAACTACTCATACCGAGATTACAATAGCATTGACGTTGAATCTTTGTTTGAAAAATGCAGACAATTGCCATGGGGCACAATATTTTATTGTTCCTCAGTGAACAATCAGGTTGATATTTTTTTCTTCCTTGGGTAGATACCTATTAGAAACAGATGTTCCTCTTAAATCCAGGCGCTTAATGAGAGAAGGATGCCCTTGGTGGTTGTCTCGAATTCGCTTATTGATTCCTGAGACGTATTAAATATAAAATTGTCCGCAACAAAGTTACGTTAGCTATAATAAATCCTAAACGTCAATACTACAGTAGTAAAACTCTTTGGCGTAATCTTCGGCAAGCTGGAGAGTGTGGTCCGAAGAAATCACATTGCTCATTACGTCCTGGTGACTTAAATGCGTACTTTTTGTTCCTTCTATAAACAACTTTGAACCTTCCCAGGACATTCAAAATCTGCCTTCGCATACCCTCTCAGATAACAGTTTTTGTTTTCATGGAGTAGATCTAGAGGAAGTAATTTCTGCCACTTTTTCAGTAGGCCAGACTTCCTCTCACCACGCCTAATAAAAATACTGTTACCTGTAATTGACTGTAAAGACTGCTATTATTCTTCCGATCATGAAGAAAGGTAATTCCAAATCACCTAGTGACTTTCGCCCCATAAGCATCTTATCCTTTCTGACGAAGGTGCTCGAAAAACTCGTATATAATCAGATCTTCGGTTGGGTGGAAGTCCTTGGCAATCTGAATTTCGCGCTTTTCGCTGCTGCGAAACTGCAATATTGAAGGATACTACAGACATCAGGGCTGCTTTGAATAATAATGATTTTGGCATCTTAGTACTATTGGACTTCTCTAAGGCCTTCGATAGTGTTGACCATAAATAAATTAGAAACCAATTACAAATTTAGTGCATCAGCTATCTCCTTCGTTAGGGTGTTCGTATTGTGTGGTGCTCCACAGGGCTTCGTGATTGGCCCATTTTTATTTAGCCTCTTTAGTAATGAGCTTCCTATGGTGTTAGAGAATGTGGAGGTGCACATGTATCCCGACGATGTGCAGATCTATCTAAGCAGGCCTATTGGTCTGCTTGAGGATTGTATTGAGCGACTTAACTCTGATCTATGTCGAATACACAGGTGGTCGATTCTCAATGGACTTCAGCTTAATCCTGGAAAATCACGGTGTGTCATTTTCTACAACAGCACTTTAAACGTCATCGATATACCTCCGGTAATCTTGAATGGTTTTGCTATCCAGGTGGTCAGAAGGTTTACTAATCTGGGAATTGTTCTAAGCTTAAGGATGATGTGCTGTGACAACGTTAGTATGATTCTCGGCGAGTATTCTGTGAACAAATATGAGGTTGAAATTAGTAATTACACTGATATTGTCTTATTTCACATTTGGAAGTAATGTGTTTCCTAGCTTGGATAGTGAGTGTAGGCGAAGGATGGAGGTGGCTGTCAATGATTGAGATTTGTTTAGGGCCTAAGAGGATTCGACCAATTTCCCGTTTGTTAACACGTTTCTTTGAGAATGATTCTTCTTCTCTTCAGGATATGAAAGAACAACCGGCCGGAATATCTTAGAGAATTTTTCCAGCTCTCTTCTTCGCCACGTACTCATAATATTGTAATTTCGCAATTCAGTAAAATTGTTATGGAACGTTCATTCCCTGTTCAGGCTGTTCGTCTTTGGAATTGTCCAAAATGCAGGGCCGGATCTATGGGGGGGGGGGGGCACTCGGGGGCACTTGCCCCGGGCGCTGGTTTTAAGGGGGCGGCAATACGACGAACTTCTGAACACATCACTAAACCAGAAAAAATCTAATTTCAAGAATTGGAAAATTTTTTCAGACCATACTTAACAATTCAGTCGGAATCTAAAAGCTTCCTTGCTGATATCATACTTTAAATTGTGCTTATACTTATACAGTGAATCAGTTTACTGTCTATTAAATTTAAGTCTGTAAGCCTCTGTAAGCTAATTAAACTAAAAATTCCGCTAAATTCTCAACTTGTACCTTTGTATAATATGAAATAAATTCAAAAATTGTACAAATGTGGCTGGCAACCCTATGTTCCCCATCATCCATCAATCCTACCTCGAATGTAGACCGAATATAAGACACTGTTCGATGAAAACATCGTGTAAATTTGCCCCAAATTTACCCGGGGTTTTGTGCACTCATCGAACAAGTTTTTAAAACACCGGGTAAACCTAATGTAATGACATTTCTGTGACAGTTCTCCTGAGGATAATTAATTGTAAAAAGTTATTTATAAAATGGATGAAGACAAATAAAATGTGTTCTGGCTATTTTTCTATTTCTTTTTTTCTAATTTTTGCTTAGTTTTGCTCGAGAAGTAATTTATATGTCCCAATCAGCAACAAATTGCAAGTGACAGTTCTCAAGTGACAACTGTCAAAACATTACCCCGAGAAATTTTTGGTGTAAGCTCGGGGTAGCCGAGGTTTTTCAAAAAACAAGATAGTCTAGTCAGATGTAGCTCTAGGTTTACACAGTGTTTTCAACGAACAGACCTAGTAGGTACAAGCACAGAGTTACCAGAAAATTATTTGTATGCCAGCTAAATTTAGTCAATTTTAGCCGGAGTTACGGCCTTTGAATCTGAGAAAAAAATCAGATAAATCCTTTCAACTTGAATGGCAGTTTGCCAGAATTCCTACCCAGAGTTTTTTTGAAACCATCTCAATTTTTAGTAGTTTTAGCAGAGAAGATTCATATTGAAAAGCAGCAAAAATAAATAACTAATCTCTAATATAATTTAAATTGTTAATTTGTTATCATTGTGTTAATAATACCAGAGATTTGCAATTTCAATATTGCATTTTGCGCTCAACTCTATATATTACACTCAGTATGTAGTACATTGGAGCTCAATATTGAAATTGCAAAAAACGTAGCTGGTATACGAGTTTATTGCAATATGACCCTAGTTATAAACCATAATCATTTAATGCACGAACCCTTTAGAACCGAATCTAATACTGCAATATTAGCTACAACTTTTTCTGAAATTAAATATTTAACACTTTTGTCAAATTGAAGGTTCTATTTCGTTTTTATTTTTCATATAGACATGTAATTTCACAATATTTGCTCGCGTTTTGTAAGTGCGCGGAACTTTCTTAAGTCAAATGACAAATCAAGTGATAAATCAAATGTAAGCTCTCTAATCAAATTCTTAGTATCGTAAACCGGAAGTGTGTCTCTGAAATGTTATATTGCAATTGACATAATTGCATTATTAATATATCAATATTGAAATTCCAAGTCTGTCTCTGGTATAAAATAAACTGTATTTATAATGATACGATTTTTTACTTTCCTTTTATTTTACAACAATTTGAGATTCAAACGACATTGTATTGTATTTTTGTTTGAATTTCAAATTCTTTTTATTTAACAATCATTTGTTTCAAATTCAAATTGTTCTTAAAAATTCTGGTTCTAGTTCCAATGTATGCAGTATAACTAGGTCATCTATCATATATGTACATATGATGACTAGTATTCCCTGTAATAAAATTTGCCCCAAATAAAGATCGTTATTAGAGGGGGCGGTAACTAACGTCTTTGCCCCCCTTCAAAACTTTCCTAGATCCGACACTGCCAAACTGTTAATGCATTTAAGCTCACATTTAACATCATTACTACGTCCCTTGGATGATTCTGTCACGCGGTGAGTGCAAACTTGTACTTATGATTTGTTTTGATTTTTAGTTTTTAGTTTTCTTAGTTTCTTTTATTAGTGTTTAAATGTTACATGTTAACTCATTAATTTCTTTATTTCTTCTTTTTTTCCTTTGCGCTTAATATAATATGAATTCGCCTTAATATAGTTGTACTAGTAAAAGATTGTAATCTGTGTACATATGCCACAACTTAATATATTATTATTATTTATTATTTATTACTACCTGTAAAACATATTTCCAGCAATTCTTCCTCTTTTCGTTTTTTATGGCGAGCGAAGTTTTCATAACGTCAAACGTTGTTTAATCACAGGTCTCCTATTGGTCAGAAATTATTGCACTATTTTGATGAATTTTAAGCAAGCATAGCCGGGAATATTTGTATTCCTTTATTTCGTGCTGTGCATAGCTCTAAAGATCAGCGAATTTTAATTGATTTAAATGAAAAAAGCACGAAAACGAATGCTACACAAATATGACTCATGGTTCAAATATCCCAAAACTTGCGGCCACAGCTCACAGAGTTCTGTTTATATTGAAATTTCACATTTTTTAATGACTTTTCAACTTCATAACTCCAAAATCCAAACATACAGTAAAAGATGAGTTCAGCGATTCTAAGTACGCAGCAGTTTTACATGTGATGCGCGAAATGGGTTTGTTTACATTTGAACAACATTTGCTGACTGCGGCCTTTGGCCTCGACCAAGTTGAACTTTTAAGTTTTAACGGTGCGTACATGAGGTGAATAACAATTCGTTGCTGCGATCACGGGGCTTTTATGAATTTTTTCATGAGTTTTTAAAAACGAAAAAAAAAAATAATAAAAAAATTGAAAATATGAAAACAGTCTAATTTGCTGAAGTTTTTAAAAACTAACGACATTAACCTTCAGGCAAAAAGAAAACTCAGACGGGAGGAAGAATGTAGAAGAGAGTGGCACTAGTAGTTTTCGGCCGTTTACTAGTATTCTGCAAATGAGAATCTCTTCGCCATCGGAATGCAGAGTATAGCCTCGGGCTTCATATATTTATTGTAGGACGATGACAATACGAATTGTGGGAGTGCCATCGTTAAATATTTAATCTTTATCTTTTTGTTATTTTTAACTTTTATTATCGCCTACAGTACCTACAGAGGTTGTTATATTGAATAAAAAATGCACAATTCAAAATGAATTGTGTCTGTAACTACGATGAACACAGGTACATAGTTCCAAGGTACTTAAATATTTCGAAAATCTCTGGAGTTTGCAAAAATGTTGGAACCAAATGAATCACTAAGTCCAAATCAAATTCATGCGGCCGGAAACTGCTTTGCATGGAAACGATTTATTGAAAACGTTCCCGTTCGTAAAAGTAGGTTAAGTCGAAAAAGCCCAAAAGCTATAACTAGTCAACAGACTCGTCTTTATAATCTGTGCCACAGATTCAAGTTGGCTCGAGCTGAGTGCTAATTTTTTGGGCAAGCTCTTTTTTTCGGCACGCTGTGACAGGTTCAGTGACACTTTAAGATGTGGTTTATTGCGAGATGTTTGTTTGTACGACTTTCGTAAATTCCAATTTCCTTAGGTGTTTAAAACCGAAAAACAAGAAATTCTAAGAGAAGACGAGCAAACCGGACGCCTAGTTTACCTATATCCAGGTATTTAATTGTTTATTTATTTATTTATCTATATAACAAGCACTTTAGGTGATTGCGCAGTTATTCAAGTAAGGAACCTAATTTAAATATTATTGAACTTTTATTTTGATGATATATTTGTCGGTCGAAGACCATCCTTTGCTTAAAAAAAATTAAATCAAAAAGCGAAATTAAAAAAAAAGGAGCCGAGAACTGAGGCTACAGGTGTACCATTTATATTTGATGGTAAGCAATACGACATCCGATATTGAAGACAGCTTAAAGTAAGATGAATAATTTTGTTAGAGAAGAGTCAGAACAGCTTGGCCGGTTAGAACTCACAGTTGAGAAACGTTGAGAATGTTAAGAAGGCATGACCTAAATATCATCAAACTATGCGGTAAGAGAACAAAATTCAATCTGATCCAAATAGGATTTACATGGTGGGAAAAATGTTTGCTTCAGAATGTTGGCTGCATATCGACGAAGTTAGGTTAAGGGAAAAATGTGGAGATCTAAGAAATTCTAATATTGAAAATAATAAAAACATGAACCGATTTCCCACCAATTTGAAAGCATTAATTTGAAGAAATAGGAGAAATGTATCATCAAACATAAAACCAAAACTGGGTGCCCAAAAAGGTAATTGAATGAGACTAAAACAATACAATACAAAAACGCTTTATAGAAAAACCATAAACGTTGGGTACATAGATCGACAGTGGTTACTTAATTATAAGCAGATATATTAGCAAAATAACAAAAACGAAGGTAATTAGCAAACAATTAAAGCAGGTACTCAACAGAGCCGGGCAATACTTAAGTAAAAAAAGACTTAAGTATTACTTAAATTACATTTTCGTTACTTAAGACTTATTACTTAATGCTTTTGAAATGCCCTTCTTAGTAATTGAGCAAAACTACTAGCGTCTATTTACTTGTACTTAAGACTTAGTTTCATACTTAAGTACCAAGATTATTACTTAAGTATTTCTGAGTCTATTAAGTATTACAGAGAGAGCTATCCTCCTTTCCACCACTCTCTCCATCTCTCTAGTCTGACTATTCATTATTTCTTTTTTTTCTTTTTTTTTGGCATCTTCACAAACAGCCAAGGGCTGGCATTAGTGAAGAGCACAAGTACCTATAAATATCTAACTCTTCGTAGAAAAGCAAACACAATCTCTAGCGCAACTGCTTTTTTGTTGAGTTTTAAAGCACGCAAAGAACTGTCAAAGCATGTGCCGCACTCACGCATCAAGGCAGAACCTTAGACAGACTAATAACATACAAATAAGACTGAGCAAGTAGAACAAAAACCAGTAACGTCTCGCTGGAATATAAAATCGACGATGCCTCGATTTGATGACATAACCACTGACATATATAATATGGACTGACTGCGTTCATAGAAAAATACTGCAGTAAGTGGGCTCACTTCTACTGGTATATGGCTTACTTTCGGTCTAAGCACCAAGTACCAACTGAGATAGAGCTGAAAACAACAAATAAATTAGTGGATTCGTCGAAATACTTTTAAATTAATCATTTAGGGATATTACTGCAATAAAAACTGTTTTACCAAAAACAATATATTCATTAGATGCGCCGAAGAAATTCTAAATGTTTTATTAAAATCACTTTTAGAGCTGCGTGCTCACTTTTTCAACTTCCCGCTAATGATTTTTTCAATGTTGACACCGACATAAGAACTTTTTTTGACACAAGCAGTTTTCACAATTGAAATAGAAAAGTAAGCAGTCCATATTATATTCGCCAGGGTAAGCTAGCAAGGCCTCGCTCCAATATAAAATCAACGATGCCTCGACCTGATGTAGGCAAGGCCTGAATTTTTTCTTAGAAATTTACTGGATATTTTTTCCTTAGAATTTTTATGCATTATTGGAAGATAATAGGTGCTTGGGCGGACCTCTAATAGTTTTTATGAGTGTAGCAATAAGAGGTGAAAGTTTTACTCTACCTGCAGCGCCGAAAACTATAAAGAACTATAAATGGTACCACTGGTTTCTATACATATTTTAGTTTTCAAAAGGTATTTATTTATTAATATATATTAACTGAACTTGATAAATTTCATTATATTACTGCCAACGAACAAAGATTCTAAAAAAGTACTTCAAAAATTGCTCAGTACTTTTTGTATACTTAATACTTAGTTACAACTGCTTTTCATACATGCGGTACTTATACTTACGCTGAAGTACTCAGGCCTTCGGTACTTGTACTTAAGTACTTTTTCTTCGGTACTTGCCCAGCTCTGGTACTCTAGTAGATAGAGGTAACACATCTAATAGCCAGTGTGGCAACTAAAGGTATACATATAAAAAGAAATTATATAGAAACTTAAGAACTATAAGAAAAAAGGTTTAACTAACTTAAGAATTATAACAATAAACAGCAGTGGGTGTCAAACCCATCAGTCCTAGCTAAACAATAAACTAAAGTAGAAAGTTATACAGTTCACAGATTCAATCGGCCCAAAATCCCGGCTTTGAATCTGTCAAATATCACAAAGGTAAATCTACTATAATTAATTACATGGTTACCTATATTAAGTTCTCTGAAGGAGCAACCTAACGCTACCAGAACAAAAATAAATATTAAAAATTTAGAGTGTGTACATACTACGGGTAACAAATTCAATGAGACCATAAATGGCAAAATCAACACCCAATATCAAGAACTGGGATTAGTAAGATCAACATCTCATCCACTCAACACTAAATAAATTCGATGATATTAATACCGTCATAAATAATAATCAGCCCTAGTGTCCACATAGATAAAAGAAGACGTTCGAAATATCACAACTGACTAACGATAAAACTAACTAAATACTTTAAAAATTAAATATTAAAGAGTCACACTCCATCAAGGAAGAAGACCATAACTAATATTGCACAGACCGAATACTGCACAGCCTCAAAGAGCCTTAAAATTACAACATCGAACTTCCAATAGAACCCCAAACGAGGGGGCTGAGGCTTCAACTAGGGCCTAGTAAAGTATTCAATGACCCGATCCTTAAATAAGCCCATGGTAGCAGATTCTCTAATCTCCCTGGGGAGAGAATTCCATATGCACGCACCTTTCCAGAAGACACTTCTTCTACCAAACTGAGTCCGCATTCGACGAAGAATGATCCTTGATCTGTCCCTAGGACTCAATTCAAATCTTTCTCCAATATCTTTATATTGGCAACCCAACGAGTTTGGTGCGATAGATAAAACACAGGGTTCTGAATTCAAAGAACTTGGAAAGTGAGCAAGAGAGAAATTCCTCAGCTAGAGCCAATATACGTGTCTGCTTATTTAAGTTGTAAACATATCTCACACAGGCTTTTAGCCCCCGAAACAAATCAATTTGCAGAAAGGGGGTAAACGGTAACATCTGTAAAAAAAAATTAGGAAATATCATGGCTCAGGAAAGTCTAGCTCGAATCGCTTCAGGGATAAAAACTGACACAGACTATAGCGACTGCAGACCAAAATAGTTTTGAGAGCAAATGTGATTAACTTCAGAGCGCCATATATAAGTACACTAACAAAAAAAGGAAAAAGTAACTATTGAGGAGTAAAAAAAAAGAGCATCTACATCCTAAATCCACTACGATATCATGTGCTTCAAAGTAAAATTAAACAAATAATAAACAAAAACAAAAAAATGAGAAACCAAGCACATAAAGATAAAAAAAAAAAAAAATTTGAAAAATTAAAAATAAATAAATAAAAATACTCTAGAGGAACTTAACTTAAATAAAAAACACTTAAACGAGCTAAGAACGAAGAAGGAGAAGGTAAAAAGTAAAAAATAAAAACAATAAACAATAAGAATACAAAAAATAAAGAATAATAAGAAAGTTTACACAACAAGAAGGCAAAACAGATGGAGCCCATTCACATTACACCAGTCTGAAACTCTGGACAAGATAACATTAATATCAGAAACCAGAGACGCAAGGCTGTCCCTTGGGGCCTCAGCATAAATTTGTATGTCGTCGGCATAGAGATGAAAGTGAACGTCATGTAATTCCAAGGTGATGTCGTTGATAAACAGTGTGAATAAAAGAGTGGCTAACACCGCTCCCTGCGGTACTCCAGATAAAACCCATTTTGAAGAAGACATTCTCCCATTGAAGACCACCGTCTGCGACATTTCACTCAACTAGAAAGAGATCAAATTACATGCAGAAGATGAGAAGCCGAATTGACTCCGAAGCTTATCGACCAGGAGTAGATATGGACCAGATCCAAATGCCTTTTCAATATCGAGGAAAATGTGAAGTACATCATTTCCTGGATCGCAGAGCGAACGGATATCAGAGACCACTGATGTGAGAGCAGAACAGATGGAGGGTTTGTGTCTGAGCTCAGACTGAAATTTTGAGATGGAGCGATTCAAACTTATATGTCAAAGAATTTGGTTAGTTATTAGTGATACAAACGCCTTCGAGATCGAGGGTAACACAGAGATGAGCCTCCAATCACCTACCGTAATCGGAAAGGAAATTTGTAGAATTGGAGCGATGAGGCCAAGCTACCAACAGATAGGGACGTATGAGCATGACTAATTAGCTAGCTGGGCTTAGAATTAATTTTTCTCAGCAGTTAAAAAATAGAAAAAGAATAAAAAAGATGACATACTGACTTCGTAGGAGCACACTACCAATTTGATACGATCAGGCTTTTAGAAAATCTTCTAAAGCGATCGTACTGCTTTAGAAGATAAGGAATACTGGTCAGAACGCACCCAGGATTTGGCTTTGGAGGGAGACCATATGTGTCCAAAGGAGTCGGAAAAATAGGCCCTAAAGTCGCCTCTTGCGCTCATCTGAGCACTTAAGTACTGCTATTGTATATTTAAACGTTTTATTTTATTTTATAGGATTTTTAATAACATTTTATACATAATTTGTAAATTATCTTCAAAAAACTGACTTTCTGGGAGGGGACCCGTCCCGTTCGTCCCCCTCTTCGGTGCGCCACTGATACTGGTTGCTAAAAGTTGATAGCTGGACGTTGACATTTTTTGTTGATTGATATACATAATAAGTGTTTCAGAGAATTCAATAAATATCGCACTGCTGTGGAAGAGTCCAAGATAAAATAAATACGAACCTTTTCGTGCTGAAACCGTTCCCGGGGATGAGGACACAGCTTTTATCACCGAGAAATCGTAAAATGGTCAGTCGATTCGTTCAACCCATTCAAGTCTCCGGGTAAGGACGGCATCTTTCCAATCCATCTTCAAAACTCGACCATGTATCAGAATGGCATACATACCGAAACTGTGGCAAGAATTCCGCGTTATGTTTATTCCCAAGGCAGGCCGGGTGAATTACTCAACTGCTAAGGCATAAAGGCCAATAGGCTTGATTTCTTTCCTACTCAAAACGCTAGAACGCACCTGCGACTGGGAATTGAAGTGCCCCATTCCCAGAAACAGATTGTCTCTACACTAGCACGTGTACTTAAATGGAAGGTCCGTTGAGATGGCCCGCCACGAGGATATCCACTCAATCGAAAACGGCTTCCTTTTTAAACAATTTACGCTAGCTGTTTTCATCGATGTAGAAGGTGCCTTCAATAATGTTCTCCCACATAAGTTCACGGAAACGTAAACGAAGTATGGAGTGGATCAGTCCGTAAAATACTGGATCGCACACATGTTGAACAATAGAACTGTCATTGCCGAACTGAGTGGGGTAAGCAGAGTAAAAAGCGTCCAGAGTGGCACTCCTCAAGGCGGTATCCTATCACCTTTGTTGTGGGGGCTCATTATGGATGACCTTCTGCTTACACTCACCTGGATGGGATATAAGGCCGTATGTTACGCAGACGACCTAGTAATCCTAGTCGCCGGTAGCTACGAATGTGAACTCTGTGGTTTGATGCAGAACGCAATCCGACTGGTCAGAGACTGGGCTACGGATTTCGGATTTCGCGAAAACCCATAGAAAACAGATCTATGGCTCTTCACTAAGAAAAGGAATATTCCCAGATTAAATCTGCCCATTATCGGCTCCAAACGTTTGGAACTAAAGGACAGGATAAAATATCTACATAGGTATTACATTAGACAGAAAATTAAGCTGGAACCAACACCTGGAGGACAGAGCGAATAAAGCTCTGAGGGCCTTCGAGATATACCGCAGATCTATAGGGAATAAATGGGGGCTTAAGCCGCAGATGATCCTATGGATCTACATTAGCGTCTCTGACCCATGTTAACCTATGGTTCTGTGGTGTGGTGGAAGGCAATGGAGCTCACCAATCATCGCAAGATATTGGAGAAAATTCAAAGATTGTGCCTACTTAGTGTAAGCGGCGCTCTCAAATCAACCAGCTCTGGGGCTCTTGAGGTCATCCTTATCGTGCAATCCATGCATATACATGTCAAGAAGGGGGCGTCAGTAGCTGCACTAAGGCTGTATCTCAGTTAGAGCTAGATTCACACCGGTACAAGAGTCCCACATGAATCCAGCTTTAAATTCGTGCAGTCCGTTGTATCTGAAATTGACAGGAACAGTGATCATCTCGTCGAGACTATGCTGAAAAGCAATTTAGAAACGAAAATTGCAGATAGGGCAGAATGGGAATCACATTCTGTGCTTCAGACATTAACAAGGCCTATCATATTTACAAACGACTCCAAATCAGAAGAAAACAGAAAACACCGTAGCTGGCGTTTTCTGCGAGGAGCCTCACGTGGAAAATGCCATACACCTGGAAAGTCATGTCACGGTTTTCCACGCGAAAGTCAAAGCCATACTTGACGTAGGAAGATATCTGCTTGCAATCTGCTCGGACAGCCAGGCAGCTGTCAAAGCCTTATCAAAACCCCTTACAAACTCCAAATTTGTTTGGAATGTAAATCCACCCTGAACTTCCTTTCTCGGAACCTCACGGTAATAGTGCTTTGGGTGCGAGGTCATAGCAACATCAGCGGAAATGAAAAGGTGGACAAACTTGCTCGTTTTGGTGTATCCTCGGAGGCATCCCCCTCTATAATTGGAGTCACACCAAATCACCTTATTTCTAATATCTCGGCCGGGGCCGACCGCCAACACAGTCGCCTTTGGTTAGATCATCCCTCAGGTAGAACTACAAAGGAGCTGTGGGGCAAACCTAACCCAGAGGTCACCTACACAGGATAGGGCTTGTTACTGACGCTGGATGCGGAGAGGAATCCGACACAGTGACTCACTTTCTTTTGTCACTGTCCAGCCCTCTCGGGAAAGCGTTATAGATTCCTTGACTCACACCTCCTGGGGCGAGCTGCACGAAGCTGGCAAGGAGGGCTGGGAGCCAGTACTTAAATTCGTAAGAGCCTCCAGTTGGGACCTATGAGTTATCACTCATAAGTCTGGAGGGTCAACAATGGGCCTTTTAGGGCTTTTTGAACAGTATACGCGTGAGTTTCTTTTTTTAATGTTTTAAAAAAAACTATAAAACTAATAATTTAACTCTGCTACTATTAAAAATATTTTTCCATGAAATTCAGTAGACAAATAGCAAAGTCTTCTATTTGAAATTTGTCACCACTATTCAGCTTAAAAGTAGCTGAAAAATATTTGAGATCTACCGTATGTGGGTATGATTTTTACCTAGCAATAAAAACATTGAAGACGAAACATATACAAAAGTAATTCAAGACACCGCCGAACAGTAAAAGTTATCACTCAGCACAGCCGCCCGAATTAAGTCAAGGCCTTTCGAAATGTTTGCTACTTACAGTAAAAACTGAAATTATAAGCCAAAGAAATCTGGAGCAGCATTGTCTTCTCAATCTCAACTCCTCTGAATCTCGCGTAATAATTTCACATCAGCACCACCGGCCCGATTTCCTCATACAATAAAGATCTGAAAACTTGTCACCGATTCGCGGTAGAAGTTTCGTTTCTGTTTCCTGTATTTATCTGTGAACGAGTGGGAAAATAACAGTAGGAAAGACAGTAAGCAATTGTTCATGAGGTTATAGTTCCTCTCACCAACACAAACTCTAATCATTTTATAGCGACGAAAGGTGTGATTAATTTCAATAGCCTAGGTACGTTCATTTTAAATCATGAATCAATAACAAAAAATCCAGGTGAAAATCTTGGGAACTAACTTAGAAGGAGAGCTTCAAATAAATCCATAAGGGAACAGATGTAGATTTATTTTCCCACCGAGCACTTTGATTGTGTGATTTTGTCATGTCGATGCACTTATGTGTGTGTGCGATTCAATTGAATCATTGCTGGATTGTGTTATCGCTTACCTTTATACTTGTTATGAAAAATAAAAAATTATTTCTCTGCTTGACAATGACCAAAATATCAAGCCTGATAGTCATGCGCAGCAACTTCTTATCGCACTTTCGTTTAAATTGAAATGCAACGTCTTCACGTGATTCATAAGTCGCATTAAATGTGCAGGCAATCAAGCATGTTTTTTTTTCAATCGAAAGGAACACCTGATTGATTCCATGGGTTGCCTGATTAATCACTGGGTTTTTTTTTTAAGAGACACCTGAGAGTAGAAAGTGTACTGCGAGTTAATACCTGCCAGGTATGTAGATGCCAGAAAAAATTACATAGAGACTCACTTGTTTGGTCACTTTCTGCATTTTACTTTCAATGACTTGAATGACCGAGTTTTGAGCTTTTGCCAGCATTTAAAATATTTTCGACGTTGCTAGCCTTTAGTTGTGTGTTAAACTTCGGAAAAATATTCCTTAATTATATTTCAACGTCATTAGATAAATACTGTAAGAAATCAGTCTGTCTGCAAAAATGTTCTTTACCTTTAACGAGTAAATTTATAGTGGTCAATCAAACCTTTACGATTGGGTTGATCTAATGAGACTAAATTTCACGAGGGTCAGTCTTGCATGGAAACATGGGAGATCGATTTTCTTTTTCACGCGGAACCAATTTAATAAGTAGAGAAAAGTAATTTCATTTTTGGTTTTATTTCATCCAATTTTGGTATCCAAAAAAATATTTGCTTAGTTGGAAGCTTTGGTCCAGATAGGCTAAATTTTAATGCTTTTATTTATAAATTTGAATTAATCACTTAAAATTATCTTTTCACTTTCTTTTAATTAATTCGGATAATTTTTCTGGTTGGGTCAAATCTTGTACTAATTTTTGACCCACTTTTTCTACCGAATCGATTGTCTTGATTTTGGGTACGTAGGCCTGTTAAAGCAAGCAGGGTGGGTATGGGACATGGGTTCTATAATGAAGGCCCTCTAAAATTCTAAATCAATTCTTGACCCTATTTTATCAATCCAATTTTTTTTTTAAACTTGACAGGCATCTGTAGTTCCGGTGTCAACACAACATTGTCAAATTTAAACAACTCGGAGGGGTATTTAGTAAGGGCTCTAAAAGTGCCCCCTGAAAATTATGAACCCAATTCTCGAGCCACTTCCATCGAACCGATTTTCTTGAAACTAGACACACAATTGAAATTCTGGTAATAATGCTGCCATATTTTCAAGTAAAAATAAGTGCCAACAAGGGCTGATACGGTAGAAGTGTAGGACAAAAGTTAATTTCGATTTTTACTTTTAACCTGGAAATATTGTATTTTCTTCGGAACTACGCATGTATGCCAAGTTTCAAGAAAATTTTCCATACAATTGGTAACCAATTTACAATTACAATTTCTATAGTAAATTTTTAAAAAAATTATTTTTTACTGTCGCAATTTTTAAATACGCCGAGAATTGCCTTTTCTAATTTTCCAAAAAATAATTTTTTACTGTCGCAAATTTTAAATACGCCGAGGATTGCCTTTTCCATAGTAAACTTTTAAAAAAATTGCTTTTTACTGTCGCAAATTTTAAATAATCCATTGAAAATCTTCGTTGTGTGGTTTATTTTTAATGAAATAAGTTCTAAAATTTATAAATAATTGAAAAAACTAGTTTCTAGTTTTTAGGGCATTTCAGGTAAAATTATGTAACTTCAAATATTTTTTTATTAGTTTTTTTTTAATTTTACATTGAATAAAAATAAGAACGAATCGGACTCAGGGTTCCGTACCAGAACTTCTTCAACAAATAGTCGATCAATCAAATTTAAGTATATCCAAATTTGCTTATGATAACTGATGGGCTCAAGAGTAATTTTATAAGAGTTATCTCATTAGTTAACACAAAAAACATTTTTTTCCAACAACTATAGACTGACAAAAACAGGTTCAGTTCTCCTGTTATCTGACTCAATGCCTGCTAACCCTGATCAAAAGTTTAGTTTTAGAAACCCAGAATATCAGGAGGAATGGTGTTTTTCCGCACATCTTGGACTATATATTTATAACTAATTCACCAAAAAGTAGCCCTTTCAAACAACACCCCACACGATATAAAAATAATAAGTTTTTATGAGAGGCCCAACCCACCCCCATTAAAAATGAAAGAAAAACAACATTTCATGATCTTTGGCTGTTGAAATATGTGGGTGTGTCACAAAGATCTAACATTGTGCCAGGGTTAGGTTAGGTTAGGTAAGAGGGGTGCCGCTGGACAACTAGCCAGCCTCACTTAGACCTCCAACGGGTCCATTGTGCCCCTAGACCTCATGAGTTAACCCTTCAAGCCGCGGATTTATCCTGCTTTCCTTGGGAAACTCAGGATATATCCAAGACCTTTAACCTAGATCCATCCTGCCTCACTCAGAAAACTCAGGATGTCTCTGAACTTTATACTTTGAAGCTCCACAGACTTGAAAAGAAGTAGCTACCTAGTAGCCTACCTCTTTTATTCATCAGAGCAGGGCATTCGCAAAGCACATGCTTGACGGATTTAATTTCCTCCGAGTCCCTATAACTCCTGCAGAAATCGTTCGCCGCCATTCCCAGTCTTCCCCTACTAGATTCCTGGTATTTGCTCTGCTGCTGTTAAGCAGTTCCCTTGTCCAACATTGTGCCAAATTTCAAATTTCTACGTTCCGACGTTTTCGAGAAAAACGTATGTGACACACGAGCGATCTTATAAAGGTTCCGTTTTTTCCTATTGTTGTACGAAACCATAAAAATGAAAAAAGCAACGTAAGAATTTTCCAATATCATCGTTGAAAAACTAGGGAAAATTAATTTACGATTCCGCGGGGAAGTTGCTGAACAGAAAAATATTTGGTCCTTAATATAAGCAAGTTTTCTAGGGTATATCAGAATGTGATGAAATAATAATGCCTAGTATACCGTTACACCTTATCAAACCTCTACGTAAACAAAAAACAAAACGTTAGCAGCCCATGAAGGTAACTTGAATTGTATGGCTACAGATGCTATCCGTTTCGGAATAAATCAGCCTGCAATATATGTAAAGTAAAAGTTTAAAAATGTCTAAATAATTTTATACGCAACATTTAATTATATACTTTAGCAGATTGACTGAGTCTCCGGAATCCACAATTGATCTTGCCCAGCATTTACTCATTTTCTTGGTTTTCACAGTGCTTCATATCAAGACAAATTAGCACACCTTTGATTAGGAGAGGCAGGACTTTTCCATTATCCTATCCAAATTATGCTTGCAATACAATCATCAATCAGTCCAAATTACTTGCTAAGATATATTTGTACGCCATTGTCATATAAATGGATTCTTTCGTCTTAAATCGTATGACAGATGAGGAAGATGATTTATAAACAACCAGAATAGCAGTGCACCAAACACCGAACCTTGAGGCACTCCATTCTGTATTGTTTAGAAAGATTAATTCAGGCCGGCATTTTTTTGGTATTGAATGTACCTAGCTAACTTCCGATTGCAAGAAAAGCGGGAAAATATGAGGCTTAGCTAAAAATATAAAGTAGGTAGGTTGTGAGTGCTTTTAATAAAATATAAAAAAGAGATCTCCTGCAGTGCGATACGGCCAAAGCTAAATTATTCTTGTTCACAATTTAAAGCTGTACTCGAGCTTTGCTGTAATACATCACTACTAGAATTGACAGACTGATTTAAAGACTGACCACCCCGATACTACATAAGAGATAAGAGCTCTTATCCTCTTAACTGGGCTGTCATAGCCCATTAGCAGACATTGGTATTCTATACGTAAAGAGTTAAGAGCTGTCAAACGTCAGCTGATATCTTAACTTTTGTGGAGATTTTTTTTTTAAGATATTTGGAATTCTAGCAAACGAAAATTACTGTCAAATATCTCTTAACTCTTAACATAAAAACTCCTCACCGAGGTACGCTTAAATCTCTTATCGTGATAGTCGCAGAAATTGTTTTGCTTAAAATACCAAAATGTTGGATAAAAATGCTGTAAAATATATACATATTTATATAATTCGTATATATTATATAAATATGTACAAGTTTTTAATTCTGCTAAAATCTCTTATTTGCTAGATTTAAGAGGTTAAGAGATCTCTTAAAAGTCTCTTATGTAGAATCGGGGGTGAGCTGAAGACAATTTATTGAGGCAAATAACTGATTAAGTTCATCGGAACTGTAATCGCAGTTACTATTTTCTTCGCCATATACTCCTGCTAGACACACAAAATTTTTAACAACACTTAAAATCGTAAATGGGGATGAGGTATGGAACTAAAATACAGGAACCCAGTTTTTCGCACAGTAGTTGTGTTCCTGGAGCGGGTAATCTAAAATGAAAGCAATGAATTTTCAGTTTAAGTGGCATACAACGTAACGCACGATTCACGTTCTCACGTTTATCAATAATTATGGTAATTTCATATAAAAATTAACAACCATTGACCAACTCTGGCAAGTTTAATTCTTACATGGACATAGTTATCAAGCAGGTCAGGGTTCATCCACAGGGTTACACTGCAGTATGATATTCCAAGGACATTCCTTCAGTAAGGATTCACTTCATAATTATTGTAAACTCGAACTGGTTAGCAGTTGAAAGGATTAATCGTGTGCATGGGGAAATATAGCTAAGAAAAAGATTGTTATATAGAGTTCCGAATATGGATAGTGAGTTAACTGGAGATAGATGTAATATTTGGAGAAAGTTCAAGAAATTTAAGGATGTTAAATTGTTGCAAGTGACTACTGCCGTTAAAATCGCTATAACACTGCTGTGTAATTCTTCTCAATCATAAACTCATTACTAAAATTATGGGCAATAGTCAGCTGTTAGAGCACAAGTTTCAATACCAGTATTTACATCAGCACTAATAAATTCAATATCCTGACTAGAAGAACAAAATATTTGTCTAGATTTAAAACAAACCTTAACTGCAACTTCCCGTTAACATCCATATAATCGTTGCCATTGCCAACACCTTTTACTTGGGTGCAGGAATATAATTTCTTTTATTTCTGTTTATTTTTAATTTCTAAATATTTCGTTTTATTTATTTTATGTTTCTTTTTGTTTCAGATAAAACTGCTGCGCATTTATGTTTCGGAAATTGTGCAAGTGTTCTACATATAGTGTCAATTCAAATTAATTAAATTCTGTTAAAAGTACTTGAATTTTATTTTAAGTGAGTACAGTGATTGCAAAACAAACCGAAAGTCTCCTATTTACCGTTTTAAGTTTGGGAGATTGGGAAGCAAAATGTAAGCAAATTTTATTTTTATTTATTTAAATTTAAATTTTATTTAAAATATTTTTTTTAAATTACTAATAAAATTATTAACTAGAACTTACGTGCCTGTGAGTAACAAAGTCAGTGATGAAAAGCTGAATAAAAAATTATTAATAAATTATGGTAGCGAAATTTTATTATTTTTGACTCTCTCGGGATGGCCTAAATCTACCACTCTCATAACTTTTTTGTTACTCACACATAGTCGTTTTTACACTTGAAAACTTAAACTACAAATTTAGACAAGTGAATTTTTGCCTGAACTGTACATTTATTTATGTAGTAGATGATGCGATCTTTCTTTTGATTTTATTGTCTCTGAATTGCATATCAATAGGCTGTACAAAACAGAGCTGTTCAGACTTGACCATTGTATTGTGAAATAAGAGACTATCATTTGTTAAGCGTAGTATATATACGCTGTTTAGGTGCAATACAAATTTTAAGGATCTGCAAAGTTGGGCCAAAGCAGTCAATTAATTCAATGAGAAAAGAACGATTCCAAGATGACGGTAATACAGAAGATGCCTCTAATTGTAGTTTTTTATTCATATCTTTAAAACTTTTAATCAAATAATTTTCATTAACTGGAAAATTTACTTGCTTTAGTTTTTACCTAATTTTATTTATACAGACTACTTTCAATTTTTGGTAATCCTTTATGTGATGTTATGTTTTATTAATTTTTGGGACTTCTGATTTATCTGTAACCCTATTTAGAAAGGATCAGTAGGGTGCTGGCGTTGGTATAACCTTGTCACATATGAAGTGCGAGCTGAGATACTTCTGCCACTGACTCCCAACATAGGGTAAAAAAGGATGGTATTTCTTTATATAATTACGAGTATACAGTAAATACGTAATTACATAAGTATATTCTTAATTAAAATAAAAACCTTTTAGATTCTGGCTGAAATTAATAACTTGGATGATTTACTCCGACTTATACTATCCAGTATGCCCCTCCGTTAACTCCTTCTTGGGGCATGATAGACCTAACCGGTAAACCAGGATATTTGAGTAACGCTCAAATACATGTATAAACATAGATTTATATAGAGATCAGAGACATCATTTATGTTACACAGCACTAATCCGCGGAATTGCTATTAACAGAGTCTGATCTGCGTGTTTTTCAAGGAGCGTGTTCCTGCCCAGACTCCTATTGATTGTAAACTATAATAGATAATTCCAGAATCATTTCTATTTACTTATCCACAATTTTCGAATTTAATTAAATTAGTTAAAAATAGGGTGTCGGAAATATAGAGCTTTAAAGACGCGTCCTGAGCCCATCTGAGCGCTTAAGAACTTCTTTTTTGAAGATATTGAATTTCAAGTTTAATTTGCTAAAAAATCTCGACATGAACCATAAAGCCACTGTTTTCTTTATCTTGAATAGAATAATCATAATTTTATAAACAATGAAATTATTTATTTATTTTCAATCCACGCAATTGTGCTGTTTTTACCAAATTTTAAAAAGAAACTTAACGCTCGATGACCACACATATCAGTATTTGTACTGAGGTACGGACGTATACGTAAGTCAAGTTACTTATATGCTGGGCTAACGCGCTCTTTAAGGCCTTTTTAATTAAACAGACTTACCCAAAATAACCTTAAGCGTGAGTGAGGAACTTTCGTTAAGTTTAAATGTCAAATTGCCGTACGTAAAGTGCGGTAAGAACTCGTTTTCCCAATGATATTAATTAATTATTATTTTGTTTTATTATAGAAGAGAAGAAAAGACGAGTCCCTTCTAAGAGAACAGTTTGAGAAGGAGCTAAGAAAGCGAGATAATGTTTCTGGATGTGCTGCTGATTTTTCTTTTATATTTTTTAATGTCTATAAATTAAAACGCACAAATCTTCAATTAAATCAACTTCCATTTGTTAAATTTTTTGCTTTTACCATTTCTAAATCTAAAAATCAAATGCCAAGATAAAATCTTTAGGAAATGTGACGTCTATACGAGGATATTTATGACAAAAATATCAATCATCCGTAAGTCAACCTCAGATTCGTTCAAATTCGTAAAGTTCTTTACGTCCATTGTGGTTCAGCCTTTAAACACCGTTGCTACGACCGATGTCTATTGCAGTCATAAGCACAATTTTATCTGGGAACATTTTATGGAACTTATAGTTCCATAGGAATCGGCAGTGGTCGTCGGCCGCTCTATTCGTAGTAATTGTGTGTAAGTCTATATGGTCGTCAATATGGACATGCGGTACCGCAACGTCGCCGCAGGCATATGATTAATTCTATATCAAATAGGCGACATGTGTGACATGACCATTACCAATTTTTTTATAAATTTTACATACTTGGAGGGTTTGTGAAAGGTTTAGATTTAGATTTATGGAGGCGTGTGTAGGCGTTAGCCGCGCATTCACTGCGACCTGAAGTAACTATTCGATTTACTCCTTTCCTTGGTTTAGACTGTTAATAAAGTTTAGTACAACTCTGGGACTTAGGATCCTCAGGTAGTTTGGTGGAGGAAATGCATGTTCAAGGTGGAGTAATATCCACGTAGCCAATGCTTCGCAGTTGTAGAGCAGGTGCTCCGAGGTTTACTGAGCATCTTGACAGAAGAGGCAGGTTGAAATCTCCGCGAAGCCCATCTTCTATAGGTGATACCTCAATGGGCAATGACCTGAGAAGAGCTTTTCATTTTGATATCTGCTCTCCTATGGAGTAAAAGTTCTTTTGTTTTTGCTCCAGAGTTGTCAATAAACTTTTTTGCCTAACGACGTCCTTGCAGCGTTTCTCAATAAAAGGATTTGTGTTTGTTCTCCCAGCTATTTAGGGTAGCTCTGAAATAACACTTTGAGAGGATTTGTAAAAATAAAACTACAAACTACATTGCGAATTTCGAAATTTACAGCAGTTTAAAATGTCGAAAAAATGCTGTCCTGGTATCCTAGAGTTATATCCATTATCCTTGAATATCCTGGAAGATATAGGTACTTTTAATTTTCTCCATTTTTTTCTATTTTCTACTTTATATCTAGTAAAACATATCAAAATCTCAACTGCAAGTCTTAATAGGATCAGGGAGTCAAAGAAATTCATCAATAGATCAATAAATTCTTAGTTTCTTGAATAAATTTCATAAAAGTTAGTAAGTAACTATCTGTGAAAGTAGTCCGAGTTAAAGAAAAAAGGACTGATCTTCAGGGGAGGGAGGGGGTATAAGCATATGTAAGTACAAATTAATATGCGCTGAACTGATTTCACTATATTTCACGTATAAATTTTACTCAAGAAGAATCATCAAAAAACCCTTGTATGGGATTTCATTTCACACAACACTCTTCAGGTATGTGTGTAGGCTTTTTAAAAAAATATACATATATTTATTAATTAACAATGATTTGAGCGTTTGCTTAACTATTTTCAAGACCCTTTCCTTACAGCAAAGTGAAACCCATTCGATGCACCATCTTCCTTCTTCTACACATTTTCAATTATAAGAACATCAAGCCAAACGTGACAGTTTTCCACTGCTTTGAGTCTGTTTCCAATTACTTTGTACACATGTAGGCTATTCAAGTGAATAACCTGGATTTGCATGGAGGAAGCCATAGTTTACTACTGCTCCACTGTTAATTACCTGTACACAATTCCACACACTTCATTTTCAGGTATGATATGAACGCAATTGTGCCAAAACGTCTAAGCTGCACTTTAAGAATTCGTCGTGTGCCAGTCCTGTTTACACGTGCAGATTAATTTTTGGAAATACGAAACTACTCAGAATGGAATTCTAGACGTAACGAAGAAAGAGGACATTTTTATTATTTTTGTTTTTTTTTTTGTATTAATCAATCACTCACTCACGAAAACGTTTCAGCGTTTTTAAAACAATTCGTCACCCCGTGGAATTTAAAAAGGAATTTCACGCATGAATAATTTTTTGTAAAGATAAATCAAATTGATTCTCTCGGCTCGGCTTTATAAGCGATGATTGCCTTTTGAACGAACTTTGTTTACTTAACACACTCTCGCTAACCAATGCTCAATGTAAATGATAAATAAATAAAGAAATAAATGAACGTAGTAAGTCTTACCTTAACTATAAATTCCTCGCCTTTTCTTCCATTTTCATGGTCAAAGTAGAGAAAGTTAATTTCGCTTTGCTTCATAGATACATGCGCAATAATAAGATATTTATCTTAAAGATCGATTTAAAATTCTGAAATTAGTCTTGATGACTCCTTAACCTTAACTTTATAGCCCTATTTCAATTATGTAGAGATCAAAGGATGCGCTTTTCGCAACTCAACTCATTTGAACTTTCCGATTGTGTTCATTTAAGCATTTATCAATTTATGGGTGCGTTTCCATCTTCATTACTTTTCATTACACTCGTTTTTAGCCATTATCGTTACTTCTAAGTGCAATTTGAGTATAAAAACGAATCATAAAAATTTATACACACAATCTTACACTTTTTACACTTTTTACTTTTTCTGCCTAACTTATTGCCTTAGTTATCGTTATTACTGCCATTAAGCTCTCATATTTTCGGCAATCAAAAACGAATTGTAAATCAAAGCGTGTGCCAAAATCTGACTTAAGAATTTGTGTAGAATTACAAGTGCGCGGAAGGGTTAATTTTAAGATCCGAAGAAATTTATATGCCTAGGGTTATAGTGTTGTATGGTAAACGCTTGCTCCATTTATGCACAGAACTATACAGAAGTGAATAGATTTCGAATTCAGGGCATCTCTTACATTGATGGAATTTTTTATTAGAACAATAAATTCCAAAAGAGGTTACGGAGTACCGTTTACATGAGAGGTTCTTCAACTGAGCACTTCAATGTTATGCAAACTGAGACACTGATTTTAAATGTGTAAAATTGTGTATGGGACTGTAAAATTGCTGTCCTAAATTTTAGATTAGATGAGCGACGAAATATCACTCTTCTATTACAGAATCCTAACTAAGTGTAAGAAATATTTGTAAATATGGTGGCTCCATATGATTTACACACAAAGTTTGAATTGAAGTAGCGAATATCTTGTGAGAAATTTACTTTAATCGTTTTGAGTGGTTGTACGTGAGTCTTATACAGCTGTGAAGATATCTATGATCTGGCTAGCTAGTGGATATCATTAAATAGTCTTTGGTTCATCCATAGAAGCAAATTCTTGAGACAAAGAACACTACATAATTTCGCTAGAACATTGTTTATGAAGCTAATTTATTATTGTTATTAATATTGATGGGGATCACCTTTACAACATCCTCTGGCAATGGGAATGCTTTTTCTAGATGTCTTAGCATTATACGGCCCAGAGCTTGATTGTCACATAGGACGTATTCAGCAGTTTCATCGTTTTCCATAAAGAAGGGACAGATCCCTACTATCGCGATTACGTAATGAACTTTTTCGCCTGTCTCACCCCTGGAGTATTTTCCCAGTGTGACAATTTAATTCTGTTCTCCCAAAGCCTGACTTGTGCCGAAAGGTGGCTTTTTGGGTGTTCAAACCCAGGTTCAGGGATAATAAACATAAATCTGGCTCCTTTCTTTGTAAGGCGATATGCGATCTCATTGCCTTCATGTCCTGGCACCCAAATCAGTTGCTTCAAGATAGTAAGACAGTCCCAGATCAGCTTATAGATTCAAATGTATTCAAACTTAACCCTTTGATTGCTGCTTGGCTGTATAATATTATATATATTTTTCTGCAACGCATATTCTTGTGAATGATTTCCCTAGTGCAGAGCTAATGGCGTAGATTTTGCCTGAAAAGTGGTAGGTGAGGTCCCCAGTGCCTTTACGAGATGGTACTTCAGCCTATATGTCCCACTAGAGCTGAAAATAGAATCCGGATTTTCTAATATCCAAATATCCGACTCCGAACTATCCAGATCTGGATCCGAGCTATCCGAATCCGAACTATCCGGATGCAGACTAAGCAAAAGAGGTTCAAAATTTCATTCAAATTGCTTTGCTTCATTAGGAAAATATAAATTTCCATTTTCCCAATTAAAAAATGCTATCTGGAGGAAATTTTGAACCTTTTTTGCTTAGTCTTGATACGGATAGTTCGGGTCCGCATATTAGGATCCCGATTATCCGAATGCCCTTATTTGACGAATCGGATCCCAATTATTCCGGGAAATCCGGATACTTTCAGCTCTAGTCCCCACCTGCTCACACTTGCCTTACCATCTATTTTGGATCCATCCTTGTTCCATTTAAGAAGAGACGCAGAATAAATATCGAACTTTTCGACCCAGCGATCAGAGAGGTCTCATCAGTGTGGTTATCTCTGATCGCCTACCACAGAACATCGACGATAGACGTCAGCCAATGGATTTCAGTCTAATAAAAATGAAAAATTTCCAGCTTAAAGTTTTACTTGGGTTATTCGAGTGCCATACGGCAAACAAGGGGAATAATCACCTTATTTGAAAATTGCAATGAGAAATCTTGCTACTATATAATTCACACTTGCTTTTGTTAAAAAGTATTTATATGGGCAAATCATCGAACTTCTGTGGTAGGCGATCAGAGATAACCACACTAATGAGACCTCTCTGATCGCTAGGTCGAAAAGTTCGATATTTTTTCTGCATCTCAACGCATTTTGTAAATTCATCGGGAAAAAAAAATTTTCGAATGAATTTCAGTCTAATAAAGATGAAAAATTTCCAGCATTTAAGACATCCTTTTTCAAACACTAAGTCTCCAGAATGCCACTATTTACGGTCCCTTAAGATCACCTTGAATGGATTTTCAAAGTTATGGTGTTTCGACATAGCGTCAGATATTGGGTTGCCATCGGATCCTTATGAAACTAATAAACGCTGTAAGAACTTTTGGGAGAAAAAAAAACTAAGAGCTGACTACGAAATTCAATTGTCTCCATATCTATTATATCTTGGTGTTACTGGGTGACAGATATAAGGTCTACTATAGATGTTGATATAGTTTTTAAAAAGTCACTATGTGTTGTATAATTGAATTATATAAATTAGAAAATATTATTAAACACGACGCCTCTGCCTAATAGACTTATACTTAGACTATTGTGAATTATAAGTTGATACGATTGTCACCACGTAATCACAGGAGATGTCCCTCTTGCGATTCAGACTCCAACCTGTAAACACCTCGTAAGTAAGCCAGAATAAAGTAATATATATAAATGATCGGGCTTTCTATTATTAACTACCCAAAGTTACTTTATAAACGTACGTAAACAAAACATATGAATCCTTGCTTAATCCCGCACTATACTAGCATCAGAAAGTCTATGTTGCCACTTTCTTATGACTTACGTCTAGATGGGACCTTTGATATACAAGCACCTGCAAAAATAAAAAAAATGTGCTCTTGGAATTGACCGAGTTCCATAAGAATTGTATAAAAATGGGCCAAAAAGGGTTTTTGATCAAATTCAGTTTAGATTTGCTTTCCCGCCAAAATTTAAAAATTAATCGTCAATAGTATGACTTCCCTATGTTTGGCCTATCCTTTTAGTTATTTTCAAAGAGTAGTGCAGCTAGTTTTAGAACTGCCACTTTCTGACTTGGCTATGATTTTTGTTTTTGGAAAAGTAATCTGTGATAAATCAAAGGCCACTGAATAAATTGCAACTTGCTGTGCTTTGTGCTACTTTTATAGTTTCATTTTGCACACTTTTTGTTATTTAGGTACTATTTTGCATCTTTTCGACCTGGCTTTCCAATTTTTTAAGATTTTCAAATTCAAGTTCTATAACTCTTTATAGATAAAAAAAAAAAACTATTATTAACGTACTGAATCTTACGAAGCTCGATATCTTGTTCTCACCACAACTCAATATCGACTAAGCATAAGCAAAATCATAAGTTCCTAGACTTTTATTGTATAACTAGCTTTCCAGGGAAATTTTAGCAATTACGCATGTCCAAGTTTTTCACCCACTTATATCTTGGTATCAAGAGCGTACCCAGCTAAGAGTAATGTGGGGGGGGGGGGCGCATGAGCGTGCATCAAAATTTTGTTAAAGAAAATCGGGGGTCAAAAAGAAAGTTGTAGAAAAATTTTGAGCAAACCCGAGAGGAAATTGTTACTATCGTAAAAACTCCTTTTAGACAAGAAATAATAATAGTAGTAAATCTCGTAGGGTTACACCTCGCTGCAACTACTCCCTCCCCCCTTTTGATCTGTCATGAGCTACCCCCATAGTTCAGAACCTAGGTACATCATTGCTAGATCTGATTATAGTGAAAACAGCTGCCGCCAACGACCTGATGAGAGCTACAAAATTCTAAAAGACATCATAGAACCATTGCCACTCCCTCTTGAGGTTTTATTTTGCTTGGCAATGACATTTTCATTGTTGATGTTGTCAGGATCGTTTTGGTCATTCATATTGCAGAACATAGCGCCCATGATATCGAATTTTGTTCAATCCTGCGTAGAATTTGTCTTGAGGGTCTTTTCTGCTTTTACAGTTGGATTGAAGTATTGTATTGTTGCCAAATTTCTCAATTTGTTACCCAGACTCGCTGTGATAGTCCTCTCTGGTACTCCCGCTAAGCTAATGAGAGTAGGCCCAACTATTTGGTGAGAATTATACCAACAACATATGTATGTAACTATGTTAAGTCATATCCTGTTTTACAATAAAAAAAGTTCTAATTTTTTAATTAACAACTTAAAGTCTTGTTTTACATAACAGTGAGTCGCTCTATATAAGAAGACTACGGCAGATACTCGTCCAGTGATAGCTAGAAAAAAAAATTTGTTATCTTTTGAACCAATAAAAGTAGCGCTCAATCGTGAGGAAATCGATTTATTCAATATCTTTATTGAATTCGAACTGTATTAAAAGACGCAAGCCATAAATGGGCCCGATTAATGCGTGCAGAAAATGCAAACAAATATTTTCATTATTTCGCGTGGAAGCTTACGCACGTGCTTGATTTCTGCTTATATGTAAAATACGCCAAACAAAAGACGTTTTAAAGTAATATTTTTAGACTGGAATTAATACATTTGTAGTTGTGTTCATAGACTGAGTCACCTATACCTAAATATCTTAAATAGTTATAAAACTCTCCCTCTGATTACTGTTTACCTTAGAATAATTGTTTATAATCAAAACTACAATAAACGCATAGCTTCCCTTGCTCTCAAATTCAATTAACTTATTGGGGTCAAACTGAGTCGTGAAAGCTTCACTTTGTAGCTCCGACTATGTAGTTGCATCGATCCAAAAAGCCGGCAGAATTTAGGGCGAATCAATAATCTTCGATTGATGGCCATGCCTAGAACCAAAACGCATTCGTTTCTCACTACATAAAAAGGGAATTAGCGACTTCAATCCACTCGAAGAATCAGATTCATAGGATTACGGACAAGAGTCAATTTTTTGTAGGTCATGAATGCGTCCAAAGTGGAATAGTGAAATTCGCAAATTCATTTTCCGTTTAATTGATCTCAAGACCAGTTCCTCGAGAAAGACATACCACCGAGGAGCGCCGTAGATTGAAATACCTGAGGAGGAGTAATATGTCAATGGCACGCTTTGAAAATAACTTCAGAATTCCGAAAGAATTCGTAAGTTTATGGGAGAGCACTTTCAACTTGTTGCTTATCACATTTCTCTCCAAATTTTTATGTATGAAATCTTTAATGAAAAATTATCTGGAGATTTTAGCGTGCTGTTAATCAATTCATGAATGAAATTTAGGTATAGGAAATAGAGTGGAGAATTACGCTCAGGTATATCGAAATTTTTCACATTATTAATGTGATTTCGTTCCGCTCGAATTTATATGACGGTTTTATCGCACAAAGCGGTTTTACCGGGTATACCTGTATAGAAACAATTGAAGATGCCTAAATATCATATTTTAACGACGAAACGTGGGCTTATCGCTGACCAACGGCAAAAGCGTTAATGATTGACACATGCGTATAAGTGGGCAACTACGATTTTTTGCAGAATAGTTGGGTGATTTTTAATTTGTGTTTTATGTAATTAATGGAGTTACGTTTTCTTAACGTCCGCTTAAAAAAAAATACTTGTGTGTACACAGGATAGCAATTCAAATGCTTTGATGATATAGATTGGACCTAAGCATTGCAAAATCCTCATGTAATCATTCATACATTTATGAACAGATTTTTTGTTCGACCTTGCACTAGGATTAACTCTGTTCTATACTCCAAATCAGACTCAGTGAGAAAATTGAGACTATTTCTGTGCATTGATTTTTATTTATGACTGACTCCGATTTTATAGTGAGAACATCTTCAAATTAATCTTTATCCTTTATAATATTTTTGGAATAAGTAATGGAAAAGTTTCACACAATTTTATGACAGTATGAAACATTTTAATATACTCAGGTAAACATTAACTTTCCTATAGTCATTTTAGAAACCGATCTACAATAAATAAATTTTGTATTTAGTGCTACGCACATATTCCTCCCTCCTCCCTCCTTTATATAAAAACAATAACAAGTCGACTTACATTTAGTAGGTATACTAGAAAATTTTGTTTAGCCGAATCGGAGATTCTAGTTATAGGTCTTAGTTGAGAGTAGAAGCAATATCTTCAACTAAGCCCATCTAACCTATCTAAGTAAATTCGCACATAAAATGTAGATCGTCAATAAATCCATAATATATACATACAGAAGAAGATAGGTGCGTACATTGAGCCTTGAGGTACACCACAGTAAGGAAGCAAGGGATAAAAGTGTACGATTAACCTTTAATGATTGACTGCGGCAAAGCAGGCTTTAGTTAATCGAGTTCAAGAGGACTAGTATAGCCATCTAATGTATATCGTGAGCGTCTCCAAGATCAGACATCACTTTGAGGCAAAACAGACTTGTATATAGTATAGCCATGGTCTAAGGCCTGACTGCCAGGAAGACAACAAATATTCTTGACTTTGATAGGAAATAATTTCTGAATTCATTTGGTTTGCAATTTACATACGAGCAGCCGAGGAAGCAAAGGGGCTCATCGAAAAAGAAGGAAACTGAAAATTGATTAATGAAATACAGAGTGTTTCCTGCATGGTGGTCCATAGAGCGGGAGGTGATAGTACTCATCTAAACAAAAAAAAACAATTTCATGGCAGAGGGATTACATGGGCGATTAAGAAAATATGCTGGGTTTTCACAAAACACCCTGTATCTGAAAAAGTACAGGGTGTACGATCTACGGTCACTGGATATTATCAAATCTAGTAGCACAAGATTTTATTCTATTTATCGTAGATAATGTTTAACCCGGGGATTACACAGTCAATAGAACTGACATTCACATAGTCTGACACTGACACAGTCTCGTGAAAACCTCTACTGACTGGTCTTTTTGTTCACTAGATTTCTAGCCAGTCAGTACTAACTAGGCAATAAACTGTCAAACGTAAAATTAAAATGGCCGAAACTGAAAATAAAAGGTAGATGCTAGTAGAAATTTATGTTTATATTTCTAACACACTCTCTTTTGAGTGGAAAATGACTGAAAAGATTTGTATACACATTTTTTAGAGAAAAATGACGTAATAAGTAAGAAATCATTAGCAATGCATACAGAAGAGGAATGTCTGCAACCCTTGACGACGTTTTATAATGAACTGACTAGTCAGTTGATCGAACGCAAAAAGTTTTTAGTCAATAAAAGTAACAGTCGAAATCAGTATAGTTAGTCAGCTCTACTGACTCGTGTAAATGCGTATAGTTTCAACTTCCGCTACAAACTTCAACGGTAGTCGTATCAAATAAGACGTTTTCGGTAAGACTTCCTTAACAGAAACTGTTTCAATAAATGATTCAAAGTCAATTGTTAAAGTCTGGTTTGACTAGCTTATTGAAATCCTTCATTATCATTAGTTTAGAGAGTAGTCTTCATTCAATATTCAATAGTTATTAAGCGGATATACATATTTGCAGGGAATTGGATAGCAGGTGAAAACTTGTTTAGATCTTACCTTCGATTCGAAAAATCCTTCTTTGGCTGAGCTAATGCCCGAGGTTACGATTCTGTAGCGACCCTAGCTAGGTGATATATTAGGTCTCTATCAGCTATCAGATTGCGATTTCTTCCTGTTCCTATCAGCTAAGGACTACCTTCAATCTGCCTATTGCAAGGCATAAATAGCATAAATATTTGAAATGCTCAGTGAGGCAGACCACTTTCTCATTACAGTTAAAAACACTGTCCTAGGGCATCGCCATCATTGAATTATCGTTAGTTAGTTAGTTTTACTCAAGTTGGTTTGCCCAGTTGATGGAGAATGAAATTAACATCATATTGACCGGTGATTTGAATATAAATTTTCTAGGAACTGATAGTAATCACAATATAATAAGAAATCCTATCGCTGATTAAGGTTTAAAGCAATTAACAACACACAACTAACTAGAATAACGAGAAACTCACAAACTCTAAATGATTACGTGCTGACTGGACCAGATATTATGGATGTATCTGTAAATGTTGACAGGAACCAAAAATGACATCAAACATTATAAAATACAAAACAAAGCTAAATTTGAAGATCGCTTGAATGAAGTTAGTTTTGAGAATATTTTCCTCATTAATGATTTGTCAAATGCATTCAATGAAATATTCGAGAGAATAAAACAAAGGAAGATAAGATATTGTAGCTATTTAAATATTTAAAGTCACAGCAGGGATGATTCTGATAGGTACAAAGTCCTTAGAAACTCGTTTAAGAGAGAGGTAATAAGAAAAAAAATAAGATCATAGAAAAACAATTAGAAACGCATTCCGACGGCCAGAAATGGCTAGGGAAAGATAAAAAAATATTGTTTTGATTTTAAGAAAGTCATATTTGATCAAGGATATATACCTGACCCAGAAAAAAGAGCTAAGAAGTTCAACATATACTTTTTCAAGTGTATTAGAGAAATTAACGGTTCTATTCCCACTATCCAATAAGTTTTACCAAATAGAATGACACCTTGCAGATTTTAAATGAGATATTGTGATACAAAAATGATCTGTGATATATTGAAAGGCTTCAATAAGAAGAAAGATTGGCTTGGATTGTGACATAATCTTCCAATCAATAAAAATTACTTTCCCAAAAATTTGGAAGTCATCGATAGTTGTCCCAATTGGAAAATACTTAATACAAGTAATTGTGAAGAATTTCGTCCGATAAATAGGGTAAAGTACGGATAGTTGCCAACGTTTTCAGTATCTACTTCCCAAATCGTTATATACTTTTATATCTAAACACTTATATGTCCCATACTGTTGTCTTTTATCTTTTTACATACTTAAAGTTAGCACCGCAACTTCGCCTGATATAGTTCGGAGCTATCTCATAATTTGTCGTTAATTTGTCGTGAAAACCACAAATTTGTCGTATCCTTTTTTCTAAAGGAACCTGGATGTGGTGCTAAGTTGATGTCAAGTTAACACCACAATTCACTGGAACTCGGCCAAACCTTTTCGGATTGGAAAATTTCACATCTTGGAATATGTCGTTAATTTGTCGTGTACTTTTTTTAAAGGAAACTAAATGTGGTGCTAAGTTGACATTGACTTGGCGCTACATCCAGTTTTCTTTAGAAAGAAGGATACGACAAATTTGTGGTTTTCACGACAAATTCATCTTCATTTTCCAATCCGATAAGTTTTGGCCAAGTTACAGTAAGTTGCAGTGCAACCTTGACGTCAACTTAGCACCACATCCAGTTTCCTTTAGAAAAAGGACACGACAAATTTATGGTTTTCACGACAAATTAACGACAAATTATGAGATAGTTTCGAACTATATCAGGCGAAGTTGCAGTGCTAACCTTACGTACATATCTTTTTTATATTTGACATTCACTTCCCTTATCTCAATAGTTAATGAAACATAAGAAGAATGAGAAAGGTCTCTATTGGGCATCTATCACACTGGGGTGGCTTGGATGCCTTAGAATGAACGGATAGATGCCCTAAAGGTGTCTTTCCGGCACCTAAATCAGGGCAACTATCCTTTTTGGTACGGATATATCCCTTCTCACATTTTAATAAAACTGTTACAAAGACATGTTAGAAAACAATTGAATACATATATTTGTTATATATATTAATAATTCACGTAAAAAGAGGAAGATACTTTTGATTACCTGTCACGCTTTTTTTCAAACAAGAGTAGATTCGAGCATGAAAAAACTTTGAGGGGAAATTTCATGCATTAATATCTTTAGGAGATCACAACTTGGAGACTGAGTATGGAAGCAATGGCGTCGGTTGTGAACCGAGGGTAACTATCAGACCGGTGCATCTATCCTTGCTTCACCCTATGCTACCCGTGGAAGAAAAAATACTGGAACGACATGTAGCTAACAAACTAGTGGAGTATATAGAAACTAATAATTTATTAACTAAAAAACAATCAAGTTTTAGAGGTGGACACTCATGTGAAACCGCCCTAAATTGAATAATATTTAACTGAAAGAAGAAACTGGATGCCGGTAATGTTGTTATAGATGTGTTCTTGGACTTAAAGCGGGCTTTTGAGACATTAGGCAGACAAATCTTATTACAGAAGCTTTCAATATATGGAATAGAGGCAGTGGAATATAAATAGATTGAATCATATCTATCAAAATGATAGCAAAGAACTAAGGTGAATAGTATATATACTCTCAGAGTCTGTCGAAGTTAATCTTGGTGTACCACAGGGTTCAGTTCTGGGCGTTATTCTATTTCTATTATATATTAATGATGCTAAGGATGAGATTAGTTATAGTTAATTGTCTTTATTCACGGATGACACTTTAATATTTATAATTGGTAAGAACATTCACAGTATGTGTACTAATTTAAATGCAAATGCACAGTCTAAATATAAAGTTTAATTGTGTTGGCAACATTTTTGTTGAATGTGTGGATAATCTTAAATATCTCCGTGTTGTACTAGCTAAAATTTAAAGAACATGCAAATTACATACTACATAGGTATGTGGCAAAATCACCAAAAAATCGGATTTTTACGAAAAAAGGAAGTATGTTAAGTATGAGGAATACAATTATGTTGTATAATTCAAATGTCATTCAACATTCTTATATAGGAGCTGTTCGAATGAATTAAAGGAACGTCAATTATTACAAAACACCCCGATCCGGAATAGAGTTGTTAGAGACCCTACAGTGGATGAACGTAAAGCAGCGATTAACATATAAAATGCAATGAGTTTCATCTTTAAAATCAAATAAAATCTAATTCCCGCCTACTAGATATTGTCTATGTGTCTGAAGCGTAGACGCACAATTTAAAGCAACTGATGGCTGACACTTCCAACATTATTGGAAAAAACGTTCCCCTTTCTATTAAATTCAGCTCATGTTAATGAAAGCAGGTGGCATTTTTACTGTAATTTAACTAAATGGAGTAAAAATTGCTCCATTTGAAAATGAAGCGAAATGTTGCAAAAGGGTACATTATGGACTTCATTTATGTAACAAACAGTATACATTTGACTCCATTTATTTAAAAATTAAGTCATTATGGACACAGTCTGTCTAGGGTATAAGATAGAGAAAGAATAGTAGACTTCTACAAGAGGAACAAAAGCAGCACGCCAAATTCTTTGTTGTATATGGGACTACAGTACCTACTACAATAATTTTCCAATCGAATTGAAAGCAGGGCACAGATTGTATCTATTTAAGCTAAAGCTAGCAGAATTTATTAAAAATAAATATATTTGTACTAACATTTTTATATTAGCGGTCAATTAAATTAAATTAAGTGTGGGTAAATGAAATGTCATTAATAAAGTTATAAAACTAATAAAAAAACACTACTACTACTAACATCTTAATCTTGTTCTTACTATTTCTTTTGTTAATAGGTAAATAAAAGGTAAATAAAAGATTCTACTCAGACAGAAGAATACAAATTCTTCTGTTTCAATTCAAAATACAAAAAATAGGACAAGACACATACTTCAATGTGTGCGTAATAAATCATATTTTTACAGTGAAAAGTTCAACATTCCCACTGCAGAAGGAAATGGTAACACTGCTCATGAGAAGTGAGATCTGCTGTTTTCCACGGTTCTTAATAAGCAAGGCATTTGCCAGATATTATTTTTCATGTCTTTGCTTTCAGCTCCACTACCGTAAGACGTAAGCCCCTCACACGTTTCTTGGCTTGTTTCACATGAGGCTTAATATAGGAAAACACATTACACACGAATAGTAAGGTTTCACCTGCTGCCCCTCAACACATACCGACCATACGACGACGCACGCACATATACATACGATACCTATACAAAAATGTTTGAATATGCTCCGGGGGGTTTGCTCCACTCCAGCTCCAACTCGATAGTGTTTTCTTCTAAAACCAAAGTGAGTTTGAAGTCGTCTCGAATTCTCGATTTAACTCTAGCTTGACTTTGACTCTTTTTCCATCATATGACTATACATACATATGTATGTGCATGTGCTATACATGTATGTATGTGGTATATATACCTTGACAGTGGCCTGCCATGATGTAAAATAAGAGCTAAGCCTTCTTCGCTTATCGCGCCTGCCGCGCCATGGCTTGAGAATGGTTTATTATGAAGCCTGGCTTGAAGACGAAAAACAAAATCGTGACATCGCTGCCAGTGTGCGCGCAGAGTGTGATGTGCATATGAAAAAGCTGTGAATTAGGCATGCGCTGTGTTATCATATCACCAGCACGGCTCCGGTCCGGACTCCGGCTCCATCAGACCGCACCACCAGACCCCACCAAACGCTACTTGTTTGTTTGCGAAACGTGAATTTTTCCGCGGTTTTACTTCATATCAAGTGCATTGCTTTCGCGTTTTCGCTCAATCGGGAATTAGGACTTCTTGCCATATCCGGTAGCAAAATATAAGAAGAAAACGAAATTGTCGTAGCCCCGCCGCATATAAAAATTTCCTCAGTTCAGTCGCATGCAAAGTGTTGACCTGATCGGCTCTAGTGGAATTCAGGGTCGATGTATTTTAAAGTAGCGTAAAAAGGTAGTAAAAGTCGATCGGACGGATTCGGATCTGTGACTTGTGAGTGGCCGCAGTGAGTGAATATAATTTGCGGGGCATTTGTTATGAACTGGTGGTGCAGGAATTCCTGTAATGTGTTTTGGGAAAAAGAAGTGATTAGTTGAGTAATATTAATTCAAAAAGAGAAGAAAAAAAAGTATTTAAATTTGTGAGGTGTGTGTGTCCATCATAGAATGAAGTGATTAACGTGGATGGATATAACCATTAGATTGATGATAGCCTGCCTAACCTTCAATGGATTACTGACTGCACCTGAAGTGCTTCACAGAGGATTTCACGTTTTCTTCAGAAGTTTAACCGACCGGTAAAAACCATACTGAATTCGGTTAATGTTTTTTAATCCTATATTTCAGGCTAATATTCATCTTGTAATTAACAGTCATTAAAGTACAATAAGAAAGTTTAATAAGTATGAAAAGTAAGTTTTTTCCTCCTCCTGGGTCTTATAGGTCAGTCCCCATTTTTTCGTTCTTTGGTAAAAATTGAGTGCCGTGACGATGTTTTTCCAAGCCCACAACTTCGAAAATATTATTAAATGCTTTTATGTAGCATAATATTTCTTGCAAATTAGGTTATAACGATAATCCGCTTTGTAGAGATTTGTATTACAAATCTAGAGGGGAGGAGAAAAAAAATTTTTGCTTAATGTCTATAGATGCAAAGATTTTTTCATATTTCCCTTCCAATACAGAAAGTACACTTCTTTTGCGAAATAATAAGAACTAACCATCGAAATTTATGCATCAAAAGTAAACTTAAGCCGAAAATCAGAGAAGTCGTTGGTGGCTAAAAAAACTATGGGGGCTCGAATCTCCTTGGTATCAGGACTAAGTAAAAACTCTGTTTATATTGCCAATTCTCATCAAAAATTGTAGAGCCATCAGAAAAGTAACTAATTACATGTTGCTAAGAAAGTGAAAGACGATTTTTCTTTAAAAAAAAAGAACATAATTTTCTTTGACATTTAGAATCGATCATAAGCCCAGTTGCAGTCGTAGGTTCAATCTTAGCCAACGTCAACTAGGCAAAAAAAAACAAAAACATTTTTCTTTAAAATGCTCAGATTAAACTTGATTAGCAGCAATTAGGCACATCGCTAATCTTATTTTAGTCGGTTTCACTGTGCTAAAAATAGTGATGACCGACTGAAAGATTCGCTAGTACTGAATGGTTTTTTTCTAATTTCCCCTCACCATGCTTCCCTTCATGTAGGTAATACCCGTATAAATGCAGGAATTTGGAAGCCCTTTGGCAATCTATTATATTAGAAAAATTAGGAAAGTTGATCGAAAATATTGTGATATTAGCAACTAATTTGTCGCCTCAAGCAGTGGTAGCCATTCGTTTTGAAGCAATACATGGCGTTTCTTCCAAAAGATTTGTCGAACGTATTATCATCCGTCTACCTTCATAGCTGCTTCATCTGTCCTGACGACCAGAGTAAGCTAAACTTTTCTTTAAACCACCTAATCTGTTTATTTCTCATCAGATATTATTTGAGCATCAGATAATTTTGGAAATTTCTCTTTAAGATATTTTAAAAAGCATCGCCTTCAGCGATTTAACAAAATTTTTTCATGAGATCCAACTTTATATGTGCGCCGAGTAGAAGGATTTGATTTTTGTCGACTAATGCAAGACTGTTTCCAATTCAAGGCTGATAGGTTTTCCTCGATGGCCACTATCGTCTTGCATAATGGTTTTTCCCCATCTGATAACACAAAGGCAAAGAAGCAGCAGTACATCCGAATTGCATTCTTCACATATTTTCTGCAGCAAAATTTCTAATGGGCAGTAAGATGGTCTTCAGGCTGGTTTTTGGACAAATCTATGAAAAGTCTTCATTCATCCATGTTGTTTTATTCCTACAGTTTCAAAAAGGGCTAGAGCATTGTTGCAGTAAGATAAATTTCCTACAGCACGATTATCATGGTAAGAAATTCTGCTTGGTACTTGGATTAATTCAAATCAATTACTAAGTCATTCACCTCTCCTTGGTTAATTAAGTGCAGTTCGGCACTTCTTACAATTAAGTTGTTACTTGATCTTATCTTACTTATCTTCTGCGCTGATGATACTAGGTAATGTTCCGAAGATTGTGGTTCTGGTTCCCATCATGTGGAAGAGGCTGCTTTTCTGACCATATTTGTCCGTTTTTGCAGAATTCTCCAATTTTTTCGACTATACTAGATGTGATGAAGACATTTTGATTACGAGAATTGCAAGTTGCCCAGAGAAAAAAAACAAGTAAAAAAACTATAATTGGTCTAAGACCAATCCTTATGATACCCTCTAGATGAATGCCCGTATGAAATCTCGTATGGTCACTCATTTGAGCAATTTTGATTTTTGCAGTGGCTTTTCGCATATATTTCTAGAATGGTTCGTCGAACAGAAAAAATGATTACAACCAATTTTATAGCATTTCATATTCTGAAGAATGTCTAGGACTGATCGTTTTCACAGTATCCGTAAAAAACTAAAATTGTTATATGGCAACATCAAGAAGGGGTTGCCCGATTTAGTCCATTTTTCAAATTTTATTTGCTATTACTACGAAAACACGATGTACTAAATTTCTGCTCCCTATGTCAACGCGTTCACAGGCAGTGTCCAAATATATAGTGATAAACGAATTTTTTATGGCAACCACACGACGGAGTTGCCCGATTTGTCTTATTTTCGAACTTAATTTTACTTTCTTTTTTAAAATCCGCGTACATAATTTCAGCTCTCTAAGTCCACGCGCTCTGAAGTTATCGTTCGCACAGACTGACAGACGGACATGCAAAAATCAAAATAATCCATTTTGCTGTGCATCAATATTTCTGTACGTTACAAACGGAATGACAAACTTAGTAGGTATACCCTATAGTTTTCATCTAGGGTATTAAAAATTTGTGCCGAAGCCCCGCGGTGTCAGTTCCTCCTTGTATTTTTCCCTAATCAATCAAAACGTGAGTTTCAAAAACTTCAAGTTTCCGGAAGTATAAATGGCCCAAAAAGCTCATTTCCGAGTAACATTAAACAAGTGGGAGAATAGTCAGTAATGGTCATTGCAAAAAAAGGTGTTATGCTTTGTACACTGTCAGTAACATGATTATTTCACATTGCCTTCGTATTTCATGAACCATCCTAGGCTCAAAAGTTTTGACACCATAATTGTTCGATAATTTATCACAAAAATTAAAAACGGTGCTCAGAACTGAGAGCATATACCAAACAGGAATGCTTTTAATCCAAATTAAGTGAAACTTCGCCAATGTGCTTTTGTTGAGCTCAAGTTTTCTAGTGTGAGAGCACAGTGCAGGTATGAACACCCAGCAGAATTCATGAAGGAGCAGTCAAGTTACTCTTATCAGGGTATAAATTTCCAAAAGCTGCCATTTTTTTATCACCTATGTTCCCACTTTTTACTTATGTTTTTGTGTGTACTTACATCTCATTTGCTCTACATTATCCGGCCTTCTTTATCACCTACCCCTTCTTGATTAGGGTTGTCGACTTCACTCTTGTATACGGATTTCATACGATACCCACATTATTATTTGATGTCTTGACGAAAACGGTGGCCATCATTGAATTTTCAAGTAATGCCAACTCTTGTTGGGGAAGTTACGTCTACAATTGTTCGTGCGAGTTCCGTAACAGAGCTCTGCGGCATCATGAACGCCTGTCTGATGCCGATGTCTTGAAGTCTAGTTGCGACATCCTGGATGTCTGCTTAGCAGCGACGCCTTGAAAGCCTGCTTAACGCCCCGGGAATTGCTGTCTTGAATATTCACTGCGACGTAGGTGACGAAGTTTTGGATGCCTGGCTACTGGTCGCTCAAATATTCGATAAGAATCCATATTAAGGTGAGAAATGTTCGGTCCTTAAAAGAGTTTAGTTTCCCGAGTCTGCTTGATAAAGACCGGGAATTGACTCAAGGGCAATCTGTTGAACAAGTGTACCTCTCCGGTCCAGACTATGACAGGCTATGAACGTGTGCTCGGATCTATAACTTGGACCAAGTCGACCCTATGTAGACGTGTCGGACTTGGAAACAGCAGCAGTGATTCCGGAACTGCGGTTGGAATCCAATGTTTCCGCATCAGATCTCCAGTCCGTTTATGATAGACCTAAGAAAATGTAGACTCTGAAAAGGAACTTATTTCGTGGAAGCATTAAACAAAACATCGGCTATATTTAGTCTGGCTATTACGTACGACTGAACCTGTTTAATATTTTTTTATTTTTTTTTATAATTTCTGTGTGGCTGAATTTTGTTCTTTTTTTTTTCTATTTACACAAATATTAAAGTCTGCCTCGCTAAACCTTTCTAACTCCAATAAAGTGTTACTAGACGTGAATTCCGAAATAAATTTTACCAGGTTACAAAGTGGTTGGTCAAGAGTTCGAAAATGTTCGACCCGGTACACACGCATTGCCACAGGATTACACTATACCTTCCTCAGTAAATTCATGTGACTCCAAGTCCCATGACATGATTAGGAAAGGTATTAAAAATAGAGCGTTGCCCTACAATGTATGAAGTTCTAGGTATAAGGAGGGTTCTATGTCTATATGTCAAAGAATTCTAGCAGATAATTGCAGTTGCCTAAGGCCAATATAAATCTTCCCAAGAGATTTATATGGTCACAGCAACTCAGCTTACTATTTATACGTACTTCCAGGCTTTGAGCTTCCCTCGTATTTGACACAAGTACTCCATTAAAGTATATAGGCAGGAAGGTCAGGTCAGACCATCTTTAACAAATACAAGTAGATTTTACAGGATTTAATCTCAATTGGTTCCTTCATATCAAGCTGGGATAATTAATGCAACTCGATAGGTATCGGCTATACTATCGTATGTTAAGAACTATGCAGTGCAAACACATCATACTCATATTTCACTACAATAATTTGAAAATGTGAGGAAAGCTAACTGTAGAATGGAAAATTCTTATTACCTTTAGAATAGAATAATAATAATTTTTTAAATAAGCCCCTGCTCTGCGTTTACGGGGAACTTGACAATTCATAAATATTAGGCTCCTTTTGTTTTCCCAGAATAAAAATTTTATGCAAAATGTCTACGTCACTCTTCATAAATTCTGTGGGATTAAATATGTTTTTCTTAATTATTCTGTGTAAATCAACACTCCATTTATTTGATTATATGCCCGAAATTATTACCTACTCCCCACAAAGTCTCTTAATATACACCCCGACTTACAAGCTAATGAGCATTACACTAATCACCATTAATTCATAAAAGAGTTGCTTTAGATTCAAAATGAATTGCAAATTCGCATTGCTGTGATTCATTGTTCTGCTGTTGGCTTTCCTTCCGGAATTTCGAATAAACAAAGTACAAAACCAAGATTTCTTGCACTCTTGCCATGGAACGATAAAAAAAAAAAAAACAAAATTAATTGCAACACGGATTTGTTTGATTTTCAACAATAATTCGAAAAGCAAATGTTTGTGAAGGTCTTCTGATGATTATGAGTTCATTCGAAGCGTCTGGATAAATTTCAAACTGCATCTTGAGTAGGTAAAGATTATTATGAATTTGTGATTATATCAGACCGAGTACCATTAACAAATAAATGGCAATTAATAATAATAACAAAGTTATTTTGTTTTCATATAGTTATGAAGTGCATTATATTTCTTCCTAGATAACATTCGAGCAAATTTTAATATAAACACAAATACTCAACAGGGAATTTTAGAACTAAAATTTCCTTTAAAGCAACAGGCAAACTACTACTGATTAATACCGAAGCACGTCAAGATGAATTGAAAAACTGTTTTCTCCTCATGTTTATAGAAAAAAACAACCGGAAAAATATAGTTCAAGTTTCCCGAATTAACAGTTCGTTTCAACACAATAAAAATTTTATATCAAATCCCTGACGTAGCTCCGAGTCAAAACTTTGATTCTTCCGTTTTTCTTAAATAGCTTTTCATGTTACCCTGAGTCTCGATTATGCCTGTTCCCACAGGATTCTCATTGCCTTCAATTATTGTCCGTTTGTTCATATCAATTATGCTCTGAGCTGTCGCACTAGATATTAATAATTTTGGCCGATGACTCGGACCGTTGTGAAGGATTTAACTAGTCTATGCCAAACAAAACTGGTTAAGGATTGTTTATGAAAAAAACAATAAAGTTGCATACGGGCTGGGCTGCAAGTATAATGAACAAAAGCGTAATAAATAAATAAAATATAAAATATAATCTTAGTACCGGATAAACTAATATTTGTCCAAGATGGCTACTCCTTGGGATTCTCCATCCGGTATAGCTGAAAAATCAAAGTTATTTGTTATTCTATCCCACAATCTTTGATTTACGGCGGTAAAGTTTCGAGTCTTGGTTTGACTCATCAGCATGTCCCAAATAACAAAATTGAATGACTCGAAAACAAAAGGAAAATAAGAAAAATATTTTTAAACCGTGATTTTATTCGAATTTGAGGGGCTTTCGGCAAGCACTGTCTCAGTGAGACAAATGAGACAAAACTTTGAGCAACCGTCTCAGTTGTCACAGTTCAAACCAAGCAGATTATTTGCCAATTTTTACATTTAAATAATTTTGACTACAGAAAATGGATAGTAATAAATTGAGGAAAGTATTGTTAGTTTATTCAAATTGCTCACTAAACTTTAATTAGTGATTAAAATCACGAAATAACGAAACTGAGTCATCTGAGACAAGAAAATTCAGTTTCACTTGTCTCAGTGGTTGCGTTCGAATTTTGTAGCTCAATATGGAACTAACCCGGGGGCTACACCTGCAAGTACAGCTTGCATGCAAGCCTCCCTTCCAACGCGATTTTAAACTTGACAGCAGAAGGCAGCTCGGTTGATGTCTTATCAGCTTGCATGCAAGTTCATTTAAAAAATGGCATCGAGACGTAAAGTCTTGCGTATATTGGAAAATTATAGCAATAAAGGAAGTAGCAGAATGATAAAAACCCAAGAAAAAATTAAGAGGAAGGTGTTGGTAAATGATGTAATGCAAACGATCCCAGAAAATCTCATTTTCCCAGAATAAATTTATCAAATTCTCTCAAGCATTTCTTTTCCGCCATTTTGAAAACTGTATAAACATCAAATTACTATCTCCCAGCTGCCATGGTTTTTCATCATGAAAGTTCGCTGAAAGCTGTACTGCCAGAATGGCAGTAGAGGTTACTCGTGCAAGAAGTATGGCAGTTCAAGTTGCATGCAAGCTGTACTTGCAGGTGTAACCCCCGGGTAAGACAGTTCACCGAAAGTGCAGTCTCAGTGAGCCAACTGAGAATATCTCTCTTGTCTCACTGAGAATGTGCTTGCCGAAAGCACCTTTGATTAAAAATGGCAGAATTTCATCGCGAAAATTTAAACTTGAAGATTGAAACTTTGCAGTCCTAAATCAAAGATTCTATGATACAATGCAGTGGCGTAGCTATGCTGGGGGCCCCAAATAGCCACAAACCATTCTCTTATTTCGAAACTACTCGGTAGTAAGCTGTGTTACTATTTAACATTAACTTAATGATTTTCTACCACAGCTTCTATAGTGTTTTCTTTGTATAAACTGTGTCTTCAGATTAGAAAATAATTGCAATTTCAGTTTTAATTCATTTATAATAAAACCCACCCGGCTTTCAGGCTTCCAGGTATCTACTGCCGACTAACTGACTTGTTGTCCAACGCAAGACGGTTTACGTTCGTTACGTGCTTTAATTTTTTTTTTTGCATTGAGGCCCGCAAAAACTAGCTACGCCACTGCTATAATAACAAAATAAAAATTCTTTTCTACTGTACTGGAGAATCCCAAAAAGAAGCCATCTTGAAAAAATACTGTACATAAATAAACAAATATATAAGTAAATTAAGCACTATAAAAATATCGCTTAATCTCTAATCCGCTATTCTATTCTATTTCACTTTGTTTTTAACATTTGAAATAAGAGTATCTTACAAATTTAGAAGCGTATATTTTCAGTACACTTAAAATATGGAGTATAATCCTCAAAATTTATTTAAAGCCTTTTGATATCATGTTACTAAAAACTTGATACTCCTTTTTGGAGTCCGGAACCAAACTTTGGTATTTTCATTTTACTGTACTAAAACAAATTCGAATATATTTTTCTAACCGAAACTTACTGATTTTATAGGAAGATGCGATTTCTAGAGAAGAGATTTTTGACGTAACACTTCAACTTTTCTTATGGAAGACAATAGTGAAGTGGACTTGAGTGACGTTTTTAGTAGTGATTCAATGATTGAAGGCCAAGTTACCGAAAAAGTGTATCCTTAAGATGAGTGGCCAATCGAAAAGACACGAACAATCTTTTAAATGAATCGAAATCAGAAGAAATTTTTATGCTACAAATAGTGTCCTTCGTTCTTTGTGGAAAAAGTACTCTGTACATATTGTGAAAGAGATCTCTTTGGCATCCGCACAACATCGAAGTCAATTTTAAAAAATAAAACGAAAACTCCTTGAATCACCTCAGTATCAAAAACGAAAAAGACGCTTTGGGTTACTACATTGAGAACAAAATTACTGTGAACTACTATAGGGTATGACCTGTAATCTTCTTATTATTTTTCACTTAAAATAAAAATGGAGTGCTATCCAGCGCAGCGGATGCTAGAATTATTACTCAAGTGAGTTTTGCTATGAAAACTCATACCGAAATAAGTCAATCTGAAATTAATTCAGTTTGCTGCAGCTCGAGAATTGAGTGGAAAAAATTCTTTATGCAAACGAAAAATCTTTGCAAAAGGAAATTTGATTGCAAAATGAGGGCGTTTCATATAAGCAGGAACCGTATAATCGTCAGTACGGCTTTGTTCCTGCCTGCCGTATAGGCCAAAGCATACAGCCAAGCTAACCTCATATACAGACTTAAAATAAATTTGAAGTGTGAATTGTATGAAACGCCGCCTTCTTGCAATGAAATTTCCTTTTGCAAAGATTTTTCGTTTGCATAAAGAATTTTTTCCACTCATTCGCAGAAGTAAAGTTGCAAGCTTTACTATAGTTCACGTCATTTACCCCGTTCACATGAAGCGGACTGGAGTGGATTAGCGTATTCGGAGTGAGATAATTCGCCATGTGAACACTATCCGGACTGGAATTACCTACACCGGCGTTAATTCGGTAGTGGAGTGGAATTAATCACATGTGAACATTTGAGTGGATCGAAATGGATTTACGTTTGGATATTTTTCGCTTCGAACACCTTCGTGCTTTCATACAATATTTTAGAAATTGTAAAATTATACTACTTGCCATGATCCGTCTTTCAATATCTACAAAAATAACTTCAAATGAGAGGTGACTTCAGATTAAGAACTGTCAATTGTCTCTCTTGTCGATTTAATCCAGTCCATCGCATTTGAACACTTGGTACTATGCGAATTAGGACTATTCCAGTCCAGACCAGTGCGCTTCATGTGAACGAGGTAATTATAAGATTACTGAGGGAGCCTTTGAAGGAAGCAGAACATCTTATAAGGAGAAATTTCGAGTACCATCAGCCAGAGATTAGTTAATATGTGCAATTTGTTTAGTTCCCCTTTGGATTGAAGCCAATGTCAGCGGAAATACTATAATGGCTTTATCGTCAACTATCTGTTTTCTCCAGTTGTCTGTCTGTGGATTTTTACAGTAAAGTGCCAAAAACTCTCATTGTCCCCTATTTTAACTATGGCAGCCTTATTTTTAGCAGACTAGGCTCAATTTGTCAAAGAAAACTTAACGTTACGTTATAGTTATACACTTCCTCGAAGCGTTAATGCTCTTACTATGGCCTCTATCGAGGCCTATTTGACTCGTCGTAGACTTATCTTCCTTCATAGGTTAATTTATACTAAATTCCCTACATATCTCTCCGAAAGACTACAGTTCTTGTACTCGAATAGAGGTCTTCAACTGTTTGTCCCGAGATGTGCATCTAGGTATGGTGAACGCTCTTACTTCGGTCTGGTGGACGGCACTGACGAGGAACTGTAAGCTTGATGTGCTGTCAAAAATCCAGAGAGCCGCCTGTATGGATATAACTGGGTGTCTGTGCACCACGCCCACAGCGGCATTGGAGGTCATGCTTGACCTATTGCCGCTGGACCTTTATTGTAAGGGTATGGCGGCAACTAGTGCTGTCAGGCTGAGAGCGGGGGGCTGGTGGACGGAGAGGGGTTTTGGGCATTCTAATATACTCCAGAAGGTAGACTGTAGGGACTACAGGGTAGAAACAAACTATCAAGTACCCATCCTGACTTTTGGTGGGGGTATCAATGCAACGATTCCCGCCAGGAGTGACTGGGAGGGGAAGGAGGTGGTCGTTACATCCGATATTTCTATATTTACGGATGGCTCCAAGACGAGTGCGGGCACAGGCGCTGGAGTGTACTCTAGAGATCTCCAGTGGCACGAGTCTTATAGACTTCCTGACAAATGCAGTGTCTTTCAGGCAGAGCTCACAGCGATTTATCAGGCGGCAACATTGGTATCCATGTGCAGAGAGCCCGCACGGCACATCTGCATATATACTGATAGCCAGGCAGCCATCAGGGCGCTGGATGCTGGGCTGGTAAAATCAAAATTGGTGCAGATATGCAAAACCAGGCTTGAGGAATTGACTGTAAGGCACAAGGTGACCCTAAGCTGGTTACCTGGCCATAAGGATATCTCAGGCAACGAGATGGCTGATGAGTTGGCCAAAAAGGGCTCCGAATTGGATAGCTCCGCAGCTTTAGCTTACGTGAGGATCCCAATCGGAGCGTTAAAAGAGGAAATCATCAGGGACGTCTATCTAAAGGCAGGCCTCCGATGGACCAGCAGGGATACCTGTCGTATTGCGAGGCAATTGTGGCCTGCATATGACAGGAAAAGGACAAGGGAACTGCTTAATAGCAGCAGAGCAAATACCAGGAATCTAGTAGGGGTCATGACGGGTCACTGGGCCATAGGGGACCATGCTAGAAGACTGGGAATAGCGGCGAACGATTTCTGCAGGAGTTGTAGGGACTCGGAGGAAATTGAATCCGTCAAACATGTGCTTTGCGAATGCCCCGCTCTGATGAATAAAAGAGGTAGGCTACTAGGTAGCTACTTCTTTTCAAGTCTGGGGGAGCTTCAAAGTATAAAGTTCAGAGACATCCTAAGTTTTCTGAGTGAGGCAGGATGGATCTAGGTTAAAGGTCTTGGATATATCCTGAGTTTCCCAAGGAAAGCAGGATAAATCCGCGGCTTGAAGGGTTATCCCATGAGGTCTAGGGGCACAATGGACCCGTTGGAGGTCTAAGTGAGGCTGGCTGGTTGTCTAGCGGCACCCCTCTTACCTAACCTAACCTAACTTACTTCCTCCAAGTTGCCCGAAAGTGGAATTTCCTTCCAAATTTAATTCAGCGCACAGATTCTGGCCTGCCCTATGCTAAACTAATCAAAGATTCTGATTGATATTGCTTCTTACACCTTCAAAATCTTGTTACATTGTTTTAATTAATTTTTACTTTTTTTTCTTATTAATTTTTACTTTTTTTTCTTATTAATTTTTAATTTGTTTGTATTTTTATTTTTGTTTTTGTTTTTTTCTTTGCGATCTTTGTATTTAAGTTTTCTTTTTCTTTTTGGCTCCTTGGGGTCCTTTTTTTTATTATTATTTTAATGTAACATATGTTTTTTTCCATCTAATTGTACGTTATAAGGTTTTTGTATTCTTGTGTAAAGCGCCGCCTAATAAATGTATTGAATGATGGAAATACCACGAAAACTTTTTTTTTTAAATCGAGTCTTGAGTGGTGTAAATGAAGAACTATTCCAACGATTTGGCGTTATATTGAAAACAGTGACTACTTGACTAATTCTATATTAATAGCGCAAGATAGGTACCACCAAGAATATATGTAAATTACAGGCCACCTTCTATACATAAATTCCTTTTAAACGGAACTTCAATTGAAAAAACCTGTCTTTTGGTCAGATGTCAAAGAAGCTCAAGCAACGCGGAATACTGTTATCCTTGCAAGAACTTTTGTAAACAACATTCGGTGAGAGAACTTTTGCGGAATAGGATTTGAAGCAATTTTCTATGGGTTATTTTAACTCTAGAAGCCTATTGTAGCTATAATTTTGGTATTTTAATAAAATATTTCTCATTATTGTTTTATTGATAGAATTAACTAATTAAAGAAAGATAAAAATTTTATAGAAAATTATTAAGAAATAAGATAACGGTAAAAATATGATTAGGTTTCTGGGGCTAAGGCTCAAACCCAAGCCCAGAGATTTCAAGAGATAAAATAAGCATGATGTGTTCAATGAAAAACTTCAAACAATCCCGTCATCCATACTTGCATGTCCTTGATGTTTTATTTCTAATAAATCGAAATTTTTATATTATTTCTAGTTCGTCTAAAAAATCTGCAAATTCGACGAGTTATTAGTATTCCAATTTCATTTCATTTCGCATAGTGCAATTGTATGCAATTGTAAAAGCAATTGACCTAGGTGTACATTTCAATCCTTAAGCTTCTTGCATAATACTCATGGAAATCGAATTGCCCTAAATTATCTAACATCTAAAGCACATGTCCACTTCGGAATTAAACAAAATTTAACTGAGTCATCAAATGGCCAAGATTCCGTCCTGCAATTAAAGTTCATTATTCTTACAAACAGAACAATTGCTAACAACGTCCAACTTTATTTACTAATATCTATTGACCGCAAGGCTTTAGCATATCCATCCAAAAATATTCTAGAAAAAATTCCAGTAAAATCCGTTAACTCTTTTGAATCTTATTTTTATCTACAGAAAGGCAAGTCTAATGACATCATTCGAGACACCTTAGTTATGCAGATATTTCACGTCGCGATCTGACGAATGTCGATATTTAACGTGTACATGTCGAGGACGGTTTGACCTGTTTTTCTTGACTTCGGCGAAAACACTATACAGTTTCAAAGACGCCAGCTACACTAAACCAGATTAAGCGAAGAGGACAGCGGTCTTACAAATTGCGGTACCATTATATGCCTTTGAAAATCATAATCTAGCTGATTCATAAAAAACGTGTTTTGCAATAAAATTTCGCCTCAAAACAATAACTATACATATTTTTGCATGTGTGTAGAGATTTCCTCTATTGTTAAGAAAAAATAAAGAAATATTTCCAACTTTTTTAACTATAGTTAAAGTCCCGCAATGAGGTTGCTTCACTTATAAAATTCTACGTCAACTGGAGTAATGGATCATGTTCGTAGCTGCACTTGGATAATATGATCAATTACCTTGGGGAAACAGAATTCAAATGACTTGCTGAGATTTGCATACGTTCGCACCTTCATTGAAATTCGGTTCCATAATAATCTCACGCCAAGTAAAATCACATCAAAAATCACGAATCGTTTACTTGCGGCCGCGACCAACTGAAAAAAGAAGATCGAATTTCATAAATTATTGAATTGATTGCGCGGCACACAGAATAATTGAATTTAACGGCCTTCAGAAAGATATTTATTGCCGATACTTCGAAACACCTGTGCTTGTCTATTTATAAACTCCCCGATGGCATAGAAGACGTCTTGATATTGTTTTCGTTTTCTCATCAACTGATTTGACGCTTTCTTTGCAATTTTTCTAGATCTTTGATCGTGTAAGTGTAGTTTTGTGTTTATGCCTATAAGAAATGCCATATACACGCATATGCGAGTGGTTAGGATGGTTAGAATTCGTGTTTTAATTAGATTCATTGAAAATAAAAATCGATCGTGGCCTAAATAAACAATTTACTTTCCTGTAATCATTGTCATTTGGCGGTAAAATAGTTAAAATTTAAAAAAATTATGAAATTTTTTCCAATTAGACAGTTGGTATTATCTGAATACTGAACCCCCTAAAAGATTAAGTGATTTGCAAACGAAAATGTCATATTATTTTTTTTCGAATTCGGGTTATTTTCGAAATTACAGCGAATTTTAGATTTTTTTCGAAAATGAGGTATTTGCAACGCTTTTGTGGCTGTAACTCAGTTTGTTTTGCTTACTGAACCGCCATTTTGGTCTTGTTTTATTCGTATTACTACTGGCTTTCATTTATAATAACTAGCTTTCAAAAAAGTTTCTAGATAAGTAAAAAAAGTTTCTAGATAATAAAAATTGTTCACAAGTTTTTCACAAATGAAGAAATTTCGCCTACTGTAGGAATTCATCATAAAAATTAAATACCAATATATTTTTACATGTGGAAAATTCTTTACCTGTGAAAAATTCTTTACCTGTGGAAAATTCTTTGCATGTGGAAAATTCTTTACCTGTGGAAAAATCTTTACATGTGGAAAATGTTTTACCTGTGGAAAATTCCTTACCTATGCAAGATTATTTCTTCATCCGACGATATGTGTAAGATTACGGCATTACACAAATACCATTATGTTTTGAGCCGCGATTGATCTATTTATGGTGTGATACCTGAACTTAAAAGGCGGTTTATTTTGACTTCATTATGATAACGACAGATTAAAATTAATAGTGCAAAATATGTTATTAATAGTCCTAAACATATAGTTTAAAATTATAAAGTAGGTTTCACTCGATTTTCTTGCTTCAGTGGTTAGTTTTCCCACCATTATAAAAAAAGTTTTAATTTCAAAATAATTTCGTACAAGTATGGGCGAGGTATGTTGCAAGACATCTTATCCTGCATCTCGGGGAGTACTTGAGCTAGGCTAAAAATGTTGTATTTGTCTGAAAGGTAACAAATTAGGGATGTTTTCTGTGGGCACGGAATAGTTTGCTAATATGGTTACTTTAGGAGATTTTCGACCCTCAAAGAAGATAATTTTTCGAAGAGAAAAACATTTTTGACGTTATATCGTTAATTTTTTACTTATCTAGAAACTTTTTTGAAAGCTAGTTATTATAAATGAAAGCCAGTAGTAATACAAGACCAAAATGGCGGTTCAGTAAGCAAAACGAGCTGATTTAGAGGCAAAAAAGCGTTGCAAGGACCTCGTTTTCAAAAAAATCTAAAATCTAAAATTGCAATCAGCTCATCTTTTAGGGGTTTCAGTATTGCATACTTTTCCTGGAACCCCCTGTACATACAACGAGGAAGGACGGAGTATTTTATGAAAAACTAACATATCTTCTTAATCATCCTGTAATTCCGAAAAGGTTAAAATGCCCCCCCCCCCCTGCCATAGTATGAACGCTTAACCTATTTCCTATTTTATTTAATAATTGGGTAACTTAAAAAGTTCAAAGTTCTCACATGACATCACACAACATCGTTATACACACTTTTGAAAGTATTAAATATTAATAACCATAAAATACCATAAAATATTAAAAATGAATAAAATAACCCTTAAAATAATGGAAAATGTGAAACATTATGTGAGTAATTTAGTAAAGATTACAAACTCGAAGTATACCAGAATGCAAAATTATTTGATACTGGCTGAACTTGCCCGGATTCTATTTTAATTTCTAAAACAATAAAATTTACTTTTTTTATATTATTTCTTAATTTATTTTCTGTTTTTTAAAAACTTCTGTAATTTTTTAATTTAAAGAAGAAAAAAACTGATGCTGGGATTCGAACGCCTTACAGACGGTTTTCTTTTTTATTTTATTTATATATTTTTTTTTCTTGTATTTTTTGTAATTTTTTTGCTGCTACCGAACAGCTGCCACAATGGCAACGTTTACTGAAATAGTTCAATAAGGACTTTATTTTCAGGGACATTACGCTTAACGTAAATGTATGATGATTATTAAACAGGGATAATGGCCATATAACGCCAGAGCAAGAGCAATTTAATAAGTATGTTAATGCAACGAGAGTGTGCCTTGTGCAAGTCTTTAGCATACTAAAGAAGGATAGCGAATATGTATTAGGGTACGTGCACAACGAGGCGAGTCTATATCAAGAGTTGAAGAAATAAAATGATTGTACGCATGAGAGTATTCAGAGCAACGCAGAGACACCTCGAGGTATCTCGCTCGAGTATGAAATTTTTCATTTTTTCGCGAGGTGCAGTGCGCTAATATTGATATCTGGCATATTCTTATAGGTTTTTTTCTTTGATATAATTGAAGGGTTCTTTACTCATTCTCATATACTGGAAGAATCTATGAGGATCAGTATCTAAATCTTCATGTGGATGATGGAATTCCCAAAATTCTGATCGCTTGCTATTTATGGGGTCACACTGCTGAAAGTACACTTAGTTGAAAATGCCTTATATGTAGTTGCACTACTTGACAAACACAAGATTTCTTCTTCAGCATCTGATGACATAATTTATGCTCTCAATTCGCGATTTACTAAGAAACTGAACGCCTTGTTGTGAACATTACACCTCGCCTCGGTCCACTGCCTAGCCTCGCCTTGCCTCGCTCGTTCTGCACGTACCCCTTAGATTACATTTATGGAAGAAATCTGTACAGTAAGAAGTTTATACGGCTGGCATGCTTTACATATTACATAATTTGATATTAAACAACAACAAAACTTTCTAGAAGACCAGAATAGTTAGTAACATTCCTGATAATGATAGGAATGCCGATGAAGATAGTAATTCTGAAATCAAATCAAATCAAGGAGCAGTAAGAGAAAGATGTTATTTGCAATGCAAAAAACTAAACACTCTTTGCACATTACAACTTGTATTCAAATAAACTACATTCTGTAAATCAAAACAGATCCAAACCTGCAAAAGTTATAACTATCGGGTGCGGGTCATAATTAACTGAACGATCAAAAGATGGAGCAATTTTCGTACTTCTTGAAATTTTGCAGTCCGGTTTGATTTTTGCAGAAGTCCAGACTCCCAACGCGTACATGTTATGCCAAAATAGCGAGCAGAAATGCTTAAATTGTTTTATTATCAAATAAATCTTCGGCAGGTTTGCACTCAAAGAGAATTTCGATCGTTGTCTAACAGCGTCAGAGAATTTTGCGCCGTTTATCTTCAGAATTTTTTTGAAAGTGGTGTTGTGACAGATGCAAAGCGCAGGGACAGCTCAAGAGATTGATAGTGTGCTTGAAAATGAGAGTGAAAGCCCGAGAAAATCAACAAGAAAGCGTGCATCACAATTGGAATTTAGTCGCAACATTTTACATTCAAAATTTTGAATTTTGATTTGAAAATGTGCATACAAACTTCAATTATTAAGCAAATGGATTCTATTGGATCCGCAACATTGTTTAAGTTACGCTTAAACCGTCGCAAGCATCGTCCAAATCAAACTAAACATTTGTCGAGAAAATCATGATGAAGTGCACTTTTGTGTCAAAAGCCAGAAACCCTCGAAGTACTCACGAAGAGGTCCAATTCGACAAAAATATGATTCTTTGGTGTAGAATATGCTCGGAACGAATCATACATACTTTTTTTGTAGACAAACGAGGACAGGGCTGTTTCTGTCAATGATGACCGACCGATACAGAGCTATGCCGCGCTACTTTTTGGCACAAGGAGTGGACAAATATGATGTGGAAGCTCTTTACTTTCAACAAAACAGGTTTGTACCACATGATCATTTTACGTTAAATATTTCGTCGACAAGGTGCCATATCGAAATTCGGCAATTTCATATATAGCCAACCAGAAAGCCCGATTTGACACCACCAGACTTTTTTTTGTGGAGCTATCTCAAAAGTAAGGTGTACATTAAAATTCCGCCACAGTCTCTTGTCGATCTCAAAGAAAATATTCGACAAGAAATTAGAAACATTTCGACCGAAACACTGTATCACGTCATGGCAAGTTCTCAAAAGCAACCATTAATGCTAGAGAGGTGGCCATTTACCGGACATATTTTTTCATACCTAAGCAAAACGAGTTGTAATGATAGCAAGAAAAAATATCAATCCTAATTTTGATGAATGTTCTTTTAGGTACTGAGTTACTCAACAAATAAAATGGTTCATTTAATTATTATTATTATTATTAAAACAGAACAGTTTTTTACTTAAAAATAAAAGATATAATAAACTTTTTAAAAAAAGACTTTGCTGCTTTCCCTGTGGATATTGAAAATTTTAAAATTGAAACACAAAATTTAGAAAATGCAAAATAAAAAGTGAAGGGAAAAATTTATTTTTGAAGTAGTCTTGTTTAATTTTTTTTTAACTCTTTTTTTTTTCTATTTTAGTATTTAATAATTAATTCTCAAAAACTTTTGAAATTATAACATTAAGGATTTCAGTACATATTTTATTAACAATGTTCATTTCAATTAAGCGGGGGAAGGATTGGGGGAGGTTGGTCAAAGTTTGATTTAGGACATTTTAGAAAATCTGGTATAGAACAAAATTTCTTAGCTCCTGAGAAGAAATTTGAGTACCCACACTCCTATACTCGGAAGCTTAAATAGCCATCCCCATACTCAATTTTTTAGTATTTCCCTCTTTTTTATTCGAATTGAGGTCCTAGATTTTTCGCACTTTAGATCGGTTCTAACTTGGTAGGGTTATGTCCGATCGGAAAACGGGTTTCACTGTTCATCTCAGCTCATTACCAGCTATAATTCGTAGAAGAAAATTATTCTCTACATACTTTTAGGGAGGTGCCTCCAATATGGCATATTGCATATCAAATTAAAGGTCTCGTCGAGTACTATCGGATGGTGTACTATTTTCCCGAGTCAAAAAACTTTGTCGGGACTTTTTACGCCTGGAAAACCCATTTTCATGCACTTGGGTCAAATACACCCCAGTTACTACATTTAGCATATATTTGCAGTTCTTCTTTCCATGGCCATTAGTGCTCTGTGGTGAAGATTTTTCTCATACGAAGTCATTTTCCTCGGCGCACCAAATCCGCGCAACCACGAGAAGTATAAAAGTGCCTTATTCACCCAAGAAAGTTACTCAAACTTCATCCGATCACCAAAGCTTTCCCCCACCTAATTGAAATAAAAATTATTAATAAAATATGTTCAGAGTATCATAATGCATCGTTTAAGACATCTCTCATGTCTTGAAATGTCGGGCCTAAAGTTATATTAATTTTTTAAGAAATGTCCTCCCAACGTGAGGCTCCATTCCACAAACTTATAATTTACATTATTTATTATTTTATATAAAAAAAAACAATGCGCGCCCCAAGATGAGGTTCGAACCCACAACCCTGATATTAAGAGGCTGATGCTCTTCGGACCATCTTATTTGCATTAAATTGAGTTCGTCCTCACAGACTCAAATATATACAAAATGACTTGAAAGTTAGTAACTTGAAGTCTTTAAAAAACAATTTTCGCGCATTTCATGAACGCACTCCTTATGAACTTGTTTCACCGTTTTCAGATTTAAAAACTAGACAGTCGCAGTCTTCCTTGTTTTAGGCCGATTATTTATCTTCAATATTTGAAATAATTCGCAGGAGTCAGGAGAGATGGTGTAACTACTTTCTTCATTTATTCGTTCGGCTCACTGTCCCGATCCCGACATTCGCTAACAATTTTGCACGGTTGATGGCCTGAAGACTTCGATAACAAACAAAGTTTTACATGGGGGAGAGTCTACTGCATGGTTTGTTCCATATATGCACATCATTTAATGTATTTAAGTATTACCAACATGTCGTATGCGCCGTTCTTTTCCACGATTTCTTTTTTTAATTCTTTTTTATGCTCTAATTGAATTGAGATATTTTCATGTTATGTCTTCTTTAGGTTGTGCAAATAAATTTAATTTTCTGTAAACCTTTTCGCCATGGCACTTTTCCTTTCCTTTTCCAAGTTGTAATTTGTCTGTTCCATCTCTACTTCACTTTCTGCCCACTGAAATCAAAATTGTAACACTTCAGAGGCGCTCGTGATGCATAAGTGAATTTTAAACTCAATCATAGATAACAAATATGGACGCTTTCATGAATGATGCTTATGCGGCATCGAAAACAGATCGATGAATTTCTGAGTTTATCAATTAAATACTCGAAATGCAAAGTTTTGTTGAGTGTTTTGTAGTTATTCGATAATAAATGGATGTATGGCAACACTGGTAATAATCTTAAAGTTATAGAACCGGATTATCCTTATTGTTTATTTCCTTAAGCTAGAGTTTAACGGGATTTTCTGTCAATTCATTAAACCACACTTTTTCTAATTTTCAATTTCTAACAACCCCAGAATTTACTTATAGCAAAGTAATCAGTCTCGAACAGATTTGGCATGTTTGGACTGAAGCAGCAGACAATGACTTTCGTGAACCTAAGTAATTCTTTTTAATTGACTTATCCTTATCCATGACATTGGCACAATTGCCAGAGCCTAGCCCCACCTAGCAACCGCTCAAGATAAGTTCTGCCTAACTGGATTACTGCAGAAATATACTGTAAAAATAGATTGAGAAAAAAAAACTGCACACCTGCGGTTGAGCGTTGTTATTGGAAAACAGAAAATTACTGTTTTCAGTGTGTTTTCAAAATATTATAAAGAGGAAATCGATACCCGTGTGTGTTGCAGCGAACGTGTTCAGTTGCATTGCATTGCAGATAACACTTAGCCTGCAGCACAAAAGCAAATCAATTTCATATTTATTTTCCCTGTGATAAGTGGATTTTATTGATTGAATGGCGGCGTTCATGGAGCTTTCAATTGCATGTTGAATGGATTTTTTGTTTTCTAATTTCTAATCAATATTGTCAGTTTTAACATGAATTCACATTTATTTTTATTAAATTTAGTGAATTTGGTATGAGCTCTCAAAAATGAAAGGCCAGGATACCACGCGCCTCTGGATATATTTAGTAATATTTTTCGCATTGTTTCACACAAATGTGAAATGAATTCTCTATTTTTTCCCACTTTGAAGAATTTCATGAGCAGAAATTAGAGATTGTGTAGTATTCAATAAGCAGGCATACAATTTATCGGTAAACTTTTATTCATATAGTGAAAAACAGAAATTATCCGATTTCACCTATTTTAGATTTTAGGAATAAAATTCTTTTTAATTCAACGCGTTCTTGGGTTAAAGTAAAGATAAACGGTGAACGACTTTTGGTCCCCAGTCTCCGGTTTACAGAAGCTAAAATCTCCAAAATGTTTACACGGCAAGAGACTTTTGTGTCTGAAGATTATAAAATTAGGTCTCTGGAGATCATAATAAAAAAGTCGCTAGAGATACGTCTCCGAAGCGTATACACAAAATTTGAAGTTTGATCTCTAGAGGTCTCCAGAGATCTTTGTTAACTAATTGGCAAGCAAGGGATTCTTAGAAAGAATTATCTTAAAAGTTATTAACATTTTTATGTTATGTGAAAAGTGAAAAAGCTAAAAAATATAAAGGATAAAGAATAATGCAAGAAATTTCTGTGATTTTTTTTTTGTCAAAAATTACCAGAACTTATTATTATTCATAAATTCATATAAAGGTATAACAAGAGATACATATCTTATACTAGTACCAATAGAAATAATTTAAAAAAAAAATTCTGGAAAGTTCAGAGAGACTAAAAGTTAATATAAATGAAAAAGCAGCAAAAGTATACGCTCAGTCAACATCCAGAAGATTACTTAGAACTAATTACAAAAAAAATGAAATTAAAAACTACTTAAGCATAACTTCATGTGGACTCAATCGATGAAAAAATAGGAAATAAGAGTTAAACAACATAAGATATAAGATGCCTCTTAAACGCACTGAGGAAACCCTCCAAGATAGATGTAGGGTATCGTTGAATCAAAAGATTTGCGACCTCTCGGAGACTGTAGAAAATTAATATGTTCTGCTAGAAACCAATTGCATCGTTGTGAATAATTTTAAACAAGAAAATTAAATTATTTCGTTTAACATGAGCTTCCAGAGAGCAGCGCACTAATTTAATTCTAAAATGTGTAATGTGGTCATATCTGCGTAGGCCATAAATGAATGTTATGCAGTCATTGAATGCCACATCTAGTTTTCTGCGGCAAACAGAGTCCACACGACTGAAGACTAGTCGTCCACTAGAGAAATACTGTACAGGAGGAGAGTTTTTATTAGCTTTAGACGCATACTACCACTTAGAATGCTGGCAAATAACCACAGGCGACGTAAGCCAAAGTAAATTTTAGCCAAACAAGCATTAATGTGGTCACAACATTTCATATGAACATTAAGGATAATTCCAAGATTTCGTACCTTGTCGACAAATGGCAAAATGTTCCCACCTAACCAGACAGAGGGAAGAGACAGTTGACCTTTGAAGCGCAATGCCATGCACTGTGACTTTCCCGCATTTAGCTTTAATTTATTCGATATGGACCATTGCAAAATCCTATCCAAATCTCTGTTAATACGCTCTACACAATCTTCCATAAGCCCAACTGGTCGACTCAGGTAGATCTGCACATCATCTGCATACATATGTATACGTACATCTTGTAAAACTTTCGGAAGATCATTTATGAAGAGACTAAACAGTAGGGGACCAAGGGCAGATCCCTGGGGTACACCGCAAACTAGTGGAAGCAAATCAGACGATATGTCATTATCAAGTACAACCCTCTGAAACCGCTTAGAGAGGAAGTTAAAAATCAACCGCAGAGCAGGTGAAGAGAAATTGAAATTATCTAAGAGCTTACACAAAAGTTTGCTATGATCAACACTATCAAACGCCTTAGAAAAATCAAGTAAAGTTAGGATGCAAATCTCACCACTGTCCAAGGCTATTCGGATATCAGTACTTAAGTAAGGCTGTGTCACACCCATGACCAGATCGAAAGCCCGATTTCCACTCACAGATTAAGTTGTTAATCTTTAGATAATCCTGCATTTGCCAGTACATTAACTTCTAAAGCACCTTATCTGGGAAACACAATAAACATATGGGTCGGAAATCACTGGGGTCTCCGGGGAAGACTGCTTCGGAATGGGAAGCACGTTAGCAGTTTTCCATAATCCAGGGAATAAAGTCAGACAGTGATTAAAAATTATCTGAAGAGGACTGAGAATAAAAGGGAGTATGAGTTTCAGAAACTTAAGAGTGATTAGATCTGGACCCACGGCATTTGATTTGATAGAGCAAATTGCACCGATTATCTCATCCACTTCAATACACCTGAAACTAAAGCTGGAAGCGATAGAACTACCACCAACTAGAGTAAGAGAATCCCTGCTATTGCGTGTGTGACTAGGATTATATGATCGGCAATTCACAAAGTGCTCATTAAGAACCGAGGGGTCAATGTCATTCGGTTTTAAGACGCCGATATTGCCAGTAAAGAAATTCACGTTCTGCGATCATAGAGCGGATTTCAGTAGTCATCCATGGGCAAGTGTTGGACTTAATTATTTAATTATTTTATTTTATTTATTAATGTAGTAAAGCAGTTCACTTTGTCATCAATCGAGCTTAATTGCTCTATTGAATCCCATGGCATAACAGAGCACTCCTCGAATAGTGCTTCGGAGTCAATATGATTATAGTCACGAAATGAAAAAGTCCTTTTAGGATCAATTAGATCTAGCTCCAAATCATAACATAAGAAAAGGATGTCATGATCCATTGTTAACTTATTGACAAAACAAATTTTTTGCCCTAAGTCCATTATAAATTATTAATTTTTTTTATTACTATTGTTAAGAATTCACCCATTCATCTTTATGCAGATAATGTACAGATTTACCTGAGCAGACCTATAGTATTACAAGAAGACTGTATAGTTCGAATCAATGAAGATTACAAGAGTGGTCCTCGGAAAATACGTTCATCCTAAATCCTAAGAAGTCAGTCTGTATGTATATTTACAGAACCAGCATTGAATCATCTGAATTGCCTACTATCTCGCTTAACAACACTATTTTACCCTATCTCAGCTCCATGAAAAACCTAGGGGTTGGAATGAACTCCAAGCTTACCTACTGTAACCATATAACTAACATCATAGCCAAAGTATACCTTCAACAATTAGGAAGCAGTGCATATTTATTATCCTTTGAGATGCGCCTCAAATTGGTACGAAGACTTATCAAACCGCTATTCACTTTTGGAACCATATTATTTCCGACGATGGATTCAACTCAATGTCGCTTTCAATGTTTCAATTCGTTTTATATACCAATTGCCTCGCAATGAACATGTGTCTATGTATCGTAACTCAATTCTGGAACACCCCTTAGATAGTCATAGATACCTGAATTACTCCTTTTCCTTTCCGAGTAGACCTACACTTAACTGACCACAGCGCACAAAGAGTCTCCGGAGACCTGGGGATGAAAAATGAGCAAACTTCGGAGACCGAACTTGGAGACCTGTTTGTTTTAAGTACACGACGGGAGACTGGAGACCGAAAAAGTCTCTAGATAATTTATTTGGTCTCTTTAGAGATTTTTTGCATCTGCATGTCTCTGAGTCTCCAGAAGAAAGTGGTCTCTGTGGCCGGATTCACTAAGTCGGAGAGTTGTGGAGATGAGACTTATTTTGCCACTCGGAATTCTGTAAATCGTGGAATTTGTATTGAGATTTGCCAAGCACTCTATTCCACTCGGCAAAACTCTCGGCTGTGTTAGTTGTGGAGAAGTTAGAAAAATATTTCTCAACTGACAGTATTGTCTGCTTTTATTGTCCTTTGTGAAGGTACCAATGTACCTAGGATTTTCAAACTGATTTATGTATTCACTGCATATCCTGGCAATATTTACAAAAATAAATTATGGAAATAAGGATTTTGGTGTCTCAAGGTACCTGCTAAAAATTGTAATTTACGCGAAAATGGTCAATTTGGTCGTCTTTCAGTACAGAAGACATGCTATAAAAATTTTAAATATGCACGTCAAAGCTTGTATGGAGGGTGAAATCGCATCTACATTTTATCCCCTAATTAGATATGTAATTAGTTTTTGAGTCCAGTAAATAGTTTTGGAGATAACTGTAAAAGAAGTGAATCAGTCCTTCTTAAGATGAAAAAATGGCCCTTTTTTTGGTACAAAAATGGATATATTTTCAACTCATCGTTATGAAGAACTGGTAGGTTGTGGAAATTCACTTTTCAGGAGAAAAATGTGAAACAAAGAACGGAAGAAATATATGCAAAATGTAGGAACTGGGGTGTATATGACCCAAGTGAAAAAATCCGTTTTTCGGAAATAAAAAGTCAATTATGAAGTTAAAATGATCAAAAAAAGAACTACACCACTCGATTACCCGCTTCTCCCTCTTTAATTTGATACCAAACGTGACGTATTTTGGACAACCCCCAATGAAGGGTGGTACGACCCCCCCCCCCCCCCCCCCGAAGGCCCCTACCACAAATATTTTTCATCTATATTGTTGTACTCTAGACCCTAAATATGTAGGAAAAAACCCAAATGCTATACGACCCTCCCACACAGAGTTAGCCGTCCTTCAATATTGCGATACTTCTCACGTTTTCCCTAACTCCCCAAGTATTTTAGAGAATCGCGAATGGTGAGTTAGGGAGTTTTAATCGGGGAAAACGAAAATTCTCATCTCCCAATCTCTCCGAGTTACAGAATCCGGCCCCAGGAGGCCAAAGTCCCTCCCCGTGTAACTTTGTTTTTATTTTACGGACGGATGGACAAACGGACATACAAAAAGCAAAATGTTTTTTAATATTATGCATAATGTACAGTACTTTTGGCCGTACCATTTTTATGATATCAAATAAAAATTTCAACGATTTTCAGAAGTACACAAAATATGTATAAAAAAAATGCAAATAACGTAAATAAAAAAAACGGTTTAACTAAGCCACGCTCTGATAACAATAACAAAAAAAAAATGTTTGAAATGGTATAGAAGTTAAATACTCATAAGGATTCCTTTCCGTCCAAATTTTAGGAAATATATTAATGTAATTCATCAACGCGCAATTGCATAACATATGTACAAGCAAAATGCCCTCTTCTTGTAATGCCATGACTTTCCTTAAATAAAATCGCTAGAAAATATAATTAAAATTGCTTACGCAGTCGCGTAAGTACAATGCGCATTGAATTTTATTGGGCTGCTTTGAGCTGATCATATCGCGTATTTTATATAACGTTTTCATAGTAGCAGAGATATTTGCACGTACAGATAGTGAATGTTTCACAATAACTACCAAGTGCTCAAGTGAACGACACACCCGCAGAAATTTCTTTTTTAACAATTGTCAATTTGCCATTTGCCCGACTGGACACAGTTGTTCCAAGGCTTTTGCCAGTTGGGGTATTGCTGGCAGATAAATATCTGTTCAGAGACGGAATAACAATTGCGCGGAGAAATTTACCTTTACACGATGAACGCTTTTGTTTGAAACTTTTTTACGATTCGACCACGTTTCACGTTAATTATTTCCCGACAAATAAATTTAAAATAAAAAAACAATCAACAAACTTACTTAAGTATAGTAATGCCCTATTTTGTTAAGAATGTGTACAGTTAGTGGGTAGCAGTACTTACATACTATGCGGTGTTGGAAATTGAAAGCAGCTATGTACATATGTAGTTTATCCTTTGTTGTTTATCAGTTGTTTTGATTATACTGGAAAGAACTCTTATCTGAGTGGTTTTCTTACCGAAAATGTCTTTTCCGATTTTCTATAATGTGTGAAATATTTTCACGTTTTGTAACTACAAAACTAATTGTTGAAAATTATCAGATGAATTGGGGATACCTTATGGTGCAAAGCACAACATGGCAGGAAGGAGATAAGGATAGGATTAGAGAAGGAAAGACAGAAGATGACAGACTGCTCCACATTCGCACAGTTCGGGATAAAAAAGCATCACCGAATTTTACTGTACGGCCGAAAGTAATTTGAAGGATAAAAGGATGTGCACGGTTTGCAGTATCGCGAGTATTGCGTGCAGGAATTATTCTAAAAGGGATCAGACTAGGTATTTCATCAGAACATTGACCATTCATGTAGCGATAAAAGAGCGAAAGAGATAAAAAATTGCGGTGGTGCTAGAGCGAGTCGGTATGACAAATTATTGCTACATCGTCAATGAGCTTGAAGGCTCTCTTCTGGACAATATCACCAGCCCCAGCCCATTTATGGGAATTGTATTCTATCCTAGGTCTGATGTAGAGGAACGCTAGATTTGACGGGCTGAAATATTTCTTACACCTGTTCAGAAATGCAAGACATTTCGATGCTTCTTTGGAATTTGGAAACAGCGAAGATGTGATCTGTCCGGCTTAACGTACTGAAAATATTACTGCTAAGATTGCTTAGTGATGATGAATCAGAAATTAATCCTCCATCAAAAGAAACGGTTGTGGATGAGTCATCATGATCTTGTTTTAAAGCGACTTAGATGTATTGAATTCGACGCGATTTACGATTTATGGGATAAGGTTCAGAAGTAACGCCATCTAATACAAGACGTATTTGGCGACTAGATAGGAAACTTTCAATCCATAATAGAAGAGGAGGGGAAAGACCAAGTGCTTTAAGCTTGCATAAAAGGGCTGGATGCCAGACTCTATCAAAGGCCTTAGAAATATCCAGGGCAACGATTTTGGACTCATCAAAATTGTGAAGACTACGTTTCCAACGTTCCGTAAGAAAAGTCAGAAAGCTTTTAGATGAACGTCCAGAAGCCATATTGGCTATACTACATTACTTTGGAATTAATGATAGATTCAAAAACCTTTGAACGAATCGAAGTGATTGCAATTGGTCGATAATTGAGGGATCGCTGCCCTCTCCTTTCTGGGAATAGGCTGAACGTGACCTTGTTTCCAAGTAGTTGGAAATTTTTCTGTCGAACAAGACAAGTAGAATAGTTTGCACAGAGGCTTAGCCAAGGAAGAGGGGGAGAAACCATCAGGACCTGCGGCTTTGGAAACGTTGATCGCTCCTTTAAGAAGGACGGACCTTGAACACATCTCTCGTACGGATGTGTATTTGCGCTCTTGTACACATTCACACCGGCAATGAAAAACAGGTATTTGTGAAGTGCGTGGAAGATGAGAATTTGAAGCGAATCTAGCAGCCAAAGTATTAGCTTTATCCAGGGAATAAACACCTACTTCACCATTATTAAGTAGTGAAGGTATAGAGGAACTGCTGAAGTTATTCATGATGGTCTTGACTAGGGACCAGAAAGATTTGCTACCTTTACGGCTTGCCAAGATTCTTTGTCCAACATTCTTGTAAAAAAAAATTTTTTTGTCTCTCTGGATAATAGACTTGCAGTTGTTCCATGCAGTCTTGTAGACTTGTTTCAGTTCCGGACATGAATGCAATTGAAAGGCGCGATAAGTAGACTTATCGTTAAACCAAGAGTGATTTTATAAATTTACCTCTCAAGTGTGAACTGTAATTACTTCGGGTTGGAACCAAATTTCTTGACTTTCTAACGTTTTTATTTTAAGCACCTAACGAAACTCTTCAACTTTTCGACGGATCGGGTACCTACCTATCTCGTCTAGTATGCGTTTCCAAAACTTCTATATTCTTTGAAATCTTGAGAGATTTTAAGCAAGGACACTGGTCGCTTCCTCTCTTAAAAAGTAGTACGTTTTGAAAATCGAAATCCAAATTACAATGTAAGGCCTGGAATACGTATAACGAATACAGCAAACAAGGCCACATACCTACTGAAACATCTTCCGTCATATTACCGAAAGAAGTATTGTTGGAATTTTGCTATTGCTATTCCATGAGGTAATGGGTCTAAGTACGGCATGGACGTATTAACACACCTTGACGTACAGAGTGCAAAGCACCAAGTACTATAAATATTAGTTGAAAAAGAAGAAGGAAAGCAAAATCGGAGACATGAAATAAAGAAAAGGAGGAAGTCCAACATTTCATTTTTATCAATTTCATACACGAAAATTATATTTCTAACTTTGACTAAACACCTATTAACGTATAGGTGCCAATGGATTTATTGTTGAATCTCTTGTGGAATACTTAGACTAGCTTTTGTCAAAATTTCTCCTTATTGGATATACACTCTGCGTACCCAACAAGATATTTGTTAACGCTATACGCCCATCAGAAGATTGGAGTTTCTCCATAATTCTCAAAGGCAAGCAGCACAAGTGTGCTTCTCTTAAAGTTTCCGTGTTTCTTTTAGACCAGTTCCGCCAATGATTTCACTTTCATCTAACTATAATCTATGCATCCTACGAAACCTTTCCTTGCACGATTTCGATTTAGAAAGTCGGGTTATGTTTAAGATGAAAAAACACCCGAGCACTAACCAAACTGAAGGAGGCATCTGAATAATATTTAAGGATTAAACTGAATTGTACAAATAAAAATTCTATACCTACACTGCCTACTGCCTTTAAGTTTACCTATTACACCCTGTGTGTTAACTGTAGTCGTTAAACAGTTATTAACTCATAACCAAAGGGTAAGCCAGGAATTCCTCGCTTCGATATAAAATCAGCGATGTTTAAACCTGATGTACGGATAGCCGCAATTTTTTCTGAGAAATTTACTCTAAATTTCTTCCTTAGAATTGCTATGCATTGGAGACCGACAAAGGCACATATTGTATGATTCCATCTGAAAATAGCTCCTGTCGGCCACCAGACTGAATAAAAATTCTGCCGAAACATTTTCTGTAAATTTCTAAGAAGCAATGAAATGGCACGCTTATAAAAATTGTTAGTGACCCAAGCAACTGTTGTCGACCTCCACTAATGCTTATTAAAAAATGTCCAGTAAATTTCTAAGAAAAAATTGCAGCCTTCCCTACATCAGGTCCACCAATAGGCTGAACTACAATAGACGTATACGTAAGCACATATGAGGCTAAACTACAATAGAAGTATACGTAAGTAGATTTACTTACGTAAAGCGAACGCATCCTTTCATTGAACAGGCGTACAGAAATAAACTTTAACTCGTGTAAGGGGAACTTTCTTTAAGTTTAAAAATACAATTTTCCGTAAGTATAGTGCGCTAAGAATCGCTTATTCCGTAAGAACGCGATGTGTCCAAGCAATTAAATTATTACTAAATGATTAAAGGTGCAATGTACAAATTAAAATGGAGTAAAAATGGTACTACGAATTAATACAAAGCACAAATCTTCAATTAAATCAACTTCCATTTGTCAATTATTTTACTTTTACCACTTTTTAAAATTGAAAACATTAAATATCAAGAAAATAACTCTTACGGAATATGATATATATTTAGGCTAAAAATATCAATTTTTCGTAAGTAAACCTCAGTCTCGTTCACTTTCGTAAAGTTATTTACTTCTATTGTAGTTTCAGTTCAGTCTAATGGTGAATTTTATATTCCATCGAGGCGCTGCCTACTTCCCAGCCTTTGCATGTTTTCAGTTTGGCTATGCTCTTACGGCTTATTCCTTGACCACGTGGCAACTGACATTATAACAAGGAAGCATTTTCGCAATCAAGATACTTCTATACATAAGGGTAGCATTTGATTCTACTATAGATAATAAGTTGCTAAAAAAGCTATCTGAGAGTTTCTTTTTCTCATCACCCACAATTCAGCATTTCAAGAGCTTCGTAAGCGGACGTAGTGAATTTTTAGAAGTACAGAACACTCTCTCTGACAAAGAGCTCTACATTGGCTCCCTACTGTTAGGTCTTTATATAAATGACCTGATCCGACGTAATCCATGACATGACACTGTATACAGGGTGATCCATATCAATTCTGCACTAATACAGGAAGTGATAAAGAATATCGAAAGAAACAATAACAAAATTAGTGGAGAGGTCGAAGGTGATAATTGTGTAGTTTGGCGGTAGGAGAGGGTAAAGATTTTTCCTTCATACTATATATGAATAATCTCATAGCTCCCGAAAATTTGTCCCTAGAATAATGACTTAAAATTTATTAGATAGATAATCGATGGAGCTTTTCGGCTATGTCTTTTCCCTGTGCATTTTCTTTTCGAAGTTGTGATAATAAACAATTTTCTTTTATGAATGAGCTTTTAAGGCATTTGCGATAGATAAATTGCAAAAAAAGCACAAAAAGGGTTGCATTTTGGGTGCAGATCCTTTTAAAATAAAGCTTCTTAAATCCAATATGAAAAACTTATATTAGTGGCGTTTTTTTTTATAGTAGTTAAAAAAATCAATATTTCAAAATTTTGACCTTCTTGAGACTAACCTCGAAAGGGAAGGAAGAAAGATAAGCTTTAGACCATTTGAAAATTCTAAAGAGATAATCCTTCCAAAAATTTCAAATCAATGTCATTGGGTACATTATTCAGGATTCATAGGGTGATTCAATTATGAAATCATCTATGTATAACCCATACCTCCCAAACGACGTGCTGTTTACTTTTATATACTCTCTACTTTTATACATACAATTTTTCGTTCCACCCGACAAACTCTAATACGTCCTGCAGATTTGATACATATTACTCTGTATAAATATTATAATAGTTTTCTCTACCAAAACAGTAAAAATCCAAGTAGCAACACCCTCTCCTTTCCTCTTACTTTTTCCTACCACAACCGCACTTAATCAAACTCATTTTGACACTAATGCCGTACACGGTTTTATTAGCTGTTTGTGTAAATAAAGAATTAAACGGAAAAACACAAATATCGGAAATTTCATAGTCAATGGTTGGTTCCTTCCTGCTACAGACCTATGTGATACTCAGCAGATCTAAGGATCTTTTATTTCTCACTCTGAATTATTTCCTGAAGCAAAAACTTTGTCGCGCTGATATATCTGCAATTATTGGTTCTACCCATCCGCATGTGCGAACATGTGTTTCAACTTCCCGCAGAAAATAGTATTAATTGCGAAATTAATTGAGTTGGCTGCCACTAATTTAGTTGGGGATACAGTTGAATGCACTCTTACAACTTGCATGCAGTTGAAACTCGCAAAGAAGAACTTAATTGATGAAAGATTTATCTGCATAAAAACGAATGGAGATATCACGCCTCACTTTAGAGCTCTTCCGTAGAAATGAATCGCCAGTTTCTATTGAAATTACAAGTTCTTCGATTCTATCCTATTTCATGAGAGAAGACGTTGTTGGTTAGAAAATTTCATTCGATTGAAACTGACTAGGATAAGGTAAAAAACTACTATAAAAAATGGCACTCCATTCGTTTGTATTTTTACTAAAAGTAGAGAGTTGTTATTGCTATTATAATGCGTCTGCTAACTTCTGAGATTAGAAAAATGTGAGAATGAAATGAATTTTTCCTTCTGAACAAAATTTAACATTTTTACGCACTGTAATGGGGGATGAGTAAGCTTATTCTGTGAAGTTAGATAATTTAAGGGACGAACATTTTAAAAAACATATTGAATAGGTCAAAAAATATTGCAAGAAGAAAATTATCTCTCGAATCCACACCAACAATTCTGCAATTGTACTAGATTTTAAGAAAATATGTATTTTCTTCCTTAAGCCTAGTACTAAGGTCGGCACTAAGCTAAATTTTGTATGAAAATTTAGCAAGCTAAAAGATATTGGCGAAAATTTATCCTGAATTTTAGCGAGAGCGGTACTAAGGTCAACGCGCTAAATTTGTTTTTGGATTTTGATTAGAGATGGCACCACCAGTAAGTCTCCAAAAAATTTAGCTTGAATTTATCCGCCCGGGCCGTTCTTTAGCGCGCTAAAAATATTTTTTGTCAGAATTCTGCGATTTGATAAATTTATTGATCGGATTTTTGTAGTTAACGTAGTTTTGTACGGTTTTGCTGTAAGTACGGATGAATTGGATTTCTTCTCGAGGCCGTATTTTCAATATCATTGTTAATTTGTTTTATTATGCATATTATTTTAATATTTTTAATATTTCCAAATAATTTTAACTACCTGTTTTTATAAAATTTATGACCGCTCGTTGTTTCCGTAAAAAAATTGCAAAATGCTTCTTCTTCTTGTTTTTAATATATCTTTTCTCTGAGTCTCCGCTGTCATATTTTAGCTGCTAAAGAACGGCCCGATATTGGAGACCCGCTAAAATTTAGTTTAGCGCGGACCTTAGTACTAGGCTTTAATAAAAAAAAAGACGAATCGAAAAAGGAATGAAATAAGTTTAAATAACTCAAAAATTGTAACTCGTCGTCGAAAAGAACAGTTGAATCATGTTCATTGCTGATAGCGCTAGACTTCTTAGATATTTCAAGATTTGTATCCTCAAATATTTAATTTCTGCTATATTTCTTCATCAAAAATCAAGTTTCTGTATGGATAAATGTTAATTCATTTGCGGGTAAAACTGTTTTATCAAAGCTATTTAACCATAACATAGTTCACACTAGACATTTTGCAAACATTATTTATAAAATTAATGCGATAATCAACAGATAAATCCACTTACTAAGCTAATGGAAGCTAGAAGAAGAATTACAAAACAATATACACAAGTTGCTAAAAATAAAGGCTGAATTACAATGGACGCAACGGAACGCAACTGAACGGTGTAAAATGTCAAATTTACGCAGTAAAACGGACGTCAAGGTTAGCTGCTTACAATGGACGCCTGGTTAATTGAAAGTGACAGTGACGTTTGACCCTAAATTTATAAACAAATATGGATAAAATCAAAAAAACTTTTTTCATAGCATTTCCGCACTGCTTATTACACAGTTACCGCAGCACAGTTTTACTTGACGGAACGAAATAAACAATCCCAAAGCTAATTTGAGGTTATGTTTATCCGTTCAGTTGCGTTAATTTCAAATTTTATTAAACTTGCTGCGAACGACTGCGTTTTTGTCCGTCCACTGTGTGCAACTCCATTTGAAAAGCATACAAAGAAAACCGGTTTGACATTTCTCTCCGTTAAGTTGCATTCCGTTCCGTCCATTGTAATTCAGCCTTAAGATGGCATGCAGAAAATAATGCAATGATTTCATAGTAAAAGATAATATAAATGAAAGCAAACTAAAACTACTCATATAATACAAAAAGGTCTAAGAGGAGAAAACAAAATTGCAATAAGGTGCAGTTCTATGAATTACTAAAAATCCAAACAAAATCTAATATTAAGCGAAATAAACATAATAGAATAAAAAGTAGGAAATTAGATAAAAAATAAAAGTAGCTTGTATAAAAGACAAAAAGAACAGAAAATTGGAAGGCAGGGAAGGAAGCAAAAAAGCCAAAATGAAACAAATCAATTTATTATTAACTAGGGGAGCTCGATAATAATATAGGTGCCTAGATGGGTGGGGTGGGGGTTCGAAGGGGTGGGGTAGTTAGAGATGCATAAGATCTAAGCTATCTTCTCACACGATGACGCGATTCTGTACTCTAGGGTTTCACTCTGTGTCTGGAAGTGTGTGTATGTATGTATGTGTGTTTATGGTAGCCCTACGAAGGACTTGCCCGATCGGTCCCACTTTTGAACTAAACTTTCCTTTTCTTTTAAAGACCCGTGTACAAAATTTCAGCTCTGTGCGTCGACACATGATGCAGTGTCGAAATACATATATAGTGAAAAACTAAAGTTTTGTATGGCAACACGAAGAAACGGTTGCCCGATTTTCTCCACTTTTGGACCTGTATTTGCAGTTTTTATGAAAACGCCGTGTACTTGGTAATACCAAAAAGGGGTAACCCGATTTAGTTCATTTTTGAAATTTTCTTTATCATTGCTATGAAAATACCATGTAACAAAGTTTAGCTCTCTACGTCGACGTGTTATCAGGATGTTTTGTATGGCAACCCTACGAAGGAGTTGCCCGATTGGTCCCATTTTTGTACTCAAATTTACATTGTTTTGAAAAATGCCATTTACAAAATTTGAGCTCTCCACGTCGACGTATAGTGAAAAACCAAAGTTTTGTATGGAAACACCAAGAAGGGGTTGCCAATTCCAATTTGTCTTTACGAATATTTCAAAAAAGAATTACCCAAATCGGTCCAGCCGTTCTCAAGTGATGCGACTACCAACGAAGAGCATTTCATTTTTATTTATATAGATTTGGAATTGAAACATTACTTAGGGTATTTATTTCGGCCAAGAGTTTGCGTTTAAAAATCATAAACCTGTCACTGAATATATCCAAATCGTTATGTAAGGCATTGTGAGGCTTTAGAATCCTAACCAAAGGGGATTTAAATCTTAAATTCAAGCGGGGAGCATCTCTGTGAAATGTAAGCGATTGGGAAAGTTGATTTTTAATTTAGATAATAACTGAGATATGAATCAATAGAACTGTACAAAATACCGGATCAATAAAAAAAGTGCTCTAACTCACAGCAGCAAAAGAACAGAACAAATAACGAAACAAAACAAATATGTAATATATTTCTACTTGCTGACTACTTAAAATTAAGTTGTTGGTTGACCTGTAACGAAACCTTACTGTAGTAATTACTATTCTTTTATAGGGACACTTGTTAATGTAGCATTACAAGTGTTAGTGTTGAGGATTCAGTAATGAGTACCGTATAATAAATACCAGAGCTGGGCAAGTACCAAAGAAAATGTACTTAAGTACAAGTACAAGTCCCGGAGACCTGAGTACCGAAAGCCTGAGTACTTTAGCGTAAGTACAAGTACCGCATATATGAAAAGTACTAAGAAGTACTGAGTACTTTTTAAAGTACTTTTTTAGATACTTTGTACGTTGGCAGGAATATAATGGAGTTTATAGAGTTGAGTTAGTATTAATAAATAAATACCTTTTGAAAACTGTAATATAGTAACCAGTGGCTACTCTATTATAGTTTTCAAGAGGTATTTATTTTTAAATAGCCACCGGTGCTGCAGGTAGAGCAAAACTTTCACTTCTCATTTTCTATAGAACATAACATAAAAAAAACACGAAATAAGAAAATTCATCGGAATTCATTTCAAAAACAATTTATTTGCTCCCAAAAGCTTCTAAAAGTTCTTATCATTTAGCGCATTTCTTCTTGGAGATTTTATGATAGTGGGGAAAGAGAACAAGCATTGTATTGTATCGTATTATATATGAAAATAACTCCAGTTGGCCACCAAAGTAAATAAAAATGCTGCCAAAAATTTTCTGTAAATTTCTAAGAAGAATTGAAATGGTACGCTCATAAAAACTCCAATAATGCATTAAAGTTCTAAGGAAATATTTCCAGTAAATTTCATGTCGAGGCATCGTCGATTTTATATTCGAGCGAGGCGTTAAAACAGTAGAAAAGCCAGTTTAGAGACGGTGTTAGTGGGTGGGATATACAAAATAAAATTATCATTCAGACATCAAACAACCACTGTGGGAAGATATGGATATGCTTAAGAATAATTGCTAAAAACGCAAAATCAGGTTTTGGATGTTTCTGATGTTGATGACGTATTTTTCAAAGTATATTTACAAAGATTGTTTTATTTCTAAAATTTCGACTTAGTCCAATCAGAGCTTCAAAACAAAGCAGTGGAGGAGAAAAGGCTATTCAGTTTGACTCATAAAATATTAAAACCTTCCCAATCGACGTGTATAAGTGGCCAATTTAACCCAATTTTTACCTAAATCAAAGCTTTCAACAAACTTTTGATTTTGACGTAGTGTTACTTAACGAAACTTGGCTGGAATTGTAAAATAGTTCATCTGAAGTTTCAGATAGCTCATCGTGATCATCATTCGACTTCATCAAATGATTTTTGTCAACGGTGGCGTTCTTTGTGCCATCCATTATGGTACATTATCGCCCTCTATCCTCGAGTAGCCTGATTTATAGGTCCAATATACGACAATTGGTTATACTGACTTCAATAAACCTTTCGACAAAATCATTGCGTACTTATTTACAAACTGATAATCCTTGGATTTGCTTTACCTTTTATTACATGAAGGTGGGCATACCTGCCTAACTGAAGGTAGCAAGAATCCTTTTCAAGTAAAATCACAACCATTTCGAATGTCCCAAAAGGTAGCCATCTTGGCCAACCTTTTCCATTATCTACATACATTAAAATTACTGAATGAAATTTCTTTCGAAAGATATTCTCTATTTTGTAGATTGTATAAGAAGCTATTAATTTCCCTGTGCTTTGGGCATCTCTATTCCTGATCGTCCCAGAAATTCTGCGATTTTGAACAATATTCAAGAGATTGAGAATTTTTTCCTAAGAATAATTATAGAAAAATCAAAAATGTCCCTTACTTGTGAATTTTGTTGAACTTTTTTTTTTATTATTTTTCAGGTCACAAACATATCAAGAAACTACTCCCTCTTGGGGCGGACACGCAGGGGTTCTGGTATTCGTCTTCTTAAACTGCACCTGTCAAGATGCTGGAATCCTCCCAGGAAGTCATCGCCAATGATGCGAATGAAGAGCTAGATACAAAAGAGAATTACATAAAAGACAACAAGCAACAAATCTCATTTTTACATTGGATCAATCCTTTTGCAACCACTGCACAAGTTGCAAAACACCCGGACCAATTACTTGAAGCTACCATCAACGAGTACAAAGGCGTACAAGGCCTTAAGCAATTTTGGAACAATCGGATTTGTGCAGTCAAAGATACGAAACAAAAATCCGCCACCCTAGGAAGTTCCTATCCCAAATCTAGTTCAGTTGAGCATAATTTAAGCTCATCTAAAAGTGTTAATTGCTTAGTAAGCGATCAATCCGATCAACAGTCGGAAGACATCAAAAGACCCAAAGAGGCCGAAGGTCATAGTCAAGTAGATAATTTTTACAAATATAAAACTGCAGCTACAAGAAAGCGATTGAGTGAGGGGGCCGTGGCGAGTGAGCTTTCAGGCGGCAATGCATTAAATGGATCTAAGAAGGAGCATAACGTAAAAGTCCAGAAAATCACTTCATTTGGAGCTAATTTTCCACTAATTGCAGCTACAGAGACGGGAGAAAAAATCCACTGGGCAAAGCGTGAAGATATTTTCGTTAACTGTAAACAAAAGCAAAACGCGATCAATACCGTGAGATTAAAAGTACGAGAATCACAATCAGAAACAACATTAGCTGGGGCTGTTATCAGTAGCAGTGATAAAGACAAACTTTCTGCCGGCAGTATTGGAGGTTCAGATACAGACATGGCGATAAAAAGCTCCGTAACAACAATAACAACTCCTACAATGCGAAGCTCTGATAAGACTGATAGTAACCGAAGTCATAATGGCTCAACAAATTCGCTTAGTAGTGATTCGCCGGCGCGAAAGAGAATTTCAACGCCGCGGAAATACAGTTTTAAAACGCATGTGAAAAATTATTACACACCACGAAAAATGGCTATAAATGTCAGCGGAAGCAAGGTAGCAGCTCTTACTCATCAGTTTAATCAGATGATACAGAAAGATGCAGCTATTTTGGACGAAGTGAAAAAGAAGAACGGAGTACTAATGACGAGAGCTGGCCATGTCTATAAGATTAAGGAAGGAACTGAGGTCGTACGACGGAGGATACCTAAACGAAACATTTCCGATGATGATATTTCAGGCAAGACTGCCAAGAAAAAATCCCATGTTCGAAAGCAAACTGTTTCAAGGTCATATGAAAATGCATTTGAAAAAAAGGAACCGGGAAAAGTTAAGGCAACGATTCAGAAGTTTGAAAAAGGCGATAATAAAGACTGTCTTGCTACTCCTAATATTCCACCAACTGGAGCTAAGCTTCAAAAGCCTGAAATTCCATCCAAAAGTGAGCAGGTGTTGCAGAGAACGAAGGAAATTGCTCTCCGGAATAGCTTAAAACGTCTCAAAGGTTCTAGTCTTCAAACCGCACCTGAATCGCCTAAGATTCTGGACGAAATTAAGGAAGAATCAAAGATTTCTTCAGACTTGTACGCCTATAAAGAAGACACTGCAGAAGAGAATGACAATGTCAACAAGTTTCAGCAAAATTCCTCAGAAATTAGTAATTCTGATAAGGTGCTACAGGTCGATACTGAAGAATCAGATGGAGCTCCGCAAAATACATTGGAAATGAATTTTGAAGAAGCATACAGGAAAAAAGGCAAATGCTCTCGACTCTATGAAAAGTTTCTGTCTCGTTCAAATAGAAAACAGTCCAACGATAATGAGAAACTTTCACCAACTCTCCAAGAATATGGAGAACGAAAAATTTTGGATGCTTTGGAGGCAATAAATAAGAAATTGGACCACCTTTCAAAAAGCACAAGTGATGTACGTTTACAGATGGAAACTCATTGTTGCCCCAAAGAATTGGAGATCAACATGAAACCAAATGACTCGTTTTTATTTAGGAGAAACTCAAAGACTGCGCTTGACTCTACTAATATAGTTGATGACCCCTCGGTCAAACTTATTGAAGCTGTAAACACAAGACTAATCAAGAAAACGCAATCAATGGATGAAACACGATTCCCAAGCTTACAGATACGGCAAATATCTCTTGAGGAACGAGAATATCCTAATCTCCTTAAACAAACCGATGATCTTCTAAGCAGACTTCGGGGACAGGAAAAAGCAGACGACGACGACGACTTATACGAGCCAGTTGGCATACATTCCAACAATGAACTACTCGATAGCTTAGTTCAACCGTCATTCATATTTAGATCAACATCCAAAGAAGAAAAAGAACAAAAGGTACCTGACATGACTGAGTCTATTTATCAAACTGTTGTCGAAGTTATAGACAACCACCATAATAGTATTAATAGCTATGAATCCTACGATAATTATGAATTAGTGGCCGAAGATTGCAATTCGAAACGGTTCAATAGCGAAACGGAAGATGAATACGAAATTTGTGATCCTCCGGAGCCGCCACCACCTAGAAAGAGTGATCCTGACATCATAAGGAATAGCACAGATAAACTACCTGCATTACCTACTCCAAAGCGAATTATACCTGCCACCAACCTTCTACAAGTAGATACAATTAGAAAAGCTCCTCCACGACCACCAAAATCTCCGCAAGTAAGTCGTCCCGAACTTCCGGAAATTCCTCATGTTCCACCTGATAATGGACAAACCTGCCATGATGCCGAAGATTCGCATTACGACGATGAAAATATTTACGACACCATCAAAATTTCTGAAAGTGCGTCGCATTGCTACGAAATACTTAACAATAAAAATCCAAAGTCACTGGATACGGTATCGGTGACCTCGAACTGTTATGAAAGTATAAATTCTGTACAACGTGCCCCAGTTCTACGACACTCAGATTCATTGTCTACGTTATCGTCCGAGCAGAAAACCAACAGCCTCTACGGCATGACTCTTGGACAGAATTCATCTCCGACCAATGAAATTTGCAGTGATAATAGTGACGATTGGGTCGACATTTCGGACGGGGAAGAGGAGACTAGTCGGAAACATAATTTCATAGTGTAAGTGGCGATTCCGTTATCTAAGTTAATTTTCTCTTATCATTAGATTCGCGAGAATTTCTTATCAGGTGTGTGTGATATCTGATTTCGTTTTTTTTTTTCTGTTTATATCTAGGGTTCGTGAGCGTGCCAAATGCCATCGAAGTCCTGTTTGGAGCAAAAAGGTTCGAGATAAGAGAATTCATCAGCAAGTCACAGACTATGATGGTAAGTTGAATTCAGTGCACTTTCTTCTAGCGTTTTAATTTTTAACTCTTGACCCAGTTTCGTTTTTAAACGAATTTTGTTACTAAAGTCGGCGGCTTATCTTGGTAAGTTATCTCGAATCAATAACGTGTGTTGCCGCTCTTCAGCTGCGATATTATACAACGGCAAAGTAATTTGAATACACATACACGCGCTCTTTTGTGGAATTATTACGTTTACGTAAGCAACTGTTATTAGACCTGGATAAACTAGACTTGCGTAATCTAGAGAAATATTTTTCCTATAATTTGTCGTGTAAACTTTTCGTACCACATCAATTTCGACCACTTTACGTATAGATAGTTCTAGTACTTCTAGGAAATGGCATGTTAATAGAGGTGATAGGGGAGCACCTGTTAAATCTATCGTTAACAAACAAAAGCTCATGACGAGGTCCTTAATTTTAGATCTTATAAGGACGGCGACGCCGATCTCGATAGTGTAATGATTCATTGAAGCATTTTACTTCCTGAAATGCCTTTGTTCAGTCTTCACCTCCCTGAATGCGACGACAGCTCTATATAGACCACGTTCCATATTCTAAAATGGAAATCAGTCGTAGTCAACACTGTGAAAAGTAATAGGCTTACTGTTCTTATTCTATATGGCATAATATCCAGGACAATTATTTTAGGAGTTTATTCGCTCGTTAAGAGATCGATGACTTGCTTCGATGTCTCAGTTCTTGTTTGCTTTTTGAAGCGGAATTTTCTCTGATAGGATCGTGCAGCGATCGAGTTCATAGAAAGTTGATCCATGATTGATTTTGTCAGGGGCTATTTCCACTGAATATTTCCTTTTGCTAGTTATCCAGTTCACCCTTTATGGACGCAGTTATTGGTAAAACTAAAGAGGTTTCTTCAAATACATTTATATATGGCTTCTTGTAATTGTCGCATTAAATACAACACAGTAGATTTGCTTATCACAGGGAGATTCTAGATAAATCTAACCTAACCTTGGTTCTTCGAATGCTTGTTAACGATCATTTCAATGACTTGGTCTGAAGACAATTTTCTGTAACTCTTGCTAGTCGAAGAAAAAAGCAAAGCCTATGCAGATGAATACTCGTCAGTAGTAAAAAATAGGACGCTAGTAGAGGAAGAAATCTCCGAAAACTATCTAAGTATAGTCTTCAAAACTTTTAGACTGTGATAGTACTGAAACGCAGGACTTCCATGTCAATGACGTAAGAGAATTGAAATTTTTCCTCTTCCCTACAATATTAAGGTATGACATTTCAACGACCGTGTTAGTTTCTGCCCAACAGTTTGAAGCTTGCACTGATTGTGAATTTTCTTAGGCACTGTATCAAGATTTTCCGGTATGGGTCAATTCTTTGATAAACAAGCTCTGAGGAATGTCGAATGTCCTCAACAGGAGGAATATAACAGTTTTGTCTGAGGTAGACAGCTGTCCTCTTGGGGGCCAGCTACATGTTGCCTAGATGAATTGCTTAGTATCTGCTATTTGGAATTGGAAGCTTGAGGAACTGCAACGCAGCCTCGATGCGTGTTGATCCCCTGGACTACAAACGTCATGTGAATATGTTAAAACGCCAGTACCTGTATCTGATATAGTATAGAATCTCCTAGTCTCTCTGATGTGAGACTAGAGTTGCGCACAAGTTCGAAACGTCGTATAAGTTAATTTACAAATCTGGACTGTCCCTTTGACAGCCCGAACAAATTTCAAGATCAAGACGACCCCTTGATGTTAGGTAGCTTGAGAGACTGCGACCAGGACGTGGACTGCAAGCTAGCAACCGGTAGGTTAGCCAGGTTGACCCTATGTCGGGGTGGCGGAAGCAGTAATAGCAGCCGCGATTCCGGACTATGGAAGAAAAGTCGTGCTTCTGCAATGGGTTCCTATACAGGGTGTTTCTCACTAGGAGGTCAATAGAGCGGGAGGTGATAGTAATCACCTATATGAACCAAAACTTGTATGGCAGGGAGGGGGGGGGTCATATCAACTGTTTAGTAGTTACAGGGTGATTAAAAAAAACTAGTTTTTCACAAAACACCCTGTATATTAAAACCTACCCTACAGGGCGTACGGTCACAGATAAGAGCTCATTGTATGCAGAACTTCATGAAACAACGACTGCTCAACCAGCCCCATACCCCTCTCCCATCAAGAATTATGGCTGTCTAAACTAAAAACTTCGGATTTTCTTGCCTTTTCTGTTTAATTTAACCTCTATTTTTTTTGCAAAACGGTCGTTAACATAACTTTTTTTTTATAAAAACTGTAAACTGTACACTTTCCTCTTTAAGTTGACCGATTACACCCTATGTGTTAACTGTAGCCGTTAAACAGTTATTAACTCATAACCTATTCCGGTCACACCGAAATCAGACGATATTTTTTTAAGTGACGTGCTAAGGCAACAAATTATCGTTTAGAATATGTTTGAGAATTAGTTTAGAGCTAATAACTCATAAAGGGCTTCATTGGGTGTAATAGGTCAACTTAAAGAGGAGAGTCTACAGTTTACAGTTTTTATAATAAACAATTTTGTTGTTTTTATTCCTACTTACATAACCTTTTCCAGTTCTCCAACTAACTTTCGATTTAGATTTACGAAACCCCTACAAATTCATCAAAGGCCGTTTTCGACATACAGATGGCTTTGTGAAACCGCCACAAACCTGTTTTTTTTTCATGAATTTCATCATTCAGTACGGTTACATGAATACTTGAAGTATACTTAAAGAAGAGATCGAGTAATCAAAATATCATGCGCATTGGCTTCAAGTATATCAAGTAAATCACAAAAGTTTTGTTCAATTTACTTGAAAAATTCATGTAACTGCAACTACAGTACTTGAGTAGAACAAAATTATTGTTGACAATTCAGGTTGTTATTTTTGACAAATTTCAAGTCAAGTAATTGGAATTAATTCAACCAAAAACCCTACTTGAGTTTCAAGTGGATTTCAAGTCAAGTCTCAAGTAGTCATGTAAACGTACTGATAGTTCGTCCGCTAATCCTTCCGATCTTGTGCATTCTTCCTGGTCTCCATTGTTCTTCCAGATGTCCTGGTTTGGTTCTTGTGGATATTTGTTGGGCATCGATGATTTGTCACAAATCACACATTCATTTTCTGTATATTAGTTTTTTTGCTGGCTAATTCTGGTGTAATGCGACCAACAAAACTCCTCTTCTTTTAAATTGACGTGGAATATTCATTTCCATTAATCTGTAAAAGTGAACTAAAAATCAAGTGTACCTTAACCACAGATTTATTCCCTATTCATTTTTATCTGTTTCTTCATCTTCAAATGTGAAAAGTGTAGAGTGATTTAATACTTATCTAACGGTAGGTACATTAATAAACATAAAAATTATCTAAATAGTTCGGGATTTTTTTTGTATATTCTCGTAAAGCTAAAACCACTGTTTTCAATTTCCCAAAAATGCCTCTCGTGCTAAATTTCATTCAGAAAAATTTACTGAAATTATAAACAAGAAAGAAGAAAAGCTAAAATTGGTCTAAAACCAATTCTTAGGATAGGTACCCTAGATGAATGCTTGTATGTAATTTCGGATGGTCATCTCTCTGTGATTTTTGAAGTGGCTTTCCGCATCTATATCTAAGTAGAACGGTTCGTCGGACAGTAAAAATGATTATGATCAATTCCATATTCTGAAAAAGTTTTCTGTACAATAAAACCGTCTATGACTGATCGTTTTTACAGTATACATCAAAATCCTACATTTGTATATGGCAACACCAAGAAGGGGTTGCCCAATTTAGCCCAATTTTGAAATTATATTTCCAAACGGCACGTACAAAATTTCAGCAATCTACGTTGACGCGTTGTCAGGGCAGTAACCAAATATATAGTGAAAAAAGAAATCTTTATATGGCAACCCCACGAAAGAGTTACCCGATTTATCGCATTTTCGAACTTAAATTTTCTTTTTATACCATTAGATGAAATCTATACTAGGCTTTGTCTTAAGTATATAATAGTAAATATAAATTCATAAATGGACTAATTGGGGCAACCCCTTTTGGTGTTGCCATATATAAATTTAGAATTTTTAAGCATATTGTGAAAACGATCAGTTCTAGACGTTTTTATTGTAGTGAAAAGTTCTTCAGAATATGAAATCCTATAAAATTGGTTATAATCATGTTTTCTGTCAGACGAAACGTTATAGAATTAGTTTTAGATGCGAAGATCAAATTTTACAATCAAACTTGCACAGAGGGGTTATCATACAAAATTAAATACGAAAATTCAACTAGAACCAATTCTAACTTTTTTGCTTGTTTTATTTAAAATAATTGTAACTCGACTGGATTAAACTAGTCCAATTACCCACTGTTAATTAGTTTACATTCGTCTATTAAGGATTCAGTTAATCCGCAGAAATAACAAGAGATTTATTTTTATTTATTTATTATGCATCTTTACGCAGTCACTATGAAAACTTAAGGTAAACAAGATGCAAATCTTCTTATATTTCTGATGATTACTTCATAAACAGAGGTATCAAAGCGTACAAAAAGCTCGTGAAAGTAGCAACTGGCATCAAGTGGCACTGGATTAGCTTGGCAGAAAAAAAAGCCGTAGGCGCAGTAGAATGGAGCACATTCGTACAATGAGTAAAGTGATTTCCAGTTCTACTACGAGCAGACGGCCCTTGGGAGTGCAATAGCCCCATTACGCATGCCTGCTGAGATTTTGTACAGGCGCAGTCAAAGCTGCATTCCTTCAGTAGTGTTTTGTTTGTTTTTGGATTGAGGAGATTTCCAATTTTCTTTTTGCCATAAGTCAACGTCGATAATTTACTACTGACCATATAAAGTGAAGTGAAATGCTGGCAATATACGAAGAAGATAACAAGAAAATTTAATTTAATTAAAATGAGCTGCATTGTTTTATGTAACTGTGTTTGTGTACACTGTACATAATTTAATTAATTAGCTAAGATTCTGAGTAAAAATGATTAAAATAAATTCAAGTCTGTGGCTGCTAACTAGCTATTGCATCGCTTTTTATACCCAAGATGAAATCATAGCGGGTATGTCATTCCGTGATGAAATAATGATGGTAGACCAGAATGGATTCAATACGCATAACATTAAAAGTTTGATTTTTGCATTTCCGTCTGTCCATCTGTCTGTCCATCCGTCTGTCTGTCCATCCTCACGATAACTCGAGAACGCGTTCACTTAGGGAGTCCGCACACTGCAAAATCACCGGCTGTAGTCTATGGCTAAAAAGTCAGTTGACTTTACTCGTTACACGCAACAGGGTTCGGTACCACAAACTGCTCTGTTTTACATCAAATCAGTAAGCAACTGAAAAATGAGAAGCGGGTTGATGGCTGTTAAAAGAATATCTACTTACCGGAATTTGATTAAAAGACGGTTTTCTACTGAAAAACCTTTCCTAAAGTTTCTGTCTTTTTAAGGATCCGTGTACCTCAAAAGAAAAAAGCGGAACCCTTATAAGATCTTGCGTCCGTCTGTTTGTCTGTCACAGAACTTTTCACTCGAAAACGGCGTGACACAAGAATTTGAAATTTGGTAGAATGTTACGTTTTCGTGATGCGCACATATTGTAAACATTATGAAATATTTTATTTTTATTTTTTATGGAGTGAGTTAAGCCCCCTAAATAATTTTTTTGTATCGTGTGGATTAAGAGCCTTTTTCAAGGATTCAAAAAAAAATTTAATATTTTTATTGACTTTTTTTCAAGGATTCAAAAAAAAATTTAATATTTTTATTGACTTGGTTACAAAGGCATAAATAGTTGGAAAAAACACCGTTCCCCTGATCTTCTAAGTTTTTAAGGCTATACAGTTTTAATATTATCAGGATTAGTAGTATGTAGTTTAGATAATAGGAAAACTGCCGTCTTTTTCGTCAGTCTCAAAGTTGCTGAAAAAAAAGTTTTTCTTTTACTAATAAAGCCAACTCCTGCAAATTATTGAAAATTGACAATATAGTAGTGTTTAAAAAACTATACGAAATATAGAGCCAGAACTGGGCAAGTACCAAAGAAAAAGTACTTAAGTAGAAGTACAAGTACCGAAGGCCTGAGTACTTCAGCGTAAGTACAAGTACCGCATGTATGAAAAGTATTTGTAACTAAGTACTAAGTCTATAAAAAGTACTGAGTACTTTTTGAAGTACTTTTTAAAGTCCTTTTTTAGCATCTTTGTACATTGGCAGTAATATAATGAAGTTTATCGAGTTCAGTTAATAGATATTAATAAATAAATACCTTTTGAAAACTATAATATGTATAGAAACCAGTGGCTACTATTTGTAGTTTTTTATAGTTATCGGCGCTGTGCAGGTAGAGTAAAACTTTCACCTCTCATTGCTACACTCATAAAAACTATTAGAGGTCCGCCCAAGCACCTATTATCCTCCAATAATTCATAAAAATTCTAAGGAAAAAATGTCCAGTAAATTTCTAAGAAAAAATTGAGGCCTTGCCTACATCAGATTGAGGCATCGTTGATTTTATATTGGAGCTAGCAATTGCTTGCTTACCCTTGGTTATCTCCACTGACGTTTATAATATGGACTGCTGACTTTTCTATTTCACGTGGGCACAATTGCTTGTGTTAAAAAGAGTTCTTACTTCGGTGCCAACATTGAAAAAATCATTGGCGGGAAGTTGAAAAAGTGAGCACGCAACTCGGAAAGTTATTTTAATAAAACATTTAGAATTTCTTCTGCGTATCTAATGAATATATTGTCTTTGGTAATGTAGTGTTTATCGCAGTAATATCCCTAAATGATTAATTTAAAATCATGTATTTCGACGAATCCACTAATATATTTGTTGTTTTCAGTTCACTCTCAGTTAGTACTTGGTGCTTAGACCAAAAGAGCCAGCAATATAGAAGTGAACCCACTTTCCGCAGTGTATTTCTATGAACGTAGTCAGTCCATATTATACATGTCAGTGGTTATGTTATCAAGTCGAGGCATCGTCGATTTTATATTCGAGCGAGACGTTACTGGTTTTTGTTCTACTTGCCCAGTCTTATTTGTATGTTATTAGTCTGTTTAAGGTTCTGCCTTGACGCGTGAGTGCGGCACATGCCTTGACAGTTGTTTGCGTTCTTTTTAACTCAACAAAAAAGGAGTTGCGCTAGAGATTGTGTTTTCTTTTCTACGAAGAGTTAGATATTTGTAAGTACTGAATAGACTCAGAAATACTTAAGTAAAAATCTTGGTACTTAAGTACAAAACTAAGTCTTAACTACAAGTAAATAGACGCTAGTACTTATGTTCAAGTACTGAGTAGGGGCATTTCAAAAGTATTGAGTAATAAGTCTTAAGTAACGAAAATGTACTTTAAGTAGTACTTAAGTCTTTTATTACTTAAGTATTACCCAGCTAACTAGAGCTAACTAGAGGGGAAACACAATAATCGATAACATATTTACTAATGTTCCAGAACAATGTGGAGCAATGCATTAATTTTTCATTTACCACAGGATTTGGATTTGGATTAGATTTAAATTCGGTCGATCTACTGTTCATTGATAAGGTTCTGGTACGGAACCCTGATTGCGCGAGCTCGACTCGCTCTTGACCGAACTATTTACTTATTTTTCACTTAACTACAATCTTTGCAAATGCAGAAAAGCAGTTTAGTTGGATTCTTCCACATTCTTTTTCTTGTAATCCCTCTTCTTCTTCTTCTTCTTCTTCTTTTTCTTCTTCTTCTTCTTCTTCTCAACCACCAGAAAATTACTATAGGATGTCTATACGTTTCTCATTGCAATTTTTTAATAAATTAATTAGTTTTTAACAACACTGGGAGTTTTAACAAAAATTGAAACACCATTCAACGCTTTTAGCTCGATTACTAATCTGACAGAAGATGATGCAATATGCGTATATCCTACGATAGTCAATGGGCCTTCCCACACAAGTGCAGTATGCATCAAGAATACTCGTGTGGGATGGCCCATCAGCAACGATTAAGAATCAATCAGTCGGTGACAAGTCAACACGTCAGTCGCTAACTGGACAATCAATTGACTCGGCAGTGTACGGTCCCCCTAAGAGTGCTGAAAGTTTGCAGACGAGCTCTTTAAAAAGAAAAGTAAATAAATCGGGTAACTCCTTTGTAGGATTGCCATATACGAAAATATCGTTTTTCACTATATATTTGGACATTGTCTGAGAACGCGTTAATCTAGTCAGCTGAAATTTTGTACACGTCGTTCCCAAAAAATATTAAACATAATTTCAAAAATGAACTAACTCGGGCAACCCTTCTTGGTGTTGCCTTGCTAAAATTTAGGATTGTTACGTAAACTTTGACAACGATAATCGCTTATATTCATTTTTACTCTCGTTCTAGAAATATATGCAAAATACCACTTCAACAATGAAATTTACACAGAGGGGGGACCATACATACGGGCATTCACCAAGGGTATATTAAGAATTGGTCTTAGACCAATTCTAGCTTTTTTACTTGTTTTATGCAGGCTTAGACTGGATGAAATCGCATAAAAATAATGGTGTTACAAAAACAAAATACACATGCATAAAATTAGAGACATTTAAGTTTTTGCATGTCCGTCCATCTCTCCGTCCATAGGTCTGTCCAAACGCTAACTTGCGAGCGTGTTGATGTATAGCAAGCTAAGCACAGTAATTTGGTGACAAAAATTAAAAAGTCGGGCAACTCCTTCGTATGGTAGCCATGCAAAAACTCTGATGTTGCATGGACATATTTGGGTATTGGTGCATTAACACAGGAACCTCAAATTTTGGGCGCAGTAATTAGCATTCAAATTTTAGATGGAATTACAAAAAATCACATCCTCGTGTTCTCATATTAAATTCAAATATTTTAGGTCTTATACTGGGAAAACGGACTACTAATGGACTACAGAATATACTTCGCCATGTAAAAACAATAATTATGGCATTTTTACCGTCCGTCAATCCGTTCTAAAAATAAATGCAAGAATCCTCTTTACGAATGTAACGAGCAAATTTCCAATACTGGGGAGTGTCTATATACTCAGTATAATCGAATTTCGTCTAAGTGTCGGACATACGATTAGATTCGCGGGTCAGCTTTTTCCCTGGAAAAATAGATCACAGGAGATTAAATTAGTAGCGACATACAGTTAGATTATAAACGGGTTCGGGTTTAAAACCTGAAGTCATCTAAAGACGGCTCCGGTTTAGCCCTCTGGTTTTATTACCGCATGAGAACAAAGCCCATTCATTGTTATTTGGTGCGACATGCGATTAAGTTTTTCGGTACGGTTTCTGAGGCATTGTAGTCGCAACAGTATTGTTCAATTCCTTTAGTTCAAAGGTGCATGTTGCATGTTACGAGTTTTAAAGATCATGACGGTTCGCTCGTGTGGTTATTTAGATCCTCCAAAGCATAAGATAATCCTTCTTAAAATTGTAACCGTCTCTGGCACGTAAAAAGTTGTGTAAAATCCTGCTGCTTTTACATTGATGACTGCAAAATCTCATAATTTTACGATAGAACCTCATTTTCAAAAAATCATATCTCGAGAATGTACCTAGCAACCGATTTTTCTGATTCAAATGTCAAGTAAAGCTAAATGTTTTGTATTTTTCATAAAAAATTCCACAAAACCGAACAATTTTTTTGTTAATAATATTATTATTGTTTTAAATAGTATTATTTTCTATTCAGGACCTCTGGCACTTTTTTTTCGTATTTTTGTTTTGACATATATATGGTTGAAGTGACCGTATACTCAAAGTAACGTAGTATGTGAGTACTTGTTACTTGTGACTTCAACAGCTCATATCTTAAAAACGAAGCCGGGCACCACCGCAATTTTTGGCACGTAGATAGATAAGGCTTAGATGTTTAAACTAAAAATATAAATTGCTATTGGTCCCCAGTAGAAGAAATACTACATTCCCCTGAGTGTGATGCTCCCATATCACATTACTTTAGGCAAACGGAAAAATCCGACAATTTTATATGATTTTTCACGGAAAACCGAGTATGTACCGCAGTAGGGGAAAATCTTATCGTATGTCGTTACAATAAGACCAATTATAGGTATAACTTCTTCTAGTTTGATAAGCAAAAGTGAATTGAATGTTGTAATTTATTACGTTCACATACCTCTCAATCCTTCACATCTTACAACACGGCACCACGTTTGCTCTGCAATGTTCTGATCTGATATTATTAAGGTGTCTAGAGGTGTGTGAAATGCAGTAGTCGCCTTGAATTTCCATTCCAACATAAACTTCCATTAGTAACTAGAATTCTTTGAACATGTAACAATTCTCTGCAATCAGTGTCAAGTTGAACTAGTTTCTACATCTACTACGTTGCAGGCGATCCGCATAGCTCTTACCAAGATCACGGACGCAATTGTGATCTTCAGGTTTTTGTAGAGCTAACAACATCCAACACATATTTATGTATGTGATAAACGAGCTACTTTCTTGCTATTTATCGAGTTGATTGAGCGGAAATTGATTTAATTGAGTAAGCGGGGAACAGTTCTCATCCACCGATTTATCGGTTTTCTCTGACATCAAACATTTTTTTTTTTTTATTATTTTATTGGACCACTTTGGAATGATTGATGGTATTTTAGTCGAGTCTCAAGTGTGTCGATAGGAAAATATGTACATCATTGGGAAGAGACTTACAAAGAATTACCAAGAAAATCAATAAAAATAACGAATCTTGAAAACAACTGCCACTAGGACGGTCCCCAATTCTCCGCCCTTTTTAATTCAATCAAAATTAATTAAATTACTGAAAATAATTGTTTAAACAGTTCGTACACATGATGATAAAACGAAAACGTGTTTATATTTATTTTTCTTGCTTTTTATATCATTTTTATATCATTTGTTTATGGTTTTTCTATGGCAAGTATCGCTAGATTTCGCGATCTTAAATCATTCATTGCGAAACGAAGATAACTTTTAATTAATTTTAATTTGAAAAAGATCATTCACAACTAGCGACACTGATGGCTTTTATTAAAAAAAATTCTTAACAATATTACTATGTTGGTAACAGAGTTTTGCAACGTATATTTTGATTAAATTTTAGTAGTTCAAGAGGCCGTTGTTTTGCTTGATCATGTAGAGAAGATACAATACATAAAATTCCTTTGGGTCCAATTTCGGGGCATCTGACAATATTTCAGTAAAAAAGTGCTGTCACAAAAGCGACCGAACATTATATGAGAGTAAAATCTAAAACTTCCGCAAAACTAAGAAATCTGTTGACAGAATTAGGCCTGAGAGAAAAAATGTCCAACATTGAGCAAAGCCCGTGTTACGGCTAGGCCTTGAGATAGCTCCTCGGCTTGATTTTGTGTTGCCTCATTTAAAAACCCGTGTTGGAAATTTTGACAAGCCTCGAGGCCTGGATGTGTTTCCTTGCTGCAGATAGCAGATATTACAATAATTGTCTTGAAACAAGAGTACCTATACCTTTAAAGTAGAGTTAGATTGAAAGTTTCGATATAGGGCTAGCGTCACGTTCGACGAGTTGGAAAAATATGCTGTCAGATTGGACACGTTGACATTTGTGATTCGTCAAATTTTTTTTAACTTTTTGTTAATAGAAATTCGTCTACTTTTTGCGTCGCGAGCGTTATGTGCGTATACAACATGTATATTTTCGATATTATTTGTAAATGTGTGCTCTGCGAGCTACGCGTTTAAAATTTTCAATCTGACTCTTGCATTAAAAAGTACTTTCTTTAGCAGTTTTAATTTTCACCACCCGGCGACGTAACTATCTTTATGTGGTCATCGGCAAATCCAAATTTACGGAACAGATGTCTTATTTTTTCACTGATTAAGCTTAAAAATGTCAACGTCGGATTGGACCGCCGCGCCGCCGCCCGAGGTCAGCGCACGCCTAGGTACACTAAAAAGAGTTTGTAGAAATTAGAACTGAGGATGAATAATTTTTTTCGCATTTCTAAACAAAAACGTTATTTTTATTGAGCTCTTAAGTTTCTGAGTAAAAAATTTTACGTTTTTACATTTTTTACCGTTTTAACTTAACAAATGAAGCTCATAAAAAACGTTAAGTAAAAAATTTAACAACTCTGGGTTCAGATTTTCACATATCCTCTGAAAACAATCATTTCGAAACTTTTTTTTTTACTGAACTGAAGAAGTTGTTCGGAATGTAAAAGAAACCTTTGCGTCTGACGAACTATTCTAGAAAGATTTGCAGAAAACAACTTTAGGTTAATTAAATTTCGTTAAATACTGGCAACAATATCCAAAAATCATTAAATTATTAAAAAATGGAATTAAGATTTATCAAATTATTGTTAAGAAATCTTTACAGTAGAAACTTGTTATATAATAAAAAATGATCACACATACAAATTTAATAAAAAGTTTCGCTAGCTTGAATGAAAGTTAATGGCTTCGAAAATCAATAACACCTTTCAAGATAAACAGCAATTTTTTTTTCTTTTTTGAAGCTGAAATACTTTAAATTTTATTTAAATTTTATGCTCTTTGCGCGCCCTCAAACCGATATTATTCTAAAATACCCCAAATTCACACTTTTTAACAACAGATCCAAGCCGAACAGAGAGCTCATAGTAGAGTTCAATTTATAGAGTAGAGATGTGTGACTAAACTCTTATCAGAGACTTTATTATTATTAAAGTGCATGTAAAACTGCTAGTTGATCTCCCCTTCATAAAGTTATGTTTTTTAATAAGTTTCTAATAAACTTACATGGTTTAGGAACACGCACAACTGCCAATGAACGATTGTGAGGAACATGATTCCTTTTTGTCCTAGGTATTTTATCGCATTTAATGTCTAGGATATTGTCGACCGTTCTTAGTAAGAAACTACTTTTCCAGCAAATTATAGGATACATCTAGCAAAAACTTTCGACAGTATTCAACAAAGATATACATACGGTATACAGAGCTTTCTGACTGACCACTGCATTCATTCTAGGCTGTCCCGTTTTGTACCAGTGAAGTGTGGTATGGTATCCTCAGGGCTCTATTTTAAAACCTTAATTATTTATATTCTTTATAACCGATTGCACCCATAGTGAAGTACCCTCCATCGCGTGCATATATTTATATGTATGTATGTGAATGACGTTTATTCAAGTAACCCAATTTAGTAGGAAAATAAATCCAGGTGCTTGTCTCTAGAGCGTATATGAACTTTCAAGAATTGAGATCTTTAGCCTTTTCTAGTTTGTTTAAAGAGCGCTCGTTGATGATTTTTGTGATCTATTCATATTAAAAAATTTTAGTAGGTGATATTGTGGATTTCTTCTTCTTTTATGCTATTTATTAATATACACATTTCTGCTGAACAAGTAATATTCTCAAGAAATTATTTTTATGGTGATTTTAAATTTAAACAGGACAAAAAATCATCCCATCAGCAAAGATTTGAATTCGTGCCCCGAAAGCAATTATGCACTAAAAAAAACCAATAATTTATCGTTACTGGCAAAATTTTAGCTAACATCAATGTATCTTATTTGATTAAATATACAGCAGGGTGGATGCCTTGGCCTTATTAATACTCAAAACAGTACAACATGAATGGATAGAACCTTCCATATTATGGGCGTGTATCTTTTCTCCGCTCCGTAGATCGAACAGATTTTTTAGAACGCTCAGAGCACTCTGGAAAAAAGATACAAATCCGGAGTCCTCTAAGTGTTCTGGTAGTCTTTTTTATATTGGCAACACTTATGATTGAAATATCTATTGATAATACAAAATTCTTTATAAAAATAAATAAATAATAATAATAAAGTTATAAAAATAAATAAAGGGTGAAGGAACGGAAGGAAATATGGAATTTAAAAAAGTATTCCCATTTTCAATAGGATTTTTCCGCTCTATTGGTATTACTGACGGATTGCTCCAAATGCTCCGCACGCCCTATATATTGATAAGTATAAGTCGAGGTCTGCCGATATCAGCCATAAATATAGCTTCCTCTCTGTTTAGAAAACATGCAATTTATATTATTAAAGTGATATTTTGCATTTCTTTCTAGAATGGTTCTTCAGACGGTAAAAATGGTTACAACCAATTTATAACTGTTCAATACATTAAAACCGTCTGGCACTTGCCGTTTCTCCAGTATATATGTGAAAATCTGGAATTATTTGGCTAGCAACGCCACAAGGGAGCTGCCTGATTTCATCTATTGTCTAACTTAAATCTTCAATTTTCCAATAACACTGTGCAAGAATTTTCAGCGCTCTAGCTCAAGTATTATTCAAATATTACATATATCTACATATATATGTTCATAAATCAATCAGATATCTATCTCAAAAGAGACCCGACAAAAAAAAACTATATCAAATGTGGAGGATTGCCATTAGGTTTCTTCTTGATATTGACAAAATTCCAAGCGTATCATTACTTTACGACTATATTCATTTGATATTCTACCTCTACACCTTCCTTCTACCTTTACTCAAATTTCCATCTAGGTATATTTAACGAAAAATACTCTATGCTCTGTATTTATAGCACTCTTCGTTATCAGTTGTTTTCGCTAAAAAAAAAAATATGCCTTCGCATAATGCCAAGCTCCGTGAAGTTTAAAAAATATTTACTTTTAAGGAAGGCGTAAACAAAGAATTCCAAAGAACATTGACCGAAAATATGTCGATCTGGAATGCACAAAATTGAGTAGATAAAAACTTCAAGGTTTTCATTTTATAGAAGTGATTTGAATAACTGGAATAAAACAATTTCAGTATAATCACGATCGACAAAAGTTGAAAGCTCGCGATCATTAGAAAAGCTTCAATTTTCGTGATTACCAGAATCATTGCATACTTTCTGGCGCTACGAGGTAAATTTATTGCAAAATATAATTATGAAGGGGATCATTAAGGCGTGATTAAGAGGAATCACTTACAATAGGAAAGTAGACTGGATTAAACTTTTGCCGAAGATGTAAATATCCAGAGAAGAGTAAAATTGATGGGCTGCTTCCACAAATTCAATTTTTTTGCATATGCCTCAATGAAACTTTCATGATTACAGGCTTATGGAAACAGAATTTAACATTGGGGTCAAAGTCATAAGGAGTTGTGTTTTTACGGGAATCTTCCCCACATACCAAACAATCCTCATAGCTTGTGCAAAGCAACTAAATGTTCTCCTTACAGAAGAAAAAATAACTTTACTTATGGCAACTTTTGTTTCTATAATCAACCTCTAAGCGTTTCGAAAGTTTCATTGATGTACCTACGTGAAGAAAAATCAATAGCAAGCTTATGGAATTTATTCATTCCTCTTTATGATTTCTTTCACGTTTTTAAGTAAATTGTTTGACACCTGAAAATGTACATTCGGTTTTATTACAGACTTTCAAATGACTGCCACCTATTTTGCCTTTTGAGCCGCATTCGAGCATTCAATTCAATATTTACTTTTTTTTTTTTAATTAAATTATCAAAATACTAAACAAAAAAAAAGTTGTCGCACAATAATTTTTAGCTCTATTCCTTAATTCATATAAATTAAACAACTTTTGGGAAGCTAAGCTCAAAATTACTGGAAGACCATTTTTCGGTATGGACGATAGTTTAGAACAATAGCGCAAATTATATTTAATCATCAGTCACTTTTTCATACGTCACGGTATATACAACTTTTAGAACTACTGTGGGGCTATCATGCATTAATGAAGGGTCTATTTCGAGAGAAGGGTTTTAAGTAGTATTCCCGGAGATTCCGTAAAGTCGAAACGACACATATTTTGCTTAGAGATTCATGTTGAATCTTATAAGCAACATTCAAAATTCTATCTTTAGATTGGTTGTTATAAAGAGGTGCATATTGAATCTGTGATTCGAAAAATACAAAGCGAAAAAGTAAAATCACTCCAGCATTTTGCATTCAAATATTAAAAAGGATAGCAACGATGAATTTTTTTCTGTTAAAAAAAATCTAAAAGTATCCTGGTATCCTGTACCTTATATCTTCGGCCATAAAATATAAATATAATATATAAACGCTATTCTGTACCGAAAATTGTAGCAGTCGTCACTAAGGTTTGAGGTTGGGGAGGTTTTACCCATTGTGTTATGTGGTCTCATAGCCCGCCACTTGCATATAATACAAACGGACCGAGCCTTCCCATCAAAAGATGTCACAACTTTTAGGCAGTATGAACAAAAAAACTGAACCAAAATCTTTTTGTTTCGAAATAAAGTTAAGAAAATAAGTGAAATATTTCGCTCATAAGATAAATATTGATTCGAAACAATATCCTTCATGGGAACTTGTACTTTTTTTTCATTACAGAGATTTTCGACGGCATGGAGCAAAAAATTTTTTCTGAAAAAGTATTGCTTGAATTTTTCTACGCTCCTGTCTTCATAAAATAAATAATAATTTCTATTTAACATTGGAAAAAAAAGCAGTGCAAGACCTTGTAAAATTTTATAAAAATGACTTAAGTATATTATTACATTTTTTCCCTTTTGCTGTTGTACCGGAGCCATCTTGTACAAATATTATTGCATTTATTGATAATAAAAATAAAAATTAATAAAATATTTTTCTGACCCAAAAATTTGGACCAAAACTATTTGGCTCCTCAATGAGACTAGCAAAAGAAAAACCGAGATTGCTTTTTCGTTTAAATAAACATTTTATTAATATTATTTTAGTAAAAATAACCAATATTGTAGAAGAAAACTGATTCACTGCGCACATGATTTAACAATTACATAACTGCACAAAGTTTTTGAAAATTGGTTTACTTTGAAGAGAAAATATTTTTGAACGTGAAATTCCTTTAACCCGTTTCGCTCCGCATACAGTTAGCGTTGGGCGAATTTGACCAAACTTCTTGTGTTTTATATTTTTAGTGAAATATATGTAAATAACCAATTTTATCAATATTGACCGGGTGGTTTAGAAGATTTGATACGTTGCGAAAACGCAACCGTGGTACAAAACGGTATAAAAAAAGCATTTCACTAATTTCTCAAAAATACGTTTTAATTAATTAAAAAAGAGGGAGTAAAGAAAAAAAACTTGTATGCAAAAAATATAAAAAAAAACAATTTTTATTCCTCTGTGTGAAACTTTTGAGCACATTTAACGTGTAAGGGTATATCAATCCCATTCCTTGAACACGTTTCTCACATATACTCGACATCACTTTCTTTTACCATCGTCGATTTCCGATTTTTTTCAAATTGATATCATTTTTCGAAAAGTCTTTGACTTTTCTCTTGAACTTAAATGTCTAACGACGTTTTCAGTAACTCCAAATGCCTCATTTTTGTCACTATATGGGAAAAATTTAAATTAATATCCTGTGGATGATGCCAAACACCAAAGCTTATATCCAAAGTGAAAAGGTTTCACATTTATGTATACTTTGGCACTATGTCGACCACGTTAAGGTCACATATATTCATCTATCGATAGGAGGTGCGAAAATTTTCCAAACTAAACCTGAAACAATTCTTGGAAATTGGACTGGTAAGCCCTCACTTCATAAAATTTATCATAATGGTCTATGGGGTCATTATTGGGGAGATTCATATTTGAATTTCTGTTGTAATGCATATTCCTGGTCATCGCGTTTCTAATTACTTTAAAATCAAAGGCAGGAGTATTAGACCAGTACAGTTTTCCCTTGGAGAGCGGTATGGTGCCCAGAAATCATCGAAATTCCAAGAAATTTTTTCTAGTATGGGAGAGTAAGGGCAAATTGGTAGCTTTTCTTAGCAGCATATATATTTTTTTGGTATAGTATTAGATTATATACACCCTCGGTGAAAAACACTTCGCAAAGATCAAGTGGTGTGATGAAATAAGGATCGGTTGAACTTCTCTCTTTCCTGAAACTCGTTATTGACTGAAATAGTCTTAAATTCATTACCCCCAGCTTGCTTCTCGTTGCACGTTACGTGTCGTCTAGCTTTTCAAATGGGAAAGAGGTATTACGTCATCTGTACATCTGAGGGAACTTATATACTCATCAACACAACTCCCTAACCATAATTTTCTGATTCCACCATATTCCTCTAGAGGTAAAATAACGATGTCAACATTAGAAAAATCTTGCTTTTCTTCTATTCAGGCTTCGATTTCCGGGACGGTTTCTTGAAGAGAACGGTACCGTTTTGACATATACATAGAGAAAAAGTTAGCGTTTAGTACCACGGTTGCGTTTTCGCAACATCTAACATTCACAGTAAAATAACAGAATTCAGCTAATGACACAAGCTTGCAATTGAACTCGAAATATGCAGTGTTATTTATATTAGTGGAATATGCAGAAATTTCACTTAAACTCTGCAGTTTAACTTAATATTTTAATTATTTTTAAGCACTCGTCAAAAACACGCTAAACATACTCATATGTTTTAATTTTGTTTTGCCGTTAACCATTACTTTTGTAAAAAGTTTTCTCGCCAAAAAGTATGTTGCATATTCAAAAACGTGGAAAAGTATGTAACACACTTTATGTCTTTAAGTACACAGACAGTACACATTTCAGGTTGCGAAAACGCAACCGTGGGGCGAAACGGGTTAACATCAAACCAAACATAATTATGATTTATCACCGGGTAAACTTTATATTTGTTCAAGATGAGTACTTTTTTTTCATTTCTTTCCATTTGTCTATTTTCGTTTTTATTTTTTCGAGTCAATCAATTTCGCTATTTGGGATCTGTGATGAGTCAAACCAAAATTTGAAATTGTTGTCCTAAATCAATAAGTTCTGTGAAATTAACGAATAAAATTTGTTTGTACCACTGACATGTATATAAATGGACTGCTTGTTGAACCAAAAATGCATGAAATCAAATGGCACCACTTTCATATTCCTGTCGCTTTCCGTGAGAGCATACTTTCCCACTGAACTGTAACGATTAGGAACGAGAAATTGCTTGTAAAAATCCTTGTTAAACACTTTCTTCGAGTCATAATTAAAACTTAACGATACAAATAGTCCCAAATACTTTTGTGGTCAATTCGGTAAATCCCACGGACATGCATATAAGTAAATTCGCAAAAAATTAAATATAGCGCCAATTTACGACAGTTGGTAGCATTGACAGTGAGAGCATACTTTCTGAAATCAAAATTGGTGCCACATGAAATAGGAGATCAAGCAGTCCATTTATATATATGTCAGTGGTTTGTACATAGATAGTGTAAGAGCCAAAATTTAATTCCATTTCGTATCACACAACTTAACCAGCTTGACACAAAAAACAAACAAAAAAAAGAAACAAAAATATCGCTGTCAGTTTCAAAAGCAAATCAACTATCGAGTTTACTTTGCTTTCCTTCAGAACAAGCCCAAGTGGAAAAGACCTTCTATTTACAATAGATAAGACTTCTAGTTTCAAAATAAAAATATAAAAAAAAGACTAGAAGTCCTAAATAGTAAATATTTTTTTGTTAAATACTATTATTATTAACAATTTTTTTCATTCGCTTAACTGCTGTATGAAAAATATAAAGCATTAAACTTCATTTGGCATTTGAATTAGAAAAATCGGTTGCTCAGTTCTCCGTTATCTTCTCTGTGCTACCAATGTATAACAGTATCAAATTTAATTAAACCTTTACCAGAAAGAATTAAACCTTTTCAAAAGAATTAAACCTTTGCCATAAATAATTAAACAAACTCCAAAAAAAAATAAAACTAAATTTATAAACAATTAATTACGGATAATACCGCGATACACAAGACAAATGCCGTTCGAGAGGTTGTTGCCACCTACGACTTCAATTTCTTTCACCGTAGTCACCTATGCTCAATCCTAGCATGCATTCTCAATTATTGAAGGAGCTGCGAGGAGAATTCTCTGTTGAGCTCAGCCTTATTTCGGTTATAGAAAGTAGCGTTAGGGACAAAAATTCTACAGATGCTGTAAATTTCATAATGAATATGATGATGAAAATAAGTCCTGCATCGCGTGGCGAACCACTTCACTAACTAAAAACTATTTACAAATGCAAAAAACAAATAAAAAAATCTGTGGTTTAATTGTTTATAAATTTAGTTTTATTGTTTATGAATTTTGTTTAATACTTTATGCAGAAGGTTTAATTCTATGTGAAAAAAGCTCAATTCTTTTGGAAAAGGTTTAATTCTTTCTGGAAAATGTTTAATTAGATCTAAAAATGCTAAAAAAGCACCCAGCAATTATTCTTCTCATTTTCTTTTCGTATTTAGAAAGGTAGGGTGTGCAATTCAAAACCCTGCTTACAAAACATCTTAATATGGTGGTGTTTTGATACCAGTCCGTTAAAGCTATCATCCCTTTTTACCAACGTATCAAGATAGGACAACATCTCCTTTCATGGTATTTCTGTGTTTCAGAAGATAACTACTCAACATTTCAAGTGTGTAAGATAGTTACTGCTCTGGAATGATGGCAAAGTGATTGTTCAAAAAAGTATTCTTGGATTTTTCATCAAGCAAATCTTTGTGCACAATATCAAATAGTATTGGGAAAAACACGCACTCTTAGGTAGTCGTTCATAATTTGTACATATAAATGTGAAAATTATAGTTTCATTCACTGCAAAGTTTTAAGTATTCCAAAAAATTCTTCATTGCAATTGTCGCCATCGATCGAAAAATTTCATTAATGCGTGAAAATTGTTCTATTTGTCATTGAAGTAGAAGGAATTTATATCCTTGAGACATTGCGAGATTTTTGGTTAGAATGCCTCAAATGTCCTTCCTTTAGGAAAGTCACTATGTTTCTGGTAGTATTCCTTTTTTTGGTGGGTCAATGCTATTTTTATTTTACAGTAAATTCGCTATGAGTCTATTGCTTCTAATTTTGCATTTTCTGTTATCAGCATGTCACAACAGCTGCTAGCATCTTCTAGCGGGCACCTTATTATCCCTTCGTTTCCATCTAATTTTAACTGAAGTACTACCCTTTAAAAAAAAAAGAAAACTGCTACTCCATTGGAAGAGTTAGCAAAGCATATTTTTGATTGCATTCGAATTTTGTGTGAAATTTGATTTGATGATTGATTTTGAAACCAAATGTCAGCTACCAATCCAAATAATTTTTATTTTAAGAAATAATTTCGTGTCGTTACCCGGAATTTGTATTTATTTTCTACTAGGGAGCCCACTGGTATATATGCGTACATACGTTCATATGAGTGGCAGAGTGTAGCTCTCTACATCGACGCGTTCTCAGGCAGTGCCCAAATATATAGTAAAAAATTAAATTTTTGTTTGGCAACCCTACGAAGGAGTTACCCGATTTGTCCCATTTTTGAACTTAAATTTTTCTTTTCTTAAAAAGGGCCCGTATAGAAAATTTCAGCTGTCTACGTCGACGCGTGAGACAGTGCCCGAACATATAGTGAAAAACTAAAGACCAAGAAAGGGCTGCCCTATTTGCTCCACTTTTGGCCTGTATTTGCAATTTTTATGAAAACGTCGTGTACAAAATATGAGCATTCAACGTCGACGCCTTCTCAGGCAGCTTCCAAGTATATGGGGAAAAACCAAAAGTTTTGTATGGCAACACCAAAAAGGGGTTCCCAATTCCATCTATTTTCCTAAAATCCTTATTCGGACTATTACGAACATTTAAAAAAAAAATTAGCCAAATCGACCTACAAGTTCAAGTGATACGATTACCAACGAACAACATTTCATTTTTATTATGGTTCCGTACCCAAAGGGTAAAAACGGGAACCCTATTACTAAGCCTCCGATGTCCATCCGTCCGTCACCGAGCTTTATCTCATGAACCATAATAGGCAGACAGTTGAAATTTTCACAGAGTGTGTATTTCTATTTCCGCTATAACAACAAATAATAAAAATAAAATAAAATTAAAGGGGCCCCATACAAGAAACGTGTTTTTTGGGGTATACCTACATAGTGTTAAATTTTGTATGATGGTAAGGAAGCCTCGTGTGCGAGTCCGAATCGCACTTGCCCGGTTTTTATATAGATTATTGTGCGATCGTAGTGTGTAAATTGCATACATTATTTAATTTAACTAGTTATTATAACTTACTTATAACTTACAATTTTTACTCAGAATTTCAATTTTCTGCAAAAATAAATTGCCGCAATTCCACCTGTCAAGATGTTGCCCGTCTCAAGTTGAAATATTTTCAGCTTTAAGCAACGCGGCAGGCGTCAGCAACATGCTCAGCAGCACACTGTACCTGCGCATTGTGATTTTCATACATTTTAATTTTTGACAGGCTTAAGACTACGTCAAATTGTAACTCAGGCTTAAAGCGTATTTGGTGTACATATATGAATTAAAGTACCAATTTTGATCATGCTAATTATCTTGATACAATCAAAAGTGATTCAGATTTATTTATCTTGTTCACGTGCGCAACACTAAACAGAAAATTTCATTTTAACTCTCTGATCCAATAGAAACAGGGAAAACTTGCGCTTTCTTGTAATAAGCTTCCTCGGCAAAAGCTTTTAATCTATCTGGCAAGGCTTTCACGTGTTTAAACTTTGAAGAAGTGATTGTGGACTTGTGGAGACTCGCCAGTCGCGACTTCTCCTAAATATGTGCAGAGCTGATGCGCCGTAAGCTTAATGTTTCTTGTCTCTCACTCAATTAACCTAAACCGCCAATTTTGTAGTGAACTGTAACATCGTGAACCAGTCAAACAGGCCAACAATGAACGAGGGCCCCCAACCAACCTAACTCCCATCCCAGTCCACTTTCCCAGTTCTCTACTCTAACTAATTTTGCGCGACAGTTGTTGTTTGTTCACCAGTTTTTCACTGGATCGCGTAGAAGACGTCGGGTGATCGGTCTGCACATGTGTCGTCGAGTCGATTTTAGTAGCATAGTTTTTGTTGAATTAATTAGTTAGAGGAGCAATTTAGCTGTGCTTATGCTCTCCAACCAGTCCGTTCGGGGTGATACAAGCCGACTCATGGTCGAACGTCGAAGTAAGAATTGGTTTGATTTTTGTGTGTCGTCGCAATGCTGATAATTGTGCTAAATAATGATTTACCTTTGTTGTATAATGTCAAAAGCAAAAGTGTTTTTTTAATTGCGAAAGGAATAATAAAAAATAGTGAAAACTTATTTCAAAGATCAAAAGTGTTTGGGGGAGAGTGAGTGCACAGTGAACGAGATCATCATCGTCAGTTTTAGATTATTCAGCTCACGGAAGTACATGCCTACACCAAAATGACCACTGCTGAAAGATGGCTTTTTTTCTCTGGACTGAATTACCTAGTTCGATCATGGAAACGTATTTTTTCTATGTCGTAATTGGAATCTTAATTGAATACAGGTCATATTTATTTTAAAGCCCTCAGCAACAAGGCCTTCAATAAATAATCACACCAGGTAGTAGACCCGAGCCAAAAAGATTTAAACAACTAAAACTCTGGCATTGAAGCAACGTGCGAAATTTTCCCATTAGTCATTAACGGCATGATGCCTAGTATTAGCGGAGTGTTTGTTTGGGGAATTAATACCTAAACACTATTCCTGACGTATTATTTTCTCTAAACAAAAAAATAAGCACTACACGTTGATAGGACCTTTCATCTCTTCTAATTTTCACACATCTGTACTCGAGTCAGAGCTCTTGCTGAAAATCTACATACATACATAAATATTCTTTGTCCAGGAGAGAAACTGTATAAAACTAAAAGTCATGAAGTTGCATTGGAAGCTCGTTAATAAAGATGGTTGTTTTTTTAGAGACACCTTTATTGTTTTTATAAAATTAATGTGGATATACAACAAGAAAATTGTTTTTCATCGTCGTAGACTCTAACCTACCGAAAATGCACATAACGGTCTTTCATTAATTTTATACCTACTTACAAATACTTACTTACTTACTTATACCCAAAACAAAGGGAACTGAAAGCAATAACACCCATTTCTTTGAATATTTCTGTATTTCAAATGCTTAGTACAAAAACAAAGTATTATTATTAATTACTTGAGTACTCTTAATTATTTCCAATGTAAATTTTCGTAAAATAACAACAAAAATAAAGAACGATAAAAACTGGATGTTTCGTTAGGGAACTGGTAAGGGAGCTTAAAAGTAGCTTCATTTTATTGCAAAAAAACTTAATACCTATTTAGTTTTCTATTAATTATTTTTAATAATTTCATGACATCTCTTCGGCATAGAACTACTAATTTTATCATTTTTTTGTTTTATGAAATAATCCTATTCACTTTTGACTGCTTCAAAGTTGATCAGCATTTCTGAATTTTCCATGCCTTCGAAACTTCTGTTTTGTAATATTCCAGAGATTTTCTATCGGTTTTAAGTCTGGAGATTGAACTAGCCATTGTCCTATGACATTAATCTTCTTTTCATTCAGCAAGTAGCCCCGTGCAAACTTTTTATAAAGCGGGTAGACCCAGAAAAACTTCACATCGGACAGATGCATTAATTGTTCGTGGGAGATCTTTTATAGCACCTACCCAACTTTAAGCGATTTGGGATTGAATATTATTGAAAGTACTATCAAGAGAAGAGCTAGACAGGTCAAACTTAATTCAACTTAATTCATTTCTGCACGGAGCAGACAAGCACGTTTGGACTTCGCCAGGAAGCATCATGAATGGATCCTGCGCCGTTAAAAAACTCCTCTTCACTTCTCCGATGAATCAAAGTTTAATCTACAACATTCAGATGGGTTGATAGACGTCTGTAGACAACCGAGTGAGTGGTTGAATCCAAAATATTGTATTCCATCAGTGAAGCATGGAGTAGGTAGAAAATGTATGAAGGTTTAGGGATCTGTTTCCGCTCAAGGAGTGGGATCACCACATCATGTACAGATTACAGTATAAAAATACACTGGAAAGTGTTACGCTACCGCACGCCGAAGGGCGTTCCAACAAGACAACAACTAGAAACACACTTCCAAATTTTGAAAAACGTGGCTGAATGTATGTAAGCTGTGTTCTTTTGTGTACCTTCCCAGCGGGCGATGGAAACATTTCGGATGCATTCCGAAAACATTTTGTGAAAGGTATGGAAGCAATACGCTTTGATACCCAGTCCATTTCTTTTAATGCATTGATGTTCTACGACGGGAAGGTATATAAAATGGCTATATACTTGCACACCTTACCTCTGCATGACCAGTAAGGTGAAGGGAAGCCTTCCTTATTAATTCTTTGGAAGGTGAAAGTAAACATTCTTTATTAGTTTTTTGGAAGCTGAAAAGAAGCATTACTTTTAAATTCTTTGTAAAGTGAAAAGAGTAATCCTTTTAAATTCAGTGGAAGCATTCATTCTGCCATTTCAGGACATTGAACGGAACCATTAAGCATAAATTTTCCAGAAGGTTGGTAAGAACCATTCAATTTAGGTGGTGGTGGTGAAGGGAAGCATTCTTCCTATTTTCACTGAGAGGTAAAGGGAAGAACTTTTCCTGCTTTCTTAGAAAGGTGCAGAAAATAGACACTTCTTCACTTATTTGAATCTCCTTCCTACCTTCATTGTTCTTAGAAAAACAATGAAATTATATTACTCATTTTCGACCTGCACACACTTCCTCGAATTACCCTCTGCAAATATAACCGCACAAATTTCTATCTCTTTTCGATAACAACCTGAATGAACAGATCTATTCATTACCTCTGCCTTCTCTAAGTATTCCCTAAAAGGTACATGACATGTTCAAAAATATGATTCATCAACGCCTTCCTAAACCTGGTAAACGTAAGGTATATTCATCTACTCATTACTAATGCATTTCAGGTAATGTTGACAGTAAACATTAGGTCTGTTTGATGAAAACCCCGGGTAAACCCAAGGCTACACCGGGCTAGACTATCTTGTTTTTGAAAAACCTGTGCTACCCCGTGCTTACACTAAAAATTTCTCGGGGTAATGGTTTGACAGCTGTCACTTGAGAACTGTCACTTGCAATTTGTTGTTGATTGGGACATATAAATTACTTCTTGAGCAAAAATAAGCAAAAATTATGAAGAAAAGAAATAGAAAAATAGTTAGAGCAGATTTAATTTGTCTTCACCCATTTTACAAATAACTTTTTACAATTTTTTATACTCAGGAGAACTGTCGGAGAAATGTCATTATATTACCCCAGTATTTTAAAAACTTCTTCGATGAGTGCACAAAACCCCGGAAAATTGCTGGGGAAAATTTAAACAGTGTTTTACACGGTGTTTTCATCGAACAAACCTATTAACTAAGTCAGGCATTCCCATTTTTCCCATGTATTGGAGAGTTCAATTGTTCTATCGATTGAAGCCAACTTATTTGTTATGTTCGCATCATTTAAAATCTTCTATGAAAATGTAAAATTTTTTAGTTGTAGAAGTTGATAAAACTCAACTGACAGCTGAAACTATCCTTAAAAATTGCGAGATAAATGCTTGAAAGATCAGAAAAGTTGGTTTTTATTTTAATGCTAAGTATTATGTCGTCGTTAAAGTACAATGTTGCAGATAGAAGAGATTATCAATATCAAATTATTATTTAAATTGTAGGTAATTGATTGCAACACGTACGACTACCTTGTTAATACCGAGGACAGACTTGCGGTTTCAAATTGAGATATTTATTGCAATAATAGAATTTCCGAGACAGACACACTAACGATTTACGATACTGTGAACTAATTAGAGAACTTACATTTAATTTTTCATTTGATTTGTCATTTAATTTGTCATTTGACTTAAGAAAGCTTCGCGCACGTACAAAATGTTAGCAATTGTATGAATTAAATGTCAGAAAAAGTTACAACCAATATTGCAGTATAAAATTCGGTTCTAAGAGGTTCGTGTATTAAATGATTATGGTTTATAACAAGGATCAGATTGCAATTAACTCTCTTTACCGCGAAATGTTTTGCAATTTCAATATTGAGTTCTACATACCGAGTATACACCGAGTGTATACAGAGTTGTTTCTCAGTACATAGAGACGCACTTGCGGCTTAGTGCAAACTGCAATATTGAAACCGCAAGTCTGTCTCTGGTATAAATCCAAAATTTATAGTTGGAACATTAGGTTCAGATTTATTAATGCGCTCCGAGATTTAGTAGATGAAGCCAAAAATTATTTGTTGCTTTTAAAAGAACATTTTATTAAAGAACCTCAGCTTAAGCAGCGTTACATTGTTAAGTACATCGAGTAGGAAGTAGATAATTGACATTAATCAAATAAGTACAAAACTGTTTAGAAATAGCAAAAATGCAATAAACAGCCTCATTGCGGTAGAAAACTGACTTAGAATTAAACATAAAAATGAAGTAGAAAGAAGCATTGAATGAATTTGTTGTACTGCAAAACTGTCACCGGACAGAAAATAAACTCTGCACTCTACAGCAACTTTAATTCCTTTCCAATACCCAATTTTATTAGAGTATCTTCATGTGCCTTTCAATATATATTTTTCTATAAATTCAGATATTATACAGACTTCACTCAAAACCAAATTCCGGTATAATCGTAATTTATCAGCTGCTCTTCTCTGCAGAAATTTCTCCAAAAAGTACACAAGAATTTTATTTTTATAAAAATAGAATCACACAAAATTCCTTTGCAGTTGTTTTTTATATAAATTAACTATAGAAATGGCTTTTATTGACCTATTTCTTAATTGCTAATAACAATAAATAAAATATTTACCCTCCTGTATTCATTTTAATAACTGTAAATTTTTTGACAAGCAAACTTAAAAGCAGCCAACTGCTGAAAATCAAAATCTTGTTCTTTTGAGGCGTTCTTTTGTGTTGCTCTTGTTCTGTTCTGCAGACAAAAGAACACAGCTGTTTAACAATCCCACTTAAACCGTATAGAAAATCTGTGGAATATTACAAAACAGAAGTTTCGAAGGCATGGAAAATTCAGAAATGCTGATCAACTTTGAAGCAGTCAAAAGTGAATAAGATGATTTCATAAAAAAAATTATCAAATTAGTATTTATATGCCGAAGAGATGTCATGAAATTATTAAAAATAATTAATAGAAAACTAAATAGGTATTAAGTTTTTTTGCAATAAAATGAAGATACTTTTAAGCTCCCTTACCAGTTCCCTTTGTTTTGACCTAGCGAAACATGCAGTTTTTATCGTTCTTTATTTTTGTTTTTTTGTGGATTTCTTATTTTACGAAAATTTACATTGGAAATAATTAAGAGCACTCAAGTAATTAATAATAATATTTTGTTTTTGTACTAAGCATTTGAAATACAGAAATATCTAAAGAAATGGGTGTTATTGCTTTCAGTTCCCTTTGTTTTGATCGATACTGTAAGTGTTAATTATTGGCAACTACCTACCTACCTATATAAGAATTCTTACTTTACTACGTACATTCCATGGAAATTTTTGAATGATACTTGCTTTATGGAAGATCGCCAGGTGTTGTTAAGTAAACATTTATTTACCTGCCTCACAGACGAAGCCATTGTTTATGCAAAAATATTATTTGCCGATTATAATTCAAGTTTAGCTTATTTGAGTAAAATATAAAAAAAGAAATTTAACTGCAACGATGAAATAAGATTTCTCGTGCCAAAACTCAACACTTTGATTTGCGGGAGAAGATTTTTCCAGGAAGATTGCATATTCCTAACTCGAAACGAATATCGTATGTTTACATGGTTTGTATTATAAACAATTTAATGACATCTCTACATAAACAATTTATGTAGGTACCTACGTTAGTTATATGTATTTTGCAAAAGGGTTCGTCGCGTTTGATCTACTACGAAATTTTCTGGTAATTCAAATTTTAACCAAGTCTTCTCAGTATACTTAGAAAATAGGGATTTCTTGATGATAACCTGAAGAAATTGTGTAAGTCCGTGTGTAAACGAAAAAAGAAATTTTTATACCTGAAAAACCATACAACCAAAATTTCAACTTGATTTGATTTGTTGGACTTTTATTGTAGTCTTTTTAGTCTTGTCGGAGATATTAGAGTTTTTGCCAAAGAAGATATTTTTTTTCACAAGAGAGCAAAAATTTCAACGTAAAGAAATACTAATGATAAGAACATGCAGTTTGAAATTCCTCTTTAAAGTGTCCTTGTATTACCCTTAACATCAGTGACGTAATAAAAATAATTTTCTTGCCTTTGTTTTTTTTTCGAATTGTTTTGACACACATCAATTAAAATTAAACGAATGCTATTGACATGTCAATTCATTTGAAAAGGCTTTTACTAAAATACTAGAGTGACACCATTTTGAATACTTCGAAACGTAATTTTCGTTTTCTGCACTAAAAACGTGACAACGTTTGGTAACCACCGAGATTTCTGGTCTCCACAACCTGCTTCGCAGACAAGATAAGAAAATTATCTCGTGGAGATCCAGGGTTAAAGAAGATGTCTGTGCAACTACTTTACTATTTTCCTACTAAATCAAAATTGAAAGTGAGTTTTATTGAACACTCCCATCAAAATTGATATACGATCAAAAATCAGAAATATTCACAGTTACGTACGATGCGATGATAATCGGCTTAAAGGAGTGGGAGAATGATACTTAATTTTAGAAGCTGATGAGCATCCATGAAGTCTGTAGCCACATATATTACTTCCCTCTTTGCTTCATAGTCCCAGGAAACTTAAAAAGACTTAATCTTTGCTTATTTAAGGAGGAGGAGGAGGAGATCTCTAGTATTTTCCTACTGTAAACATTTAATTAAAAACTTAACAAAACATGATCAGAGCCGAAAGATCAACACTCGGTCGCTAGAACAAAGACTTCGAACGCTACAGTCTCTATGTATTCACTTTTGTAAATTGATTATGGTCATCTAAGATGACGAATATATCCAGTACGTGTATCCCTTTTGTTAGGATTAGACTTGCTTTTCTGTTCAAGTACGTATTAGATCTCAACGATATTAAAGGTATGTAGAATTGATCACCTTGATCGAGATTCGAACTTTGATCTAATATTTTACTTCTGTGCTTTACCCAGTATCCCAGAGCCTTGTGTGATTCCTTACTTATTTTCGTTCATAGAAAATCCTGCTAGATCCAACAATCGGCTCAAATAGATCTGCCCTCAAATCTCCGTTTTTACATCTTTCATTGTCGCCGCTGTGAGATTTATGTAGTTTGTGTAAGATTTTCTCCATTCCAGTTCCATTCGACTCCTTCAATATTTTCTTTCTTTTAGTCTTTTAGTTCCAATTCTTTCCGCTGTAAGACATCCCCATCCCATGTCAGTGTTTATTTTTACAGTTTATATTTTTACCTAACTTATTATAATTATCGAACTTTATGTGTTAGAGTTTTGCTTAGACAATGATTTTCATAATCAATAGCGAACTCCTGCCTAGGCAAACTAGGCAGTTGCCTAGGAGGCCAACCTTGTAAGGGCTTTGCCAGGGACCGAATGGTATACATGGAGAACATACGACACCGGACATTAAAAAATAACTGATTTCACTTTATTGTTCACATATAGGGGCGGATTTACCAATAGGCAGAGAAAGGTGGCATATTTTTCGGGGTGGAAAATTCTCAATTGATGAAGTAAAAGGAAACCAGATCAAAGTCGCACTATACGGCAGGGACCGTTACCGTTTTCAACGTCATTATCAACAGGTTGATTGTAGAACTACAAACACGTGATTCTGTTTACGAGAACTTGAGTAAAATGGTTTTACTTTCTCATGAAGGTAATTACTTGGAATCTCAAGATATCCGCGAGGGTGCACAGAGTTTGAAAGCCTTCTATCTAGGAGATTTAGACCGGACTTTGAAAACGAATGTCTACATCTGCGAGCTTCTTTGTCGTTCGCTGAGGCTACACGGGGAAAGCAATTATCGGCCCTGAAGTTATACAAGTACCTCCTGGAAAAAGGCTTTTTGGACATTTATCCAAATGTGGAAATAGCGCTCCAGATGTTGCTGGGTATACCAGGGTTAAGCTGATCGGAAGAACGGTAGTTTTCAGCGCCAAAACGAGTGAAGAACTATTTAAGGTCCACCAAAGAAGATACCAGACTCAGGTCACTCTCTGTGATCTACATAGAGTCAGAAATAATTTAGTCTGTAGGCTACAGTGAATTAATCAATTCCTTTGCAGAGAAGAAAGTTCATTACATCATCGTTCATCTAAACATATGCTTATACGCAACGAACTTTCTTTGCATATAATTCCGTACTTATTAGTGATATTTCTAAGTCTGCTTGTTTATTTTCTAAGGTCGAAGTATACGTTAAATAATTTAAAAATAACGGTAACATTTTGTGCTATTCAATTATATAGAAAAAGAGGCCCTGACTCTGTTAACCACCTATGGAACCCGGATCTTCATGTTCAGGCCTGTAAAATTCTTCTGTAAAATTTATCCGTACATAAGTATACCTTTGGAACTCCCTATTCTTTTGTGAAATTTTCTCCAAAAAGCGTATATTTCAAATAAAATTCTCCTTCCTTTATTTTATTTTTTACTGTACTACTGAGTGGACACATACAATTTACATTCAATGAGGCCTTCAAACATAGAAAAATTTAAGGAAAATTGCATTCATTTGATAATATATCTCTGACACTTACTTCCGCTCAGATCTCGCCATTTTCTTATATTTTCTTATGGATTATGCTTGATTCAATAAAGTTCATTTGAAGCAATAATTGTGTCTCACAATATGACAAATAATCCCAATTTCTTCATCTGAGAAGCCACCTAAAATTTTTTTTAATCTTAATGAACATTTTCTTGTGATAAGAACTGTTACGTCTTTTTGTAAGCTTGCTCAATATTTATTTTTTTTTTTGTAAACTTTTCCACGTGAACTTAAATGTTATCATCCTAGAATAAAATGCATTCGCCATTGAAAACTAGTTTTTAAATTCATCATCCAACAATAATCTGTTTCGATGCTTGAGGGAATCCAGAAAAAGAGAAACTTGTTTTATTCAATACGTGAAAGATACCACAAAAACGTTTGCTGGGCGCGAATGAAATTCGAACCGAAATTTCCACGATAAGTGTTGCATTTGCGACACAATTTCTCATTACTTTTCGTAACTTGATCTTTTTGAAGAATTGCACCAACTCGAAATATTTACAAAGGCTGTAAAATGCGTTTATCTTGGGTTCACTTTCACCAGGAATGTCGTACTGACTTACTTGTACTGCAACTGCAGTCATCCAACCTATTTGGGCATAGTGCGTGGCGAAGTTGCAAAATCGACTAGGTTTGAAAGAAGATTGTGGTATCTTTCCGCGATCATTTCATTAAACTGAGTTAAATATGTATGTAAAAATATGTGTGCATAATTGCGGTTAATAAAAAAATACATAACTGTATCTATAACAGACTTTCCTTAAATACAACGCGACTAGAAAGCATTATGTAAGATTTCTTTAACTTTGAAGAAATGAAATGGAATTTTTCTTAGTCTTGCTCTCGTAAGCCCAACGTTTGCTGCCTGTACACAGCCTAAAACTATTTATTTCTATTGACTTAAACATTAGTTTAGCTAAAGCTTACACAAGCTACACATTTTTGATTATGATAACGGCCCACTATATTTTAGGTAGGCTCCAAATCACCAAGCGTAATCTAGCTTAAAATTGTTTAAAACTCATTCTAGTATTTAATATGGGGCCTAGATGAAAGGAACTGGTCTGCTAAGTTTGTGTCTGTCTGTCCGTCTGGTCTATCCTGCGGCGCGATAAATTCAGAACAGAACGCATTTCGCTTATAGCGTTTTCGATGCGACTACACTTTTCCACGAGTCTTGCCCTTTTAGTACTCATTGCGAGCTTTCAAAGTAACATAGAAGATCTAAAGCTAACTGAAAGTCAGTCTTATACCCTAGATGAAATTTTTTTAAGTTAGCTACTTTTTGAGATTCTCCGGTACTTAACAAAAGTGAAAAAAATAATATTATTCGTTATTTTATCACACAGCTTATTCATTTAGACCAGGCAGTTTCAAGTCTTGGTTTGACTCGTCAACAGGCTCCAAATAACGAAATTGAGTGACTCGAATAAACAAAAATAGAAAAATTGAAATAAATGAAAAAAAAAAATAGAAAAATTGAGAAAAAATAGGAAATTTATTTTGGAGATAATTGAAAAAATCAGATTAATTCGAATGAATTAAAACTTTGTAAGCCCGCATTGGGATGAAAATTTAAAAAAGAAAGCAAGCGTTTCGTATAGCAGAAACCTTATACTCATCAGTACGGCTTGGTTTCTGCCTGTCATAGATGTTTGAAAAAAGATCAAACTGATCTCATCTCGCATATAAACTCAAAATAAATTCTGAGTATGAATTATATTATATGAGGCAAACTCTCCATATTACACTCAAGGAGGAATAGCAAGACAACTATGATTTATTACCGAGTAATTTTTATATATGTTAGCCATCTTAGCTGCTCCATTTGTCTTTAGAATTTTAATCACTTATCGATGAACCCCTTTGAGTACTCTGGTCAAGCCGCTATTCCTTATGACTTCATTGTGAGGCTATGCCCTAGCCACATCCCGACAATAATAAGTCAAAAATTAGTAATTTAGTTAAGTTTAGTTATGCATTTATGAATTAAATTTCCGATGGACTAATAATTTAAGGCGTACCAGTAAGTAAACTAGATCTGCGACTAATTAAAGTGTTCACTAAAGTTGTCGTCTATCTAGAACATTAGTACTCTGTGTTCTCAAAAAGCTATTATTAAATTTGAAAAATATTCTCAAAATTTTGGCTATCCTTTATCTATCATCAACAAAAATAAAACATGGATGATGGGGTGCCGTAATGGTTGCTTAGTTACTTTTGGTAAGTGGCTCTTTTCATTAGTCAACAGAGATCAAATAACACGAATTTTCTATACTTACATATCTAGATATTGTATTTTGTATTCAAATCCATGTTATTTGCTTGCATTTGGGAAATGAATAAATTTTCAGAAGTCCTTAAACTTGAACTTGGATAAGGTCATCGCTTCGATTTCTACTCGTATGTCAAAAATTACACACGGCCCACGCTAATCATGCGAAAATAAGTAAAATTAATGAAGTCTTGCCTTTTCCGTTTAACGACATTTTTTACTTCACGATTTTCCTTATCGGGCCTTTAACTTTTTCGAATGTCTGCAAATAAATGAAATATTCAATTTGTTTGCGTATTTTTCATTCTTCAGTTAAAACAGTCACTAACTAAGTAATCACCACATATTAATATTAAAAACAAGCAAAAAAGCTAGAATTGGTCTAATTGTAAGAGCCATTCTTTGATACCCCAGGGCCCAGATGAATGCCCGTATTTTTTTATGGTCACTTTTCTGTGCAAATATGATTTTTGAAGTGGTTGTTCGCATATATTTCTAAAACGGTTTGTCGGAGAGTAAAAATGGTTATAACCAATTTCATAGGATTTCATATTCTGAAGAACTTTGCAGAACATTAAAACCATTTCTCAGTATACGTAAAAATCCTAAATTTTTATATGGCACCACCAAGAAAGGGTTGCTCGATTTAGTCCATTTTTTAAATTTTATTTGCTATTACTATGAAAACACCAGGTGCCAAATTTCAGCTCTCTATGTCGACGCATTCTCAGGCAGTGCCTAAATATATGGTGGAAAACGAAATTTTTGTATGGCAACCCCATGAAGGAGTTGCCCGATTTGTCTCATTTTCGAATTTAATTTTATTTTTTTTTTAAAGTCCGTGTAAAACTGTCAGCTCTCTAAGTATACGCGTTCTCGAGTTAACGTGCTCACAGACAGACAGACGGACATGCAAGAATCACAATAACTTTTAATATAATGCGTGGGTGTCCAATCTATTTTGCTCTACCATCATTATATTTGTGCGTTACAAACGAAGTGAGAAACTTAGTACCTACCCTTTAGATTTTATCTAGGGTATAATAATAAATTTTATTTCTGGCAGATACAAATTTTTATCTAAAATGTAAAAATGTAAATGTACGCGGCGTTAAGATAAAAATAGTAAATATAATTAAATGTAGATAAATTAGTGTTGCCATACAAAAATTTAGATTTTTTACATATATGTGGAAACGGTCAATCCTAGACGTTTTTATTGTACTGAAAAATTCTTGAGAATATAAAATCATATGAAAGTGCTTATAATCATTTTTACTGTTCGACGAACCGTTCTAGAAATATATTAGAAAAACCACAATCAAACATAAACGGTGGGGTAACCGTGGTCATACGAAATTACATGCATCATAGTTATTGGTCTTTGACAAATTCTAAATTTTTTCCTTGTTTGGAGTTTAAAAACGACTGAGAATGCAAATGCATACAAAAATTTCATCTCATCTGTGTTCTAGTTTTGCTGATAATCAGAGGAAATCGGTAGTTCAAACACGTCTTGTTTTGATGGGTTTACATTTATATATTTATTAAATTAAAACACTGTTACTTACTAGGTCCTGTAATCGCTTACCTCGACATGTTACTTCAATCACATACTGTTTTGGAGTCGATCTTCAAGTTGGTTCTTGTGCGCCCTTACCACAGCGTTTTGATAACATGTGTTCCACGCGCTTACAATGCGACCTTGAGGATTTCAGACAGATGCCGTTCGAATAGTTCAAGTCTCGAAGGTACTAGTCGAAACGCCAAAGTATTCTTCTGCTTTCTCCGCGATTAAGCGCCCCAGCGGGGGCGTTGTTGACAACAATTAGGAGCAATATTTACGGGAGAATAATTTCTTATTTAACATCATGTTTAATCTTGAAATGATTGGATACCATCGTGTACTTTGAGCCCATGTAAATGCCTTCTCGTAACGTACAAAGGCGATATGCAATTTGTTCCTAACTGCGAGCAATTAATTATCTACGCAGAAAGGTCAACTCAGAAACAGTTGAGAATAAGGAAATAAATATTTCCACTGCAAAATACTGTAAAAATGTTGTTCGTCTTTAAATTACCCGGGCATTTGGTGGTAAACATAAATATTATCCAATTACATACCCGAGTATTTCCGCAGAGTATAAGTTAATGCAAATTCTGAACTTTATTTCAATGACTTTTGGCAATTAATCATAAGTGGTTACTTTCACTTTCAAATCCCAAAACCTCTTTGACTACTTGAACCATTGCATTTTGGGGGAAAAAAACGCAGGCAAGAGTAATTTTATTTTATAGCTCTAAACTGAAAATAACATAAAAATATATTTTGAACACGATTCATTCCGAAGTACGGAAACGTGTTCAACTGGCTTAAAATTTATGCGCGCGCAACTTTTTTCAAATATACATAAGTATTAGTTTGTCACAATCGGCTGCACTATAGCCATTCAAAATTACTAAACTTTTTCTGTTTAAGTATGAGGGCAAATTCGAGTTCATCAATGTGTTTATCTGTCGGAGCCGTATACGCACATATGTAGCGCATAATTAGATTGATTTATTCGGAAAAATAAGAAAAAATAGAATATTATTTGCATACATAATATATGTAAACGTAGCCGTAACTCCTTACTGTGTTATCTCACATACCTCTTTTGAAATGCATTCAGAGCAGTTGAATTTAATCAATCTGATCTGACAAGTGGCTTTTGTGGGCGAGACAGCTTTGAACTTAAAATTGGCTAATTAAAGGCAATAAAAATATCCACAGCTGTCATCTTGTAATTTCAACAAGCTTTATATAAGACCAACATACATACATATATATGTTTGTATGTACATAATAAATTATCACTACAATTTTTTATTCGAGATACACTTTTGACTCGGAAGTCTGGCCTACAAAGCTTACAAGCTGACTATCAATGTGGAAAAACCAGTTTACTATTGAATTTCGTTGTGTTAAGAAAGCCTCTGCGGGTCTGCATCTTACTGATAGTCAATAAGTGAAAACATTATAGAGAATGTCATTACATTCCATCTGATGCCCAAAAAGGTGCGAATTGAATGCATCACGCCGAGACCCACAAGGCCATGTAGAAATTACTGAATTTGAAAATGTTGCTTCTTTTTCTATTAAATATCACTTAAGGATATACTGTAGCCAAACTAGGACTATTTAACAGAAAAAATTCTTTCCTTTAACTCGACTTTTCCCTTTTCGTTAAAAAAAAATAGAATAAACGAAATCTGCAACGAAAAAATGATTTCTTTCGTCCGTACTTCAAATGGGCCATCCCACACGAGTATTCTTAATGCAGTATGCTTCAGGTTTTCTGGGGAAGAGGTGAGAAGAAGCAAAGAGAGTGTAGAGAATGACCCATTGGGACATCCTACACGAAACGAGTATTCCTGATGCAGTATGCAAACAGATTTTCTTGGGAAGAGGTGAGAAGAACCAAAGAGATATCTCTCCAAAGTGTAGAGATATTTGTTTGGTTCTTCTCATCTCCTCCCTAGAAAACCGATATGCATACTGCAAAAAAATTCTTGTTTTTCACTAGCTGAGGCAAGTAAATGGCCAACAACATATGGGTCATCCCACACGAATATTCTTGATACAGTATGCAGACAGGTTTTCCTGAGGAAGAGGTGAGAAGAAACAAAGAGTTATCTCTACACTTTGGAGAGATATCTCGTTGCTTCTTTTCACCTCTTCCCTAGAAAACCGATATGCTCAAGAATACTCGTTTGGGATGTCCTATTAACTTTCGAAATGTAATGTAGATGGCAATGTGTTCAATCATCTGTCTAGAGTCTGGCTTAGCAACCCATATTCCTTAAGGCCTATCATTACAGTGGATTTCCTGCAGCTAGCTTGGTCTTTTGCATTTTGAAGCTACAACTGACAACATGCCCGACATGTTGGTTGTAGTTGTTTACTGTCTTTTTTCAACAGAGGGAATGCCTCTGGCTAATAATCTGCTGTTGCTGACTTCGTTTCTGATTCTATTATTGTGTGTAACGCAATAGCTAATAAATGTTCTCAATAGCAGAATTGTTTTGCTCATAGTTGATAAAAATAATGTGCAAAAAAAAATTGAATAAGCTTAATGAATTCAACGGAAGAGTCATTTAATTAGTAGCAACATGATGTCGGTGATAATCTGATAATTATAAATATTTCTCATTTTATGGTGCTGAAATTTCATACGCTGATAAGGATGTAATTAATTAATATCAGGTATCGCCCTGCTGCCGATCTCCTGTCCGGCTTTTCATATTATTTACGCAAATTATAATCAGATGTATACAATTCAAGTGCATCTCATCTTTTAATTGAATACTCAACTCCTACTTTATCGGGTCGGGTCAAGAGCAAAAAAAGTCAAATGAACCAGCCAAATGGCAATTGAAATCATTTAAGAAAGTAAATACAGTTAGCTACACACACCAACCATAGCGGAATAAGTAACCCTGCTCTCCTTTTATTTATTGGGGTAGGTGCAACTCGAAGAAAACACTGTATCTGCTCTGGTCTGGTTGTTCGACTACTTCCAAGAAAATATTAAATTTGTGGGCGGTCGAAAGAGCTCTAATTATGTGAGTTTGCGAGTCTGACTAAAGCGCATAACGTGTGCGATCATAACTTCTCATAATTGCGGAGTATATAAGAGCAAACAAAAGAAATGAAAGATCACCCACTGAACCTTTTTCTTCAAAGAAAATATTTAAATAGTTTTCCTTTTTTTTATTGTTTGCAAGAACAATGGCCTTTTCAAATAATTTTCAATATGAAAGCGCTTCTGCCAAAGTTTCTCTAACCTTCATGTTCGCGGTATTCACGCAAAACGAGAACGTTTCCTAACTCTAAATTGAATGGGCAACAAACCGTTTTTCTTTTTTTTTTTAATAATAGCACTAGGTACATAAATCCAGGTGTTTGTTGTGTGGTGATTGTGTTTTGTCAACGAATTTCCAACTTCCAACAGGTGACGTAGATGTGATGGTCGATCTCTCCCGAGCTCAACAGATAAATCCGTAAAAAGCTGAGCTAAGCTTCTGACAGTTGCTCGTGTTAGTGTATGAGGTCAGCGGTTATAGTTACTGGTTACAAGGCCAGCAAGTTTTTACACAACTTTTTTTTTTATTTTTAATTAATCTTGTTCATGTGCGAGGCATCAACAACAAGTTTACAGCACTTTTTTTTTATACAGACTCCATATAGACGATGCTTTGTAAGCTTTTCGGTATTGTTTGTTTTGGTTGAAAAAAAAATTAAATTGTTCGCTAAAACTTCTTTTTGGGCTATCCAGATTACTTGAAGCTCTAAAACTATTGTTTTCAGATAAGAAATTTGATTTTGTTTTTATTTTTTTCAATTAAGCGAAATCAGGGAATACATTATGATGCAGGCCGCAGGGTAGTCTTTGATAAAAAGAAAAATTAGCCGAGCAACACTAAATAGATAAAAAAAAGATCCATTTGATAACAGGCCCATGATTCTGTTTGTATTGATACCACTTTGACCGATGATCAGCAATGATCGAGGCATTCTGCTGACAATAGTTTACTCATAATAAAGCCGTTGGCGGAGCCTACGTCACTCGGTGGTCTAGAGTCGACTAAAAATTAATTTTAGATCCAATTAGAGCATTTGTCAAGTGTAATTAATCTCTTCCATGTCCCATGAAGGACTTAAAGAAGTTGAAAGAATGTTCTTCGAATAATTTCGGAGAAGGTTGGATTAAATCACCTTCGGTATGTTATCATGCCACGAGGAAAAATATAATTGCAGTTTTTGGGGCCCTTCTTTTTTTTCGAAAAAGTCAATATTTTATACAAGCAAGAAACCTGAAAGTTTGAACAGAAATAGTCTGTCCAAATGTCCAAACGACATAAAAAAAATAATTATGGAAAAAAAATCCAAACAGGATGTGTTTTTTTTCAAAAAATTCTGATCTAAATAAAAAAATTAAATTTTTGCTTGTCTCCTTTCCCGCATGTGGTCATGTTATTACGGGATACCATATCTATACAGCATCGTTAATCTACTCAATACCTCGATGGACCTTAAGTCGGTAACAGTAAATTTCCATCAGACTTTGTTTTCGTAATAGCTTGCATGTCACACAAGGATCTCTCACTTCAAGCAGCTGATGTAAAAATTATTGGCGATTTCCTTGCGGGCTCCAGTCGTTAGCCTGCCACGCTGCCATCTTGCTATTGCCGACAATCCAATTCCATTTTCTTCATTTTATTTCAACGTTGATTTTTGTCCCTATCCTAACCACAATTCTTCGCTTTAAACCCGATCTTGCCAGAGAAGTTTTAGGATTGGATACAAACACTTATTTAGAAAAGTTTGCACTTAACGGTGTGCTATTAATTGCGGGTAACCTTCACCGTCTCGCAACCATAATCAGTACGTCAAACAGCCGAAGTTTTGTTCTTACTGTGATTTCACTAGAGTTCCATATCTTTTGCATTTGATTTCATACTTTGAATTTATATTCTTTTCTGTACCGTTAGGCTCCGTAATTATGGTCTTAATTATCTCCACTTGTGCTTGTGCTTATTTAAGCTGCTTCTAGAAATGGAGTTGTGATACTCCGCGTTCGTTTCATTTTTACAATAGTTTGAGGTATGGACTGCTTTCTCCTGTGAGATTTTGGATCATCGTGTTCAGGTCCTGATGCTGATGATGATCAGTAAGCAAGACAAAATTAAAGGTAAACAGTAAATATATTCCTCTTCAGTTGTCCCTTCTTAAAAATTCATTCTAGAATTCCTTCAGTTCAATCCTTCAGGAAAGTACAGGTTCTCGATGGCCTTTTAATAATTGCTGACAGAAACTCTGTTGTTATCTATTCCTGCGGCGTTACCATTGGCCAGCCACTTAATAGTAGTTCTAGATGGTGCTCCAGTATTAATTCGTTAGGGTTGCACATTTTTGCTATATATTTCTTCTGGACACATGTATTTACATAGATCTAATTTTAAACTTTGAAGAAATGCTCATTGCACGTACTAAGCTTTTTCTCATCTCTGGTCATCAATCTTTCCTGGCTCTTTATATCATATTTTCTCGTTGAATGCATTCGCGAGAATTGTTCCTATTGAGATCAGCAAAATGGATTTGTTATCACGCAGGATACTGCAAAGTACTCTTCTTTGATGAAGTTAAAGTTGTGCCCCTTATTCTATCCTCTATATTTTGTAATAAAAAGAAATCACAAGGAGGCTACGTTATGATAGAAGACAATTTCGTTTTTCACAAAATATTCTATCACAAATCGTTGTATACCGCTCGTCATTAACTGTATAATTATAATAATTTGACAAGTTTTCGTGGAAAAAGAAGAAACGGTTGTTTGCTGGGTTCATTTATAAAGAAATCGTTGAAAAGAATAAAGCGTCGATAAAATTTTACATAATGTAGATGCATACGTCTCGTACTTTAATACTGCAAGTCCCACAGAGAACATCTCCCGCGAAATCTCCAACTTTTCAATTTTGTCCTCTTAACTAGATTTCATGAAATAAGAGAAAGGACGTGCGATTTAAGGAATCGTATTCAAGAATTCAAGTCAATTATCTGAGGGAGTTACAGCATTGAAGAAGAAGGATCAAATTTTGTCGACAAATCTTTCTTCGTAGACGCATTGTGATTGTATCCATTTCAAACTCTTTCAATGCATTCCTTCTGAGTCAGCATTCAATTGATTTTTTAATTTTTTTTTTTTTTAAAAACGCACCAATTTTAATAAAACTAAACAAGATACAAATTTTTCAATCGAGCAGTAGGAAACCAAATTAAAACTATTTTGGAAACATAATGAAATTGATATTCATTCGTCTTATTTAGTAAATTTTTCCAGAGCCTTAAACTGTACGTCTATAAAAATCCTTTTACAGGAAAAATGATGTGTTGAGGAACCTAGAGAAATTTTATTGAAATTTGTAATTTGTGTAGCAACTTTGGCATATACGGCAGTCAGGAACCAAGCCGTACTGATGAGTAATACGGTTTCTACTGCTTCGAAACGCCCTCTTTTGCAAAGAAATTTATTTTCTGAAAGATTTTTCATCTGTAAAAAGAGTTTTTTCACTTAAGTGTAAGCCTTTTATTGAAATTTTATATTCGTTCGGAATCAAGCGAAATCTTCGTGGAACTGTCATAAAAAAATTTAAATTTCACACGTTAGAATGTATGAAATTTTTATCTATGATCAATTGTAACGCTTGCGAAGAACAATTTGAAAAACAACAAGATTTTCATTTGAATATTAACTATAATTAGTCATTGTCCAATACGTGTTTGCCTAGTTAGCAGACAATTGAAACCGAATTGACAACTTAGCATGATTAAAGTGACATTCATCAGTCTTGTTAAAAAAACACTTGCCTTGACTCATAAGATACATTTATAATCAAAAATAGTCCCAAATAGTTTTGTGGTATGTTAAGTAAATTCCACTGACATGTATATAAGTAAGTAAATCCTCAAATAATTTAAAAATGGCGCCAGTTTATATGAATTTTACTTTATTATCATGTTGGAGTTATTGGAACTTCAGCTACAAAATTGGAAATTTGCCTAATATCAGCTACAGCTTCATATATAGCTAGCTACACCATATTTCTTGAAGCTCTCTATGTAGAAGTTTGCAGCTTGTAGTATGTAGCTCTCGATGTAGATTGGCCCCAATGCAGGACACATAAAATGTTTTATAATCCCCTACAACTTGTCGTCGATGGCAGTACCATAATGGTGGCCCAGTAAATAGTTTAGTTGCGCAACCTCCCAATTGTACGTAAAAATGAAAGATCATTCAAAGTAAGCAAATGATGCTGCCTTTCTGTTCTACAATTTCGACAAATGGGACCATTTTCGAGAAAAATTAACTGATCATTCGTATAGACTCAAAAACTGCTTCTTCACGAATCTCCAATAAATTTGGATACGTGTGATCAAAGAAATTGGACAAGAGCTAATTTTTACCCGTTTATAATTTCGAAAAAATTTTATTCAAATTATCATAAAAACATGTATACGAATTATGCTGGCAGCCCCAGTAGTTTTATCTACTGAGTTCACATTGATTGATTAGTTTCTGGTACCATATGTTGAATTAGCTAGCAGTGATAATAGCAACAAAGTCAATCAGGTCTATAAATTGAATTGAAACTTATACAAAAAATAAAAGAATACTGAAATGACAATTTTTAATTCTAAATCCAGCACAAAAACGGCGATTGTAGTCCCTGCCTGCCATCTGATAAATGGGATCTCTCCTACTCAAGCGAACAAACTCTTCGATCTTCATTTCACATCGCGGTCTATAAATCACAATAATGCGATATTGCGATATTTCTTTTATCTTTAAAATCACTCATTTGAACAATTTCTTAGTGTACCGCCGCCGGTCATTTATTTCTACAACTATGCATATATTGACGCGTTCTGTCTGAGTGATCTCCCAATCTCATTGACCGACTTCATCTAACGAAGCCTCATTGATGGAATGAGTCAAACGGAATGCAAGTCACTTCACTTTCGATCTTTGATTTATAAGACGTGCATGAAAACTAACACTTTTTTTTCTAATGTTCAGGGTTAACTTGTGAGCTTTAAAAATTTAAAAATAATGTGTAATTGCGGGAAATGGCAATGGCCAATGCGAGTATTACAACTGTGCCCCGGAAGCGTCGGCCTCGAGCGGCCGGCGAAGTGTGCATCACATCAGAATCGAACATATACCTAAATTTCAATGATAGTGATAATGACAAAAAAAGTGCTGGATCCGATCCAGTTTACCAAAATACAGAAAGTGTTGTGCAAGTGAAAACACATAGTGAGAAACACCATAATAAAGGATATTCATCTTTTCGCCATAAGGACTCCATATCAGTAGCAATGGAGTCAGAAGCCCAATCTGTTTGTACTTATGTGGGTAAGTACCTATACTACTGAGAATATTTATAGAATTTTTTGGTTATTTATTATTTATTTATTTTTACTTATACTTTTTATTTGCAAAACAATATAATGGGCCGCCGCGATAAATAAAATCGGAGAGCTGTTAAACAGCTGTTTGCATTTTGTAATTTTATGTTTTCAGGAAAATTGTTGACTCTAGATATCTTAGACATGTTATACTTGACATTATCAGGATTTTAATTAGAAGGAAATTTTTGTTAAATTTAATTTGTTATATATTGTAGCTGGCGAGAGGAGTGCAATAATGGGTCTGGTGTTGTCCATAGGTGAATTAAGATTTTTTTTTTTTTTTTTATAGTCTACACCCCACTCCAAAAATCATTTTTACAAATGAAGTGTTCATATCCATCCAACCATACATTACATTTGGATGACTTAAAAGTTAATGGAAACCAATTTTCTTCCAATATTTTTTTTTTTTTTATATTATTAAGCCAAGCTCAGGGGATACCCTATGATGCAAAGCACAGCATGGCAGGAAGGAGATAGGGAAAGGATTAGGGGATATGAGGAGAGTGGCGGAGGTGCCGATGTATGTCGCCCTTAAACTTCCGCAGATTGTATGCCGGAGGAAAAACAGAAGATGGTAAGCTGTTCCACATTCGCACTGTTCGGGATAAAAAAGCATCACGGAATTTTACTGTACGGCCGAAAGTAATTTGAAGGGTTAAAGGATGTACGCGGTTTGCAGCGCTAGTATTGCGTGAAGGAATCATTCTACAAGGGATTAGACTAGATATTTCATCAGAACATTGACCATGCATATAGCGATAAAGGAGCGAAAGGCATCCAACATTGCGGCGGTGCTCGTCGAGTGAGTCGATATGACAAGTTATTGCCACATCGCTAATGAGCTTGAAGGCTCTCTTTTGGACAATATCCAATGAAGCTAAGGTTTTGCGACCAGCCCCAGCCCATATATGAGAGTTGTATTCCATTCTAAGGCTAATGTAGGACTTGTAGAGGATCGCTAGATTTGACGGGCTGAAATATTTCTTATACCTTTTCAGAAATCCAAGACATTTCGATGCTTCTTTGGCAACAGAGAAGATGTGATCTGTCCAGTTTAACTTACTGCAAATATTAATGCCAAGAATACTTAGTGACGCTGAAATTAATGCTCCATCAGAAGAAACGGGTGTGGTTAAGGTATGATCTTGTTTTAATGAGATGAGACAGCTTTGGGTCTTGAATGCATTGAATTCGACGCGATTCGCTTTACCCCGAGCGAGGATATTGTTAAGATCGTTATTCAATGATCCAATCATGCATTTTAGTCAATTGTGACTGTTCTGACAGAATTTGAAAAAATAACAAGAAAATAAAAGAATACAAAACAATTAATGTCCATGGACGATCGATATTAGGTTCAAAGCATTCGTCTCGATATGGAGAATGCGGAAATATTATTTTCTGCCAAAATCGATCTAAACTGGAAGAGGTGAAATTTACTTGCAAAGTGAGCGTGTGAGCCCTCTTACGCGCGGTATAACATAGCTTAATTAATGGAGAGTTGTGCTCTCCATTCTTATCCTATATGCATATAAAGGGTATCCCGTATGTAGTCTGGCACCCCTGACACCCGAAGGCTATGGATATGCCATGCTTAGGAGAGGGGCGGGTCCCAATGTTTTTCGAGATAACGGGACTTAAAGATATTTGCATATGTTTTTATAGATCACCCTGTAATTTTTGAACGTTACACCCTACGATGATCATTTAAAAGTTCTCAGGTCTATAAATTTTTCCCTTTCTCCTCTCCATTTTGAAATTGTGGCTCAACAAAATTTAAATTTCGAAATTTAAACTCGTTTTTTTTTAACTACTATTAGTTTTCGCATAAAAATTCCAATTTTTTATTATTTTTGTTTTTATTCTGTCAAAACTGGCGCGATTGATCGAATTGTCAGAAAATTGGTTTCCAATAATCTTTAGGTGATCCAAATGTAATTTAATCATTTCTTCCATGGACATCGTGTTTTTTTAATTTTTATTATTTTCAAGTCTTATGCCCTCCGATTGTATGAACCCTCTATTTATAAGAATGATTTTTAGAGCGGGGTATAATCTACTAAAAAACAAAAAAAAAAACTTAATCTACCCATGAACAAAACAAGGCCCATTATTGCACTCATCTCTCTAACAATAGTCAGTTCCATTGTTTCTCTGATCGCGCCAAGTAAAAGCTTAGGCACCCAATTCCCATTGTATATAATAAATTCAAATAATAAACCTGAATATGAATGATAGCGTTCTCGTTCTCCGCTTATATCTCATAACGGCAAAACTATTCAGCTATTCAATTCAATACTTTTTTTTAATGAAAAACGGGAAAGAAACATGTTTTTTTATCTCCGCAGCTAAGATTTTTTCATCATTTTTTATATAGATGGCCTCGCCGGTCATATATGTTCGTTTGAACGCAGATATTTAGGTACTTTAAAATTGTTCTTTAGGATTTTAATGCATTATTGGTGGTCGATAAGTGTCCAAAAACATTGGATTGATTTGAATGTATCCGCATAAACGTAGATAATCTGTCTGTCAGGTGCCACCATATAATGCGTTTATTTTATGAGCTTAAAAATTATCTGTTCCGCTCTTGATAATAATTTTGCATGTGAGGCTCGATATTCATTTCCCTACCATCCCACCATCCTTCCTTCTTATCCCTTTAACTACATATATTTAACTTTTTCAATTAGGCAAGGATACTGCTGTAAGCTCTTCATATACGTTCTTTGCTAGTTTTTTATACTTTCTGGCATAGGTTTAAGATTTGGAAACTGGAATTCAAGAGCGTTATTTCCTGGCATTCAGCCTTAAAATTTGTTATATACATATCTAGCGACTTAATGGAAAAGTATATCACAATTTATTTCAAAAAACAATCATCATAAAAAAAGTCTTCACTTTAAAATGATCGACATACTCCGGTTCGCTTACGCAAAATGCAACTCTAGCACACCCAGCGAAAATAGCTTGAAAATCTCATTTACAGAAATTCCCTTTAGATATTTCGTTAGATTTAGATAAATAAAAGATCCAAAAACTATTAAAAGGATGCCATTTTGGGCTCAAATTCTACCGAAACATTTTCTGTAAATTTCTAAAAAAAAAAATGCGGCTGCGCTCATAAAAATTGTTGCTTCCAAAAATGCGTATAAATTGTAAGAAAAAATTTCTACTAGCATTCTAAGAAAAAATTGAGGGCTTCCCTACATTAGGTCGAAGGCGGGGCATTGATCATATATTGGAGCGGGGCATCGCCGTCGACCTCGAAATTCCAAGGAATAAATTTCCAGTAAATTTCTAATAAAAATTGTAGCCCGCCGTTGATCAGGTCGAGGCATTTCTGCATTGCTCTGGTAAAGCCTCGTTTCCACTTATACAAATTTTCTTACCCGACAAGTTTTGAAACAATTTGGCAACATTCTGTCTAAGTGGAAATGCTATATGAAAATTCAGACACATGTTGGAAACTTTTTCGATGTCGGCTGTAAAAACTCGCAAATTTGTTAGGTGGATTTGTTCATTTAAGTGGAAACGCTCATTTGTTGTGTTGGCTAAACTAGTGGAAGGCAATGGAGTAGAATGTACGAAGTTAAGCCAACAAGTTCGCGAGAATTTATTTAAATGGAAACACTTGTAAAGCTTAAGCTAACATGTCGGCTCCCAACAAGTACATAACATGTTGCCGAACAAGTTGGCACAATTTGTAAAGTGGAAACGAGGCTTAAAAGATAGAAACTTGGGAGTGGGGCGCTTGAACATCAAGAACATTTTCCTATTAATAACAACATTTCTTAGCTACATTTTTCGTCGTAGCTAACTAACTTGGTTACCAGAAATGATGATAAGGTTTTAATTTTTCTGATATGCGCTCTTTACCTGTATATTCACTTATATATGGTGATAGGTTATTTTAAAGTAGAGGTTTATGCGTTTTGAGTTCGATATTCATATCGAGCTGCTTGAGACAAGGTTTTTTTGGAATATTTATTTAAACATCTAAGGCAACAAATTAACGTTTTCTAATTTTTAAATTTGTTCCCCAACTTTTATTGAAAATGATTTAAAAACGAAAATTAAAAGATTGTTTTTTAATTTCTCTGGTTTGCGGAGCGGGGCTGCCACAAATTTGAACTAAATTAAATAAATTTTTAATATAAGCCTTTTGAAGTTATTAAGCAGAAAATAACGGCTTCCGATTTTTAAAGTTCTACTTATATCTACGACAATTCGATGCAATAATTTGTTTTACCTGCATTTTACCCATTAAGAAAGCAATCTATTGCATCAAATTTTCACAAAACTAAGTAGAATTTTAAAAATCGGATAACGTTATTTTCTGCTTATTAACTTCAATAAGCATATGTTAAAGATTTATTTAATTTAGTTCAAATTTGAGGCAGCCCCGCTCTGTAAACCAGACAAATTAAAAAAAATCCTTGAATTTTCATTTTTAAATCATTTTCAATAAAAATTGGGGGACAAATTTTAAAATTAGAAAACGTTAATTTGTTGCCTTAGATGTTTAAATAAATATTCCATTAATCAATTTGCGATTTATTCAAAAATCTTAACTCCACGCCCATCTTGCTAACTGTGCACCGAGTTGTCCCAATTATGACATAGACCCAGCCTTAAATAAATAAAGTAAAAAAACTGCAGCCCTAAATTCCTGAGCAAGAAAAATATCACATTAGATGCGTTTTTTTTATCTCTCGGATCTGATCTAGTTCAATTTTATGTACGTAAAACAACAACAATGGATCACGCATTGTACATACACGTACATAAAATTGAGCCGGTTCAGATTAGAGAGATAAAAAACGCAGCTATTGACAGGCTCTAAAACTTATCTATAAAATAAATTTTAAATTTTCACCCTAGAGTGTATGGTTCAGAGGTTAAAGGTTTATTTATAAAAAATAAAGCAAAAATCTTTAACTGCTACTCCTTCCAAATTGTTACAACTTAGCTCCATCTGCCACACAATATTTTGCTTATCCAGATCTATCCATGTAACTAAACCGCTTTAATGCCTACTCTAAGCGGCATTTGAATAACCACTAACTTGCTTGGCAACTAAAGTGTATTGGATTAGAGGACTCTGTATTTAAAATGCAGCAACTGTCACATGAGTAGAATCATAGATGGCATAAGAACTAGATGTCGCATAGATTACCAGAGAAAAGTATACAGATTTTAAATCGCTGGTCCATTCCGGAATAGACCACAACATGTTTCAGAGGTGCTGAGAACAAATGTTCCCTTAACAGGAGTTTTGTATACATTTGGTCGACTCCCTCAACATGATAGATGAGGGAAAATATAAATCACTCGACGTATCTATCATCATTTCTCTTTTCATGTTACTGATCAAACTAAAGGAATGAACAACATATTAGGTGCGGTGGGTGGAGCGTAAACGCACTCACATCACAGCGATCTTCATTCAACAGATGATGGATCGGTCGCTGTGGTGACTGGAGAATAGTCTACGAATAGCGAACTAAAGGAAGGGAACCGCAAAGTTGTGTACGTGAATCAAGCATTTTAATTGTGTGCAAACGTATACAAGACGTTGGCAAAGGACAGGGCCATAGCCAAACTAATAATAATAACATACAGAGCAGTGCCTCGCTCCAATATAAAATAATTAACAATGCCTCGACCTGACCCGGGGGTTACACCTGCAAGTACAGCTTGCATGCAACTTGCACTGCCATACTTCTTGCACGTGTAATCCAACTGCCATGCAACTTTCAGCGAACTTGCATGATGAAAATTCATGGCAGCTGGGAGATAGTAATTTGACATTTATACAGTTTTCAAAATGGCGGAAAAGAAATGCTTGAGAGAAATTGATAAATTTATACTAGGAAAATGAGATTTTCAGGGATCTTTGGTATTACATCATTTACCAATACCTTCCTCTCAACTTTTTCTTGAGTTTTTATCGTTCTGCTTCTTCGTTTATTGCTATAATTTACCAATCTACGCAAGACTTTACATCTCAATGCCATTTTTTAAATAAACGTGCATGCAAGCTAATAAGACATCAACCGAACTGCCTTCTGCTGTCAAGTTTAAAATCGCGTTGGAAGGGAGGCTTGCATGCAAGCTGTACTTGCAGGTATAGCCACCGGGTGATGTTGGGAAGGCCGCAATTTTTTCTTAGAAATTTACTAGAATATTTTTTGCTTATTTCTTGGCTACTCGTCTACGCCCATAGCAATTGTTGTCGCCCTCCAAAAGTGCGTATAAATTCTCTAGGGAAAAGTTTTCCATTAAATTTCTAAGAAAAATTGCGGCCTTTCTTCCATCAGCTTGAGGCATCATTGATTTTATATTAGAGCTCTTGGCCTCGGCCAATGCATGATAATTCGAAGGAAGAAATTTCCAGTAAATTTCTAAGAAAAAATTGTGGCCCCCTTTTCATCAGTGGTAATGGTGATTTTGAATGGCGCGAGGCATTGCTGGCTTACCCTTTATGCACGTCAAGTCGAGGCATCGTCGAGGCATTGTTAATTTTATATTCTAGAAAAGCGTTGCATATTTTAGTTGTCTAGACTTTGTATGGTATTAGCACTCAGTACAGCGACATGGGAAGAAAAATGATGAGAGTTGAGTCGAGTGATTCATATTTTCCCGCATCTACCATGTTGAGGCAGTCGAATTACTGTTAAAGGAACATTTGTTCTCGGTGCCTCAGAAACATGTTGTGGTCTATTCCGGAATGGACCAGCCATTTAAAATATGTATACTTTTCTACGGTATGGTATGCGACATCTAGTTCTTATGCCATCTATGGTAGGATGCTTCTGTAATGTGACTGTACTTTCTCTTTCAACTATTTTAACTAATACACTAGTCAATTTTTAATGCAAAGGTTCCTATATAAGTCTAAATTGGAAGAAAGAGAACTAAAGGCTGAAACACAGTGCGGGCGTACACGACTTCGACTCAGCCGACGTTTGATAACTTCGACATAGTGAATTTTAACATAACACTGTGCGAGCGTTTGATAACCTCTTCGTAGTGAGCTTTCGTTTTAACACAGTGTAATGCTTGTTACTTTTATTTTCTGACTTTTATGTGTTGTCAATTTAAATTATGGATACTGATAAATTAATTGAAATAATTAATTTGATTTATAAATTAACTCCGCATCTCGCACCAAACAAATCAATTTTTCTTGCGACATTTTTATTTATTTTATTTATTTATTAAATCATTTAAATATCCCCAGTTTCTGAAATTGCACTACACTCAAATCAGCTGCTGGCTGTAAGCAACGAAAATCATGTTACCAAATGCCAAAAGCTGCGCTGGAGTAGAAACTATTCCTACCCCAGCGTTTGCTCAGCGCAGTGGGCGCAGCCGACTTCACCATTGGAACATGCCCAATTTCTTCTCATGTATTCTACAGGAATTCTCAAACGCCGGCTGCGCTCGCGCTCGCACTGTGTTTCAAAGTTGCGCTAGAGTAGAAGCTAGAGCAACCTCAGCGCAGTGGGCGTAACCGACTTCGCCATTGGAACATGCCCAATTTCTTCTCATGTATTCTACAGGAACTGCCAAACGCCGGCTGCGCTCACGCTCGCACTGTGTTTCAAAGTTGCGCTAGAGTAGAAGCTAGAGCAACCTCAGCGCAGTGGGCGTAGCCGACTTCGCCATTGGAACATGCCCAATTTCTTCTCATGTATTCTACAGGAACTGCCAAACGCCGGCTGCGCTCACGCTCGCACTGTGTTTCAGCCTTTACAGCATGAGCAAACTTGTACTATAGGAAAAGGGCAGAATGACAAACAAAACTATTTCCGCAAGAAAAAAAAGCTAAAATCAATTTGTTCCACTTCCCATGCCATTCGGCTTGGTAGAACTGTCAAACTGTCACAAACATTATTACAGCACTTTGTCTGTTACACTGTCCATGGAACGAACACCACTTTACAATCAAACAGCAATGGAAGAACACATTTGCAGTACTTTTTCTGAGATATGTACTTACATAAAACTAATACTTCTCCCAACCATTGTGCAACTAGCTACTGCTCGCCCATTTACTTCCGTATCATACTTAATAGTTTCCTCTTATGGTAGAAATTTTAAGGTTTTTTTTTTGTAAAATTCTAAAATCCACTTTTCAGAAGTTTGTTCTAAGCTGGTTTACTGTATGTATACTGTTATTGTGTCATGATTTTACATATGTGTTTCCCATTTTCTGCGTGCCTATGGACCTGAAGACTTTCATCGACTCATACGTTCCTACAGTCATACATAATTTATGAAGTGGTTATCGAGTTCGTTCTCCCATAGCATGTGAGAAATACTCCTTGCAAATTAGAATTCGTCGAGTAAATCAACAAATTATTTTCTACAAGAAAAGATTTCTTCCACTCTATCCTATCCTTTGGAATACTCTGTAACTCTCTGAACCTATTTAAAATTGCAGCAATTCCCATGAGGGATTTAAGAGAATTGATTTATTAATCCAAATTCAAATTCAAAGAGCATTTATTTATGAGCCCCTGCTTAAAGCAACGTACAACCGTGGACATTCCGATTTACTACAACTTAGAAATAGATTACAATGGCAAAATAAATAAAAAAGTAAAAGTAAAGGTAAACTAGTCGACTATAACATGTTCAATATTTGATTTAGATATTAATAAACAGGATAGCTCTTACTGCTAATGGACCATAGTACGTCCTCACAGATTCTTAATTAGTAGAAAAGAGGACAGTTGGACAGTGGATGTTAGCGGCATTTAAATAATGGGAAAGAAAATTATTTATGATAAGATCAGATACCAATCTGAAGTATTAAAGTAAATCACACAATCAAACTAAATTAAATTCAATTCAATTCTATTATATTAAACTAAATTATAATCCAATTTTTTTTTAATGCTAACTGTATTGTATTAACTATTAACTATGTCTAAAGCCGGAAATGGACCCATCTTTGGTATTCGACCCACCCTCAGCATGTTTCTTAAATACTCATTTATGTACTAAGTTCCTTAATTATTTATTATTTCTTTGCACGTCTGACCCAGACACCCCACTGTTGGCAATCTCAATGATTTGACAAGTAAGCAGTAGGTGGGCTGATATTATTTAATATTTTTATAGTCAATGAGCCGTCCTTTCAACTGATTAGGCAGCACTAATCACGGTCATTGCTTCATTGCTGAACTACTTGTTAAGACTAATTTCTCTAACCTCGCACGGTAGTTGGTTCCGACTAGTAACTCCCCGCAAGAAAATATTCCTGCTCCCGAATTGGGTGTTTACACGTCGATAGATTAACCACGACCATTTCTTCTGCTCCATGAAAATCGACCTCTCACGTATCCAAGTAGCAGACCAGGGGGCCTATTCTTGAATAACGAAGGCACATTCCATATTCGTTATACTGTCAAAACCATTCGGAATCGACACATGTGGTATTCTTGAAATCCGCATTCGTTATATACCGAACGCAAATCCTTCGTTATTTAACGAGTGGGTTCAACCATTCGTTATGCCAAACGAAGAGTGAATCGGCTGCTACTTTACGGGTGATAATAGGAGATAAAAGATGTGCGAAAATTTCATATGCTCAAAAAACTAAACTAATTGAGTTTTTAGAGGAAAACCCGAAACTAAAATTTGGTAAATACGATAACTCTTTCAGTTCAAAAGATTCCACGGAATTGTGGCAAAATAAAATCAGTATTAAATTCCATACCCGGAGCGCAAAAGAACTAGAAAAGTTTTTTTTTTATATTATATTCAAAACAAAGCTAATAGAAAATGTCCAGAGTTAGCAGGATTTAAAATGTGTGGTGAAAGGAAAATCTGCGGCGGCAAAAAAAAAACATTTGCATGTCACTGGTGGAGGTTCTCCTGCAAAATTTTTACTATTTAGCGTTGAATTAAGGGTGCAGGAAATGATTAATTGATAGTCCATAGATTCTTTAACGATTTCAGACGCAAACAATAATGACAATTGACTGAAGCTAGCCATTTTTTACAAATTACATTTTAAAACATGAAACAGCTGACAATATTCAATATGTAAATTGACAGATTTAATCCTACCACACTCGTTATGTTGAAAACTTTTTCACCACTTCGACTTTATAACGATGAGGTTCAAGAATACGAACGGGGTATTCGATTCGTTATCAACCATTCGTTATATAACGAATTCGTAAAAACCATTCGTAATTCAAGAATAGGCCCCCAGATCTTGCCTTGTGTATAAATGACAGTACCTGCAGTTCATATAAACATTAAAGCGATCCTGGCAGAAGAAACTCAAGCAAAGGTCCAACATGATCTATTCTTCTCAGACTAAATAAATAACGAGCACAGGTCTTAAGGGCTCTTAGAAGTTTTGAAATTCCCGCTTGTGAGAGAGGGTAAAAAACTATGTCCGCATACATAAAATGAGGCAGTATAAGTGCCCTGAAAAGCTGCAGTCTTGTGGTCTCATCGAAGTGCGGAGAGGCTGCGTATAGTGACCGAAGTCCAAAGTAAATACGTGAGCACATAAGGTTAATGTGTGCTTTAGGGTCCATGAGAAGACCTAGATTTTTGACGTATTTGTTATTTAAGAGAATGTTGTGCCCCAAGATGAATAGGTTAGATACTTCAGATATTATATTTGGTACATTTTCTTGTCTAATGGTGTAACCAATCGCCTGAGTTTTAGTTGGGTTCAGCGAAAATTGATTAATTCTCGCCCAATCCACAATTTCCTCTAGTGTCTCATTGATTATTGTTACCGTCTCTTGTATTCTGTCGGCCTGCCCTCCAATATAGATCTGCACATCATCCGCATAGATGTAATGATTCACCCTGTTAAGAGTCGTGCAGATATCATTAATGTAAAGTGAAAACAATAATGGAGACAGCACAGCACTCTAAGGTATGCCAGATCTTAGCCATCTCAACGAGGAGAGTTCATCCCTAGATTTTACCATAAAAGACCTCCCCTCCTCCTATCTACTGTCTACTGTCATCCGCAGATGGTCAAAAACGTACGTTCTGATATGCCAATTAAACATGTAATTATTAATTGAATTATTAACATTGGGATTCACTTGTCTTATTACGTCGAGCTCTTTAATTACTGAAGCATTTCCGTATTTCCTTTCAGCCTTGTTAAGTACAATTTTTCATAATTCCTATCTTGCTACGATTATTAAGGTGGCAACTTTCTGTAGGTAAACATATTTCGTTACATTAACTTAAAGCACCCAAGCGTGCGGAACATATCTTCGCCTTTTCAAAACTTCTTTGCGATTTCTCGATATACAAAAACGCAATTAAATATATTTTTTTCTTTTTCAGATGATTCTGATCACTATTATGAGCCGTTATTTGTATTGGGACAAAATGACCTAAATGAGTCGGCGTCATCCAAAACAGAAACAAAAGCAATATCTGATCCTCCCTCTCGTCGGCGTCAGCTTCCGACACTAATAATGCCAGACAGTAGCTACCATCATCATAAAATTGGGGAAAATTCCTACTCTGATGAATATGATTCGTTCGATACCGATGATGACACAGACGAAGATGTCAAGAAGGTAAGAGGAAACCAGTAACAACCGATTTCGTAATAACTATTCACTTCTCATTGTATTGTACTTTCACAACGAATTCACTGACCGTGAACTCTCGTTGTGTCTGTGCTAAGATGTTTGCTTCTGTAAAGATTAGATAATTAACCCATTGTCTTCAACTAACCTCATCGACTTTCCATTGAATGTATATATATATTTTTTCAATTTTCAGCATGATAGCGGAGTAGACATTAGCAACGCCAAATTACCAGATCCACCGGCCTCAACGAATCAAGTGTACGCGTTCGTTAAGAAATTTAAAAATTTCATTTCGATACGGAAACCATCTACATCGTCATCTTCGCCTAAAACTCCGGATTATCATGGAAAACCCTACGAAAATACACAATTTTACGTCAGTAATGAAAACGAATATCAAAACGTTCATTTGATGTCACAGTCACAATCCAAGTCACAGAAATCGACTAAGGTAAAAACACCAAAGGTCTTGAAAAAGGCTAGTAAGCAAACTTCCATGTGCGAAGATCCCTATGAAAACACTGAATTTCACACTCCTAGAACACCTATAAATACTACAAATCAAAACCTAAACGCAAGCTCTAGTCCGATACTGAATCATCCAGATAAATCTGAAAGTATGTCGCCACTTGATTCGATTAGCCGCAAAAAATCCAAGTCTGGAAAAAGCTTTAAATCGAAATTTCGGAAGAGCCTTGCCAGTCCCGATCCCGGTCAGAATATAGGAGGTGCATTAAATGGTACGCGAAGTACCTTCTACATATCAGATTCGGTCGACATGGATTCTGGAATCTTTGAGAAAAATCCCCAGAGCGATACAAATTTGTCCCAGTCGTCTGTAAATGAAACCATCCCACAAGAGAAAAGTGCAACTGTCGTCAGAAAAAGTAAAAAGACTCACAGTCCAGATTTGAATAGGAGAAAAACAACGATAGGGATTCGCCCTAATAACCCTCCTCCACCACCACCCATAGAAAAAAAATTACAGAAGAAACGTACTTCAACCACGTCGTGGTATGCTGAATGTGGAGTTTTCAAAGCAAACAGTAATAACAACGATGTCCTATTAAGGGATGGACGTAAGGATCGCGAAAGTAACACTTCATGGTATGCCGAAGCTGGACTATATCAAACAAGTGGAGCGTCTGTGGCTAGTTCTAGTGGCAGCTCAGGAGTCTCTACTGGTGGCGAGGGTGGTACTGGAGATGAAAATTCTCACAGCATGTTTTCAAATGAACCGCTCTACCAAATCTATTCTGCTGCCAAACTGGAGGTTGTTCTCGATGATTTCAATTATAGGTTTTCTGATTTAAAATAAAATTTACTATTTTAGTCAATATCTCGTGATATGGAAGATCAAGAGTCTATAGATGGCTACGAAGAAATTGGAATACATACTAAAAGTGAAAGTGGAAAGAAAGCATCACGGCCTACAGCGCTTCAGCTAGTTGGCCCTAAACAAGGACCTTCTCGAACACTGTGGAGTGAGATTCCTGAAGTTATTAACTCAGAAATTTTAGGTAAGTTTGTTTCTTCTAAAAAACTATGACTAACAAAACTCGTATTCCATCTTCTACGACTAAAATTAAATTCGTTTTATAGCAACTCTTACTCCAACAGAACGTCGCCTCCAAGAGGCCAAGTTCGAGATTCTAACTTCCGAAGCTAGCTACTTTAAATCTTTGAATCTCCTCCGAACACATTTTATGAATCATCCAGCCTTTAGAGATACAACGATCATAAGTTCCAGTGATCGAAAAACACTTTTCTCGCATATTGTGCCGGTCCATGAATGTTCAGATCGATTGCTTAGTGATCTTGAGAGTTGCTGGCAAGACAATATCATGCTTTTGGGACTAAGCAAAAGTCTCTATAAGCACGCCGACAAATACTTCCATGTTTACATTAAATTTTGCGAACATCAGGGTAGAATGGATCGAATCTTACGAAGACTCAAGGAAACAAAAGGAATATTCTACCAAACTCTGGAAATTCTTGAAGCCGATCCTGTTTGTTGTGGTACGTCAAAATAATCTATGAAATTGCATTCTGTATATGTATATAACTGTATTTTAATTTTCAGGACTAAATCTGCACTCTTTCCTAATGCTTCCAATGCAAAGAATAACTCGTCTACCGCTTCTTATCGATGCTGTTTACAGTAAGCTAAAGACAGACGATGATGAATACGATGACTGGAAGATGACTTTAGCAATTCTAAATAAAACTGTTTCACAATGCAATGAGGCAGCAAATCGCTGCGAACAGGCATACGAAATTGAAAGAATCTCAAGGCAAATAGATTTTCCATCCAATATAAGATCGATAGCTATAGCTCCAGCAGGTGTTCCGGCCATAGGCACAAAACCCAGAACTTTAGTGAAGAAGGGTGAGCTAGTCCACTTGATCTGGAGGGGGGAAGATGCAAAATTGACTTTTGGTAAAAAGTTCGCAAAATGTAATATCTACGCTTTTCTCTTCACCGATTTGTTGGTTTTGACAAAGCGAAAGGGTGAAGAACAATTTTTGGTATTTGACTATTGTGCACGATCGATGCTAACAGTTTCATCTGGTGAAGTTATACCACAATTGCCAACCAAAGAAATAACTCAAGCCGGCAAAAATCTTCTACTGGTTACGCTTCTGGAAAACTACGAAGGCAAAACTGTTGAAATGGTGAGTAAAATTGAAGCTCTCTGAATATTAGCTTTGAAATTCATATTCATAATTTCTTTTTTCAGTTGGTCTCTTGCCCATCAGTATCAGAACAACAGAGATGGCTGCAAGCAACAGTCCCTCCAGAGCCAGAAACTCCTGGTGAAAAACTATACGAACAATGGGACTGTCCTCAAGTTATCGCAAAGCATGAATATTGTGCAACTGAACCGGATTTGCTGAGTTTGGAAGGCGGCGATGTAGTTAACGTAACCCGAAAAATGGCAGATGGTAATGTAGAAATAATTCTTTAGCATGGATCCTCGATTAATCCTCAATCGAGAAAATCTAAGTACATACATACTTCACAGTTACAACTTTTTCGCGGCGTACAGGTTGGTTAAATCAAACGCCAAATACTTATTTGAACCCAGCTCCCTTCGCTGCTATGTTCCAATATGCGTTCGCCATATTTCATGTGACTATCTTGCACAAATAGGCATACAATTAATAAATAACTCTTGCTTTACTACTTTCATATGAAATTTTTAACAAACGCAAATCCTTTCATGCATATTTTCGTTATTATTGTTGTTTGTTTGAACAGTGGAAAACAATCCAAATGTTTCATTCAATGTCGTTTTAGAGCTGAAGTGTTTGTTTTGCAAATATGTATAAGGTAATTGCATGGTGATATCACATCCGTGGGAATTACCGTAGTATGTATATGGTAGGAAGAGCTATTTATAAACCTAAACAATTCTTTAATCCCCATGTTCGCAATTTTTCCTAGCTCAATTTCGACTTTACTTCACCTAAATAATATTTACAAAAGTCGTATATACGGAACATGTGAATTTTCGGCATACTTGTCAAAGAGATAATGTCCAATAATAACAGCCAACAGGCAAAACTATTCTATAATATAATATAATAGCATATCAATCTCCATCGAAACGAGAAATCTCCTGCGAAATACACAGAAAATCTGGAACAAACACATTTCTGGTTATTTCGTTTGCGGTACTCAAAAAAAAAACACTGCAAGAATGGCCTACATATGGATTCACCAAAACTCTCCACTTTTTTTCATTTCGATTACGAATATTTCAGGGCATTTATTTTAAATTACTAGAAGACTATTTTTCCGTACAAAAGGCAGTTTAAGCCTTATGACGATTTATATTCAATTTAATTTAATTAATCACTTTTTCACGTGAACGCATCCTTTACAGGTGCTTAAATGTGTGATCAATTTTTCAGTTGATTACTCTCAACCTACATATAGAAAAATTATTTTTGAGAGTTTTAGAAATGGACGCAACATGGAAAGCTGTATCAATTGAGATAGGTCAAAGTTTCAGTTGCTTCTTATCCACACAGAATAATTCCTATTTTCGGCTTACTTTTCTTAACACTCCACTATAACCCAATATGTACCTCGAGCGAAATAAAATTTTTTTTGGCTGCCAAATTCACTAGTGGAATCGAATCGAAAATAACAACCAATCAGTATGGTAGTTTCAATTTTTGATTTGACTAGGACGCACTGCCCTAAAGTTAATATAAAATATTTTTACACTTTAAGCACACGATAGTATCCTGTGGAAGATATCCTATGAGAAAACCTCAGCCTCTGTTCTCTGATCCATTTTGGATCCATAGGTGAAAATATGTATTTCTGACTGCAAATCAGTCGATTACCTTCGCCCTCCTCTGTACTCTGAATTACCATGTACGTAGAGACTTTTGCGAAATTTTGCATTAGAGTTATTTAGTCGCTTGGAAAGTTTTCTGGATTAGCAATTTATAGTATATCGTAGGCTTAACGGAATAATTCTTGCATTCTACACAATCAAAGTTGGCGGCGTTTCATAATGCGCTGAATTCAAGTGATTCGCCACGAAGTAGTCTCTTAAAGAACACCCCTCAGATGATAACATCGTTTCATCGTCAGTAACCATGAATCTTTCTACGGATGTGTAGCTCCGCAGTGTTCAATGCGTGGATGCGTTATCCATTTATTCAACACATTTTCCTCCAAGCTTACAACCCAATGGATGCCGTTTTAACGATCTCTTATCAGTCAATGTCTGAATTAAACTTTAAATCTAATATAATATGTAAATGTGGTTGTTCTAAATTTTTACATAGGGAAGGTAACACAGGTGCTTGGAATAAACGAGAAAATGTTGCAATAACAGTGAACTTATTAGCAAGAAACTTAGCTTTATCTATATCACGTATAGAAGAAATGAACAACTTTGTTCACAGGAGTTAATGAAATAGATCCAGGTAGCTTTAACTCCCTGTATTCTAAGATGCTGTATTCGTTAATACTAATACCATATTTAAGGTCATCAAGTAGAGTGAATTTGGTATCAAAACAAGTTATCGGACCAATGGTCGTCACTCAAACATAATCTAAACTTTTAATAACGACAAGACTGATACGTCAAATATCCATAGTTGTACATACTCCACCAAAAGTATAAAATATGTGAGAAATTAAAGTATTTATAGCCGGTATTACAAACTACATTTAGGCAATTGAAATGTGATAGATAGTGTGAGTGATTTTTCACTCAGCAGCTTAGAGTCGTCCTCAGATTGTGATAAGTCTTACATTATTTGTCAAGAACTAGATGTAATTCATGGAATTGAAATGAAAGAGAAAGAAGTTCTAAGTTTCTCTACTATATGTGAACCTATGGAACTGTGCGTCTGTTGAGGCTTTCCTCGTATATCTCGATATAAATCCACTATCACCTCTTTCGATAACCAGGAATAATATGCTCGTCCCTACTAATAAGCAGAACACAGTTTGAATAGGAATACCTTAATGTTATGTTTTTCTTTGTATGAATTCAAATTCAATGGTTAATGCTGCTGTGAATGGCTTAAGATCTTATACGAAACTTGTCACGGTTTTACTGCGATAAAAACGCAACGTCATCTCCTGTAACAAAAACCTGCTAATATCTGCTCGATTATTTATTTGCTAGATTATTTTCATATCTGCCATGTTTTGTTGGCTCTGCTCCTACAGAAATCTAGAAAATAATTCTAATATAAACTTTATGTTCTTACGTTTTTAGGCTGGTATCAAGGTGAACGGATCCGTGACGGTGCAACAGGATGGTTTCCTGGGAGCTACACAGAGGAAGTGAATTCTCCACATGTCCGGGCGAGAAATCTAAAGCAGCGTTACAGGCTGCTGACATTGACGGCATCATATCTCGAGTCCCAGAAGCGAAAAAATTAATTAACAGTTCAACCATCCATTGCTGCCGATCCAGATACTTTTATTAACTGTAAAAAAAAAACATTTTGAGATTGTGATAAAATGACCTTAAGGAAATTCCTCTCGTGCGATTTAGCTTAATAAGGTTTTTCATGTAAATATTAGTCTATAACGAAGTCGAACGTGTTATAATTTAGAGCCTCTAGAAGAGTAGCGCTCTATTCTACACCATGTTGTTGTTTTGTTTTAAAACATTTATGTAGAATTTCCAAAAAGAAAATAATTTAAGTAAATTTGCGTTTTACTGTCGTCATCTGTTCTTTTAACGAGTGCCTTGTAGCAATGCTGTATTTATGTATACATAATGTTACACCTACAAACATTCTTTTCAATTTTAGTCCTTTTCGTTCTATCTGTGTCATTTGTATTTGATTAAATAAAATTATTAAAGTAAACGTTTAAAATTAATTTAATTAATCTTTGAATATTTTTGATTTATTTCATTTGTACATTAATACGAATATTGAAACAAAAAGAGTAATGCTAATGGAACAGGGCGAAACGAAAAATCACTTGAAAAGGTTTGCCTCCCAGTCCATTCCTCAATCTACTATTACCAAAGTAACGGAAATGTGCAGCTCCCCACACGTAACCCTGAAGAAGTTTTTAGTACGGACTAATTAAAGGTTTCGCAGAGAGCCCTCCTAAAGGTAATTTATATACACAAACAAGTCACAATAAGACCTAGATTTTTGGGATCCAATCAGGACATGGCAACGTGGCTGAATCTGAAGAAGATATGCAAACCCACCAGCGAACTGTATCGATAAGAATGTTTCCTTTGGAATAATTTTGATGATGACTAAGTCAAAATTATGACAGACATAAATATGCTCTATGTACTTACATTTTAGGTATCATATATTAATCACCACCAGTTCTATAATTTTGCTCGTACCTATTAAGTTTAAAAAAAAGATAAAGTTTGGTTACTTTTTCTCACATTACCTGCGATTTTTTATCTCTGTGAGCTGATCCGGTTCAATTTTATGTACGTAAAACAACAACGATGATTATAAAAAAAAACGCAGCTAATACATCTTTGGATAAAAACATTTTCTTTAACGTTTCAACCTCTCGTCTTCTCTTAAACTTTGTTTTGTTTAAATTAATTAGCGAAAAAAATCGCTCAGCGCAGATGTTTGAGGCTATAAAAGAATATTAAAAATTAACTTGAGAATTCTTCACTTAATGGATAAAATTTGCAAATCTTTTATTATGTCTACAATCTGCCAATTGTTTATTATTTGTTTTGCTTAAATTCACTGGGTTTTTTTTGTTTTGTATGAATTTCAGTCTAATGTTTTTGTTTTGTATGAATTTCAGTCTAATAAAGACGAAAAATTTCCAGCTTAAAGTTTTACTTAGGTTATCCGTGTGCCATACGACAACAAGGGGAATAATCACCTAATTTGAAAGTTGCAATGATAAATCTTGCTACCATATAATTCATACTTGCTTTTGTTAAAAAGTATTTATATGGGCAAATCATCGAAGTTCTGTGGTAGGCGATCAGAAATAACCACACTGATGAGTACTCTCTGATAGCTGGGTTGAAAAGTTCGATGTTTTTTCTGCATCTCAATGCATTTTGTAAATTCATTGGGAAAAAAAAATATTTATACTACCTTTTAACAAATTTCTATGACATAGCTCGAATATATTATATACAAAGTTTTACAAAGTCATTTACATTTCTTTCTTCCTTTATCACTAGTAGCAATTATTATACAATTGAAACCCCTTATATATTAATGAATTCTGTGTATCTGATCTATTGCAGCTAAGTAATCTTTTATTTAGATCTGCATTCCTTAGATTATATGGCTGCGCATCCGTCACCAGTGTTATTTTCTCTCTTAAATAAGGCGGCAGATCCCCGTTCTTGATCCTAAATATAAATTTCAACACATTAAGATCAATTCTCTGTGTCACATTCATCCACTTAAGAGTTGAGACAAAACCCTCGAGAATGCTTCCCGAGCCATGAAACAGAAATCTTTATGTGTGCGTTCGGAGTCCGTTCTCTAAAATGTTCTATATTGATGCTTATGGAAAAGTACCAAACATTGACTTTATATATGCCATAGAGCCTAAACTACTCCCCATACAGGAAAATAGTCTTCTAGTAATTTAAAGCTTGGTTCCTTATCTTCGCAAAGGCTACACTTCCTATATACCTTACTTAACAAAATAATGAAATAGATTTGATTACAAAGTAACCTTACCATTTTACGCTCAATACCTCTCAGCTGAGTAATAATTGCATGTGTGTATGTGCAGCCGGAGTCCGAATCTGTAGGCAGCTACATTCGATATCATCAGCTCACGCAAAACCCTCGAGAATACTTCACAAGCCATGAAACAGACTCCCTTCCTACCGCATGCGAGGCCCCCGTAGTCCTTACATTCTAAAATATTTGCAGTGTTCTTATGTAAAAGTGACAAAAGTTTGATTTGAATAGCTCCTCCGCCCTAAACTACTCTTCATACAGAAAAAAGGTGTTCCATTAATCTTAAGCTTGCTTTCTTATCTTCCGAACTGTAATAAAATTTTCATACCTTTCCTAACAAAATTATTTAAAAAAATTTATCTTAACCAAATGACTACGATTCCTCAAACAAAAATTCTCAGCTGAGTAATCATTATGATGTCGGTGTGCCGTCATGGCATGCCGTGGCCTGATGATATCGAATGTAGCTGCCTACAGATTCGGACTACGGCTGCACATAAACACATGCAATTATCACTCAGCAGAGAGGTATTGAGCGTAAAATGGTAAGGTTACATTGTAATCAAAACTATTTTATTATTTTGTTAAGTAAGCTATATAGGAAGTGTAGCCTTTGGGAAGGTAAGGAACCAAGCTTTAAATTACTAGAAGACTATTTTCCTATATGGATAGTAGCTTAGGCTCTATAGCATATATAAAATCAATGTTTGGCACTTTTCCATAAGTATCAATATAGAACATTTAAGAGAACAGACTCCGAACGCACACATCTAGATTTCTGTTTCATGGCTTGGGAAGTAATCTCGAGGGTTTTGGCTCACGGCACAGCGACTTTACAATGATTACTAGCTGAGAATTTTTGTTTGAGGAATCGTAGTCATTTGATAATTTTTTTAGGAAAGGTATGAAAATTTTATTACGGTTCGGAAGATAAGAAAGCTTAAGTTTAACAGAACTCCATTTTTCTGTATGAATAGTAGTTTAGGGCGGAGGAGCTATTCAAATCAAACTTTTGTCACTTTTACATAAGAACAATGCAAATATTTTAGAATGTTTGTGTTTAATTTTGCTAATATATGTTTGTATCTACCATGTAACTCGCTAAGATGTGCCCAACGCTCAGCGTGCTTTTGGCGCGGGTGCTCAAATAAATAAATGTTTATGTTTATGTTTATGTAAGGACTACGTTGGGCCTCGCATGTGATAGGGAGGGAGTCTGTTTCATGGCTTGTGAAGTATTCTCGAGGGTTTTGGTTGAGACCATCCACCTAATTGATGTGTGTCTACTACATTGAAAGATTATCCTCATTGCCCTATTTCGTAACCCCCGGAATATAATACAAGCCATGAAGTCGCCGAAGGCACCGACACATTAAAAGGCCTTAACGTGCCGGGTACAGCATGCAGTAAGAGCTCACTCTCATTGCTTTTTGTATACTCGTCATGGAGGAAAAACTAAAATTTCATTTTAAACAGGTCCTAAAGCCCAAAACTGTCGCTCACACAGCAAAATGAAGTTAAAACAAATTGCAGCCAAATATGTTTTCTTTCTAATAATTTAAAACAAAAATAGCATGTAGAACAAATTTACGGAAATTATAGCGTTTGAACAAAATACAAGCAACTTTTATATAAAAAACGCCTTCAATACGACAAGGCAAGAAGACTGTGGATGTCGCCTGCTGACCGGCCCGTTGCTCTCTTTTTTCGACTTTGTTCATGGCTTGTATCTTGCGGGGGTTACGCTGTATCACATATTCACAGCACGTAATGATAATTAAATTATTAGATTATCATCTCAAATCACAAGTAATGATCTGCATAGCCCTCCGATCAGAATTTCCACAATATCAAAAATGGCCAAAACTATTTGCTTGCAGTAGTATTAGTATTCTGCTCGTGCTTCAGTTCGAAACTTTGCATTTCGGAATTTCCCCCCCCCCACCGCGAATGCCGTAAAAAGTGCAGAGTGTACGCCTAGGGAATGTTTATCATCGTTTGTCATCAACTAAAACTGAGGCATACTGCTGCGTGTGGGCTCCAGCTTATAACTGCACTTCTTCACATCGTGTGTAGAAGTACCATATTTCGAAAGACCTAGACCGAATCGAAAAAATAAACATAGAAGAAGAAGAAAGCATGTGTCTATTTCTGTTTATTGTTTTCTCACATATGTCGATATTTTTAAACGTGGAATAAGGTGCTTAATCTTTTAGCAGTTAGAATTCGTTTTTTTTATAAAAAATTTACTGGTGGCTTTTGCAAGATAAAGCTGCCAAAAACGGCTAGTTTTAATAGTTCCTATGAAGGAATAACTTTTTAGTCTGGCGAATACTAATGAACGGCAGCCAAAGTTTTCATACCCCATCATTTGGGGACGAAGTATTTGAAATTCCTGTCGTCCCGGCTCCGTTGGAGCGTAATAACAAATTGGGTGATCTCGCCCAGGTAGGTACTGGCTCTAAAAGTTTTAATTATAAAATATTTAAATATATATATATGTATATATTTCAGTCAGCTGATTGCAGTACAAACGTGTACACGGATGTCACGATGAGTGATGTTTCTGATGAAGGTACACGAAAAAAAGCGCGAGATCCTCATGAACCGCAAAAACCAGTATCCGCGTATGCTCTTTTCTTTCGCGATACACAAGCTGCTATTAAAGGACAAAACCCCGATGCATCTTTTGAAGAGGTATCTAAAATTGTGACATCGATGTGGGAAGCTCTAGATCCTGGACACAAAAATGTTTACAAGAAAAAGGCAGAAGCAGCAAAAAGAGAATATGGGAGGGCATTAACAGCATATAGGGCTAATGCTAATTCAAATGAAAATGGTACTCCGTCCCCGGAAAAGACTCGCACGATATCCCCTAGAAATATTACTGGAAAAACTACTACCCCAATCAATAATGCAAAAATATCTCCTAGTCAAGAAATGTCAGAGAATCAGCCAAAATCACCGGAAACATCAAAAGAAAATGCGAACATAGGTACACCAGACCCGATAAGATCTCAGAATGAGGACCAAAATAAAGGGAGTCCCGACCAAACTGCAGGTACCTCAGGGGACACAAATACAGTTCAAAGGTGCATCCGAGAGGGTTGCGCAAATGTGGCAATAATTAATGCCGACTGGGAGGATGAGTACTGCAGCAATGAATGTGTCATTACTCATTGCCGGGATGTATTTGCACAGTGGGTGCAGTCGAATTCTGCGTCCACAGAATCTTATACGAGTTAAGATAGTTTACGAAGTTTGATATTAAGAATATTTCCTATTTCAAAATATGCTCTAGATAAAATGGCTAACAAATATGAATAAAATTATTTTAAAAACTTTCGATTATTCAATCATCTTTCCATAGCGGAAAATACACCATTGATAGTTGCTGTTCACATTAATAGTTTTCTGCGCAGTAAAAGTATTTATCAAATGTTGCGATTTCTACACTTTTTGCCATTCTGGTACTCAAGTGGATCATTTCTTTAAAAAAATACTTTTCATTAAAATCAATCGGGATACTTCACTCTTCGTACTGATTATCCTGAATTGTGTAATCTGGATAATTTATTTGTCATTTCCAGCTGGAATGATCATTGTATTGTTCCTCTCATAGCAGTAAAGGTCCATTTAACATTTAAAACATTTATGTGACCACATGCAACTTTTGCAATCATTGGAGGTGTTTCATATGAAATCATCTACAACAACGTTGCTCAAAAGAATTCATCTGTGCATTTGATATCATTCAAGGCTCCTAATTATATTAATTAAAAAAATTACGCATTCATAGAACTACTTGGTTGAAGTTTTCCAGTTCAGGTTTAATCTCGATTTTGATTTATAAAACGCACACAAGCCCCAATCTTGACTACTGCCCTTTCGATATCTACTTAAAATACTAATTTTATAGCATTGTAATAGACGAGTTACGCCGCCACGCTCATCGTTATAGAAAAAAAAAACAATTATTTTAAAAATATTTTTAATTAGGAATTATATTACAGATCTTCTAAAAATATGTATATTCTCTTCAGAACCAGTCCAAGTTTAGTCGCACCTCTTAAAAGTGGATAAACAAGAATAAAATTTGTGTGGAATTAAAAAAGGCGAATAAATTCTTCGAAAAAAAAGTCGTAAGTACGTCCTGAATGAATTCCAAGCTCAAAAAGTGGAATGATTCAAAGTAACAGGCCAATATAAAAATTTTGGAACACATAAAGTAACGGTAGCGAGTATTAAATTCGGTTCTTTGTTGACCCTGTTTTTATGTCGAACAGCTTCCGCACGAAGTACACCTACAAAAGCATGTGGTTTATTACTTATATTCTTGCAATCTCAAAAAAGTTGTATATGTACATACCTGCACTGAACACGTTATAAATATTACTAAAACTTGAACAATTGAGAATTTCTGTACGTAGGAATTGTTGTCCAAGAGTAGAGCAAAGTCTCTTGCCTCTCGACTTTTACTAAACGACTGGTACGACATCATTTCGTTGATGTTGCGCTCTACGGTACCGATAGAGGTCTAAAGTGAAAAAAATCTTAAAATCAATACGAATAGCATCCGAGTTCTATATACTTACAGTGAAATTTTGCATGTTCAATTGAAGCTCTTCTATTTCCTTAGCATACTGATCCCAAGCATCATATTTAACCACAGTTATGTAGATATTTATCAACTTTCCAGCAAACCTTGAGAATTGATTGTCTATACAAACTGAGTAGTATCCACCAGTGGCACTTTGTTCGGTGTAATCAGCAGACGATTGCCATTGGTAAGGACGGACTACTTGACCACTTGGATTCCGAACAGCAAAACCAGCCATTCCATCACCCCCTCGGACCACCTAAAAAAAGCAAAATTTTGTCTAGTTGAATTTAGCCACAGCTGTGAAAGGGATGGGAATGAAAAAATTTTATTTTAAGAAAAGTTAACTGCTGGATACGATAGATGATAATAGACTGAATGAAGGGAACTTTGCCGGAATAGAATTATTTTTATGTTTATGTTAACGCTCAGATGTCGAAAAAGAGAATGTAGAACGCGTAACATATTTCCTGACGTAATCACGACTAAGCCAAACAAAACTTACCATTTCGATATAGATGGCGGATTACTGGCATACCTTTATGCTGACAATGAGCTTCGATATAGTCAAAAACTCTAAAAAATTTCAAATAAAACCAGTCCGCATGAAAAACTTCGCTGATTTGAACAGCAAGAAAAGCCGTACGACCATCGATGTACTAAATTTTAAAATATCCTCAATCTTCAATCCTTGCCTAAACTAAATACATACGGGCACATGAATCGAAACTGGATTAACTGTGAATTGCATCGTCTACTTGCACACATGTTTGACCTATTATAGTCAGTAGCAACCATAGATTATAGGGTGAAAGCACCAATAGTTGGCCAAAAATGTAAAGCTAGAACTTTTAGATGACTGTCCCAAACCTGTTGCTATGAAAACATTTTGTACTGAAAATTGAAAGCATTTAACATGTTTGCATTAACAATACTATTATACACGCACTTTTAGCTTAAAACTATCGATAAAATACTCAATACTTCCGTCTCCAGTAAACCTAGTTTTCTACACAAACGTCTCCCCTGGTGGAGTCTATCATCTGGGGTCACCTATGCAGGTGCGACTGAGGTTCTTGGTTTACTAAACTTTACATTTACTTTTTCTTAGTACAATGCACCTAGTCGTTCAGCAGCAGATGACCTGCGAACTCATTACTGAAATGTTCATAGTGTTGATGTAAGGAACATCATGATACTATTAAACTGAGCTCGAAATACACCGGCATTCCACAACACAAACCAACAGGTTTTTTTTATTCCGTCATTGTGCGTATTATATTCTACTTAGCCTTAGTGGTTTGGAACCCTTCTTAACTTCCAAGTCAAATTACATCATGGGAAATTCAGAAGTATTGTCCTAGTCCTAGTGCTGTCTATAGGAAGCTATTGTACTACACTTCTATTAACTTTGAGATTCTCGTATATAAGATCTACTTTAGAAATTGCTTTACGGACTAAGCGATTACGATGTGGACGAAAGATATTAGACTGCAGACTCGACAACTTTCACCATATAAAAAAATAACTTACACTGAATGAAACATAAAATGTAGCACCAGGTTGCACATATTGAAAATAGCAATCCTCCTTTCCAGCGTCGATGTGAACTTTATAGTCCATCGCCACAGCGGGCAGGTTTTCGTACCATGGCTTATAGCCTTCTTCCGCAGTAACTTTTAAGTAAAAACACGAAAAGACGAAAAATCCTAAGAACAGTGCAAAGTTGTGCCACGTTAGTCTTGCCATTTTGACTTTCAACCAATGCAAGAAATCAACAAATTTCAATGCAATAAACCCAAGCAATTCAACTTTCTTCTCTTCTTCTTATTCTTAACACGCAACACAGTCACAGTCAGCAAACATGTACAAAATTTTAACACTTTATGCACGGAATAAAATTTATGCTATTTCTTACCTGATCATCGCTTGCAAAAAGCATTACTTTTCTTTATTAAGCTGTCAGGTAATTATATTTGTTATTTATTATATTATTCGTTTTATTTTTTCAAAGCTGTTACCAAATAATTTTTCTGAATTCTTCATATAACTTGTGATACCGTGAGTGACACACATTAGTCAGTAAGGCCACAGTATACATATATGGCGCTACACAAATTCAGAGTATAGATTTTTTATGATAATCTCATTCATTCACCAATGATAATTCGTTACGTGTCTCAGTCGGAATCGTTTAAACTGATCATTTTAATCGTCATTGCTGCAATAGTAATTGAAGATGAATTTTAATAAATTTTTTTTTCACTAATGTTTTAGGTCTGTTTTTTGTATTTATTTACCACATTAGCTACTGAATACCAATATTCCCTATCCTAATTTACATATAAATATCTACTACCAAATAGTCAATATTCATCTTTTTATTATCAGGTAAATAATTGAAAACCTTTATGCAAAAAACTACTTTGTTTGCTTACTATCGCGATGGTAATGTCTTAACATAAATGATATACCTTGATAACTTTAACTAGTTCAGTAACGTGAAATTTCAAATATCAGGATCAATACATTCATAATAATTCTTTGCTTTATACTGAATTAACCATTTTAATGTTTCTAACATATACATATGCAGTAGAAGTGTATCCATAATAATATAGCCCTAATGACTATTTTGTAACCTTTGCATTGAATTATTTTCATTACACAGATATAAAAGTGTTGAACAATATTCGAAATGGGCTTATAAATATTTATTGCACGCATTAAAGTAATTCTTTTTCTTAATTGATTAAAAAAACCAAAACAACCCGTATCTTAAAAACTACAGGCGTACGGTCAGTTAAGAGCTCATTGTATGCAGAACTTCATGGCCTTTCCAACAACTGCTCAACCAGCCCCGTACCTCGCTCCCCTCAAGAATTATGTTGTCTAAACTAAATATCTTGGATGAGCTCCTTGTGAAATTGCTCCCGCTCGCAAGCCTGACCCTAAGGTTAGGAGGATCCCAAAAGTTGTTACTTAAGCGGTCTCGCCAGCGGGCTTACCATCATAAAAATTATATTATATAAGCTTTGGGTTTGTTTTTACTGGGCTTACTGAAATTTTAGTGAAAACAATCCAATGACTGCGTGGCTTGAAAAAGTAACAAAGATCAAATAGGTATCGAAGCTCACAGCTCTTGCTTGCCAGTGAAAATAACTCTTGCTCTCGAGCATTTTAGGAGCCGCGAACCGCTCGCAAGTGAGCATTTTCACGCTCTGGTTTTGCATCAATAATAAACACCTAAAGATTTGATATCGTTAACCTATTCGATTAATTTATTGTCTATTCTCAAATTGAAGGTTGTGTTGTTCTTAAACAATATCCACTTTATTTTGCTGACATTCAGTTTAAACTTAATTGACTTCATGCACATGCTTATTCTAATTAAGTCCTCTTGAATTCTCAGTACAGTCTTCGAAGTTTTTGTGAAAAAAAAATCAACGCCTCGTCTGCAAAGTGCTAATCTGCAATGTTGTATAGCCTTATCAATTTTTATTTATTATGTATTGAGAGCGGCACTATAAATCTGCAAATCATCGACATAAAAGTTGTAATTGATGCTCGGAAGGGAAGCGTTGATGTAATTTATAAATAAAACGGTATCCTGAGGAACTCCAACCAGCATGTATCTAGGACTAGACCTTGGACCATCATAGTAAGCAATTAGGGTTCTGTCATTGAGGTAATTGCGATTTTAGGACCAATTCTGTTGGACATCAACCAATCAATGCAGAGTAGAAACTTTCCTGTGTCCTGGAAGGAATCTGTTGTTGTGCCAGTTAAAAAGGTTCCAAAATCTAGAAAATGTGACACCCTAAGGCATGTGAAAAATTATTGAAAAATTTAGGCAAAACAACGCCAAGGAGGCTTATGCTGGAGTCATTGAAATGGTTAAGTGTGAAGCAAAGAGTGTATTTAAATGTGTTTATATGTATTTAAAATTAGAAATAAACTACTGCCGGAATATTTATTTGACTGTTAGATACGTATATGAGTCACAACCATATCCATTAAGAAATAGTGATAGATTTAAGTTAATACTCAAAATATGTTTTCATAATAGAGACCTTGGTGTATGTCGATGGGTTGGACAAAGGCGATAAGTGTCAGTATAATTCAAAGCTGTAAGACCTTCTTACAATCGCCATTGTACACCACCAGAGTTGTTGTCGAGGACATCGTTTATTACAACAAGAAATAGAAACAACGAAATCGCACAATCTTCTCCAACTCAAGGAATCCGATAAAATTTCCATGAAACTATTGTTATCTATATCTCTACATCTAGATTGTGCTAAAAGCATGAAAGTTTTCTTATAATCCACGAAAGCTAGACAGGAAGTAATTATACTCTGTACATTGCTCCACGATAGTTCTTAAGATAAAATTATGTCCTCCTGGATTGACCAATCCTACGGAAAACACAGAAATAATGAATTTAGTAAATAATTGTCTTAACATTTATTTGTTGTACTCATGAGCAAAACATTTTCCTGAGCTTATTTTGAAAATCCCAAGTAGTTTTTATTTTGATTTCTACATTTTTTTACTGATATAAGAAACTAATAATCGTACGATAAAATTTTGTTTAACAATTTAATTTAAAGTCATTTAAGACGCAGTCGTTGATATGCGGCAACCAAAAGAAAAATAACAGCACGATACCAGTAGTCTGGGGATGTGTCGAGCCAGGAAATTATCCAAAATTGTTAATTTTTTTTTTTTTTTTTTTATAAATAGTAACACAATGTCATACAGAAATACTGCTGGGGACAGTCTAATTAGAGCAGAGCGGCGTGCAGGGAAAACCAAAGAAGTAACACAGAAATAATAATAAAAAAAAAAACAGCAAAATATTGAATAATTTCCTGGACCTACATCCCAAACAGACTTCAGGAGTCCAAGGAGCTAAGAAGAAACGTCGTTTTTAGATATCTGCTAGGCAAAAAGCAGCCATGCAATACACAGAACCGCTAGGTACAGGAAGAGCTTTGATAGCTGGTGCTCATCTTCATATTGGGTCGTTCCACGAGGCGCTGCTGTAAAAGTGAAATTAATTTTTATGACTCTTTTTCAACCATTATTTTTGGTACTAACTAGCTGTTGGTCTCTGATCACCAAAGTTAAGTGACGATGCGAAATATCCGAAGGGAAAAGCTCCAATACCGAATGACATGTGGAAACCGCCATCACCAAAACCAAATCCTTGAAAGCCAGGTGATTGCTCGGGCTCTGTTCGTTGACCGGCCGGCCTTGGTGGTACTTTGTTCCTAGAAACAATTCATATTCGAAAAATGTTAACAAGGGTAAAAAAGAATGTTAACCAACATCTAACAACTCACCTTGGATCTTCCTGTTTCGTACTGCCTCGACCATAGAGAGGTATAACTTTTTCTTTGCTAATTGCTGCTTTGCACACAGGACACAACTTTCTATTAGGTCGAGTTTCAAGCCACTGATGCAGACAAGGCCAGCAGAAAAGGTGGCCACACATACTGACGACAGCATCCTTAGCAGTGTCTAGGCAGATATTACATTCAAATATAGAATCATCTCTTTTTTCCTCATTCTTTTCTTTTTTTTCGCCGTTTTCAGGTGAAACAGAGGCACCTGACTTTGAAAATAATGTCACATTCGGTTCTCCGCTATTATTCTGTGACACTCGCTGCTGAGCAGTTTCTTCCGCCGGCTGATGTATCGCTGCTTCACTTGACATTTTTTTGCTTTTTGAATTCTATAAAATGAATGCAAAACAAAAAAACCTTTTTACTTGTGGAGAAAAATAAGAAACTACTTCTACAACTTAATGGACATATAAAAAGATTTATCGATTTGTCATGAATTTAAATTAGATTAGTCGGAGTGAGTCCGATGGTATAAAAACTTACAAACTCGCAGCACAGACAAGTAATAACAGATATCCAGCACCTCTCGACGAAGGTGATGTTTTGCAGTATTCTAAGAAAAATACAAAAGCGCTCTAGTGTCGTTTGCCCTTAGAAGTTTAATTCTTTGCTACGAAATGAAAAATATTGTGTTGCTCCAATATAAAATCAAACCTGATGTAGGAAAGCCCTAAATTTTTCTTAGAAATAAAAAGCTATTTTTTATAATTTTTATGCATTGTTAAAGGCCTAAAAATTTTTTCGATGGCTTCCCTACATCAGCATCCATATTCATTGCGTATACATAGTCATCCATCCAATCTATGCACCGTCTGTTCCTTTCATTTCAACAATATCAACAATTTACTCAGCTGAAAACAAAAAGACAAAAATTGCTTCGTTCTCCGATTGCATTCAATGAAAAAATTTTGTCGGCTCATTTCATTGTTCCGAGCATCACTAAAGTTGTCAGTTATTATGAACTGAGTGGCATCATATTTGACTAGGAGCCTTGCCATCTGTTTTTAGTTGTCTGTTCTCGCAGATTTTCGAATCATGCAACCACGATTGAATTGTGCGACGTTCCAAAAGAGTGCCAAAGGAGTAAGCGAAATGAAAGGTACTTTTATTAGCATAAAGCTGAAGCTACACGGCGTGAGACCTTGGCCTCCAGTCCCGTGTATACACTTCGGAGTCACAAAAAATCTCTATAGAGACTTTTTTGGTTTGGTCTTCGGTCTGCCGTCGTGTATTCTAAAACAAACGGGACTCCAGGTTCGGTCTTCAAAGTTTGTTCATTTGTCGTCTCCAGGGTTTCGGAGACTATTTGTGTGTTCTGGTCAGTTAAGTGTAGGTCTATTTGGAAAAGAAAAGGAATAAAGTGGAGTGACTTCGACAAATTTGTTACAAAGAAATTTAAAAAAAAAATAAAAATTAATATACCTAATGGATTTAGGGCGAGAAAATTTGTTTCAACAATATGGTTATCATCATTAAAAATCAGACAAATTTGTCGTGTTTATCCCGTAAAATTTGTACACCAAGGACATTTTGAAGCTTTTTCACTTTTCCCATAACAACATAAATTTTTTTTGGATAATTCTTTCTAGCTTGACAATTGACAAAGATCTCTGGAGATCTCTAGAGATCAAACTTAAAATTTCGTGTATACACTTCGGAGACGTGTCTCTTAGAGACTTTTTTCTTATGGTCTTCAAAGAAAAAAGTCTCGGGTTGTGTAAACATTTTGGAGATTTTAATCTCTGTGAACCGGAGACTGTAAAAACCAAGTCTCTCACAGTGTATGGAAAAGAATATCATTAATAAAAATTAAGAAGAGAGAATAGACTTTCAGAATTATTTTCTCTTCTGACTGTGAGCAATTTGCCAAGCTATTAAATTGTTTTTAGGTGTCAGGGTTTAATAATAAAAAAAAATCAAATCAAATTCGGTACTAAATTTTAGAGTATATACAACAAATTAAGATAAATTGAAGTTAATTGCTTGAAGATTTCCATTTATTATCGACTTCTTTACCTATTAAACCCACATTTGAATTCAAGGACAGCAAAATTATTTAAGATTCAAATTTCTGTGAACCTAACAAGTGAAATTCTCTACATCCAATGTCATATTCCGGAAGGAAAAGTTATAACTCCCGTGGTCTTACTATTTTTGATGCTCCAACCAGCATATCAAATAGGGTAATTTAGATAGCTGTGTTCGGAATAAACAATTGCGAGACACAAAATCAGACACGAAAAATGCAAAGTTAATGTGGCTAATTGAATCCGAAAGGAGACGGTTGTTCTAGATTCTTTTGAAAAGCAACATACTGGATTTCTGAAAATTTCCACAGCTGATAACGAATTTTCAAGCTCAATTGACTGATGAAAAAATCATTGACTTGATTCCATCGTTATTGCGCCTAAAGAGGTACCGAGAAAGGATTTTTCATTTACCTCAAGAACACATAAAAGAAAAGAGATATTAAAGTTCAGCAAAAAGAAGTAATCTGAATTTTATGCATTCGATAAAGTGTTGCTAAGCCACTTTATCAAATGCATAACTAATAACTTCAAGAGTCTGTAGGATATTCCAGAATCCCCAAGGAAAATAAATGCTGTTACAATCATTCATTTCCAGTACAAGAAAATACATTGATATTGCATGCATGTCCGAATAGTGCCCTTACCCTGTTTCTGTGAAACTCCAGAATAAATCCAAAGCAATGTAAAACATTTACCTCATTCTGGGTAAAGCCTTAAATAATTAAAATATCACGCAATGCATGTATTTATCAGTTTTCGAATGCTGACAGACAGCTTTGTCAAAATCAACTGGCAATGGCAAATATGTAGATTTCATTTAGCCAACTGAATTTATTTATTCAAATTATGACTTGCAGAAAATTGGAATTTTCGCGTTAAGCCCAATATTTTCTATTTGCTTAAATATTAAAATACAATGTTTTGTCCTTGAGAGCTGAAAGCAGACTGATACCTTTGAACTGTAATAAATTTACCAATTGATATTTAATTTAATATTCTTTTCCAGTAAAATATCTCTACTCCGGACTTGGGAAAATTTTTTTTAAATATAATTCAAGGAAATAAAAGTCAAGTCCTCTGGTTTTAACTAATGCAATGCAATTCACTGGAAAAAGTCAAATCAAATCAGCATTTATTAAAAGTCACAAGACAAGATGGCAAATAGTTGTGATTTTGTGTCGATTAATACTACATTTACGCACTTAATATATATTGCGGTAATCGTGATAAGGAACCAACCAATGATGAAATATTTCTCGTCACAAATGAAAACATGAAAACAAACTCATCAGCAGCAACACCTGTGAACTTCGAATTGCAATGTCAGAAATTCAATATTATGAAAATTCCATAAACAATATTCCAGCACTTGTACTCACTAGACTTTCACTGAATAATTCCTTAACTTCCCTTTTATGCAAATGCACTTTTTGATTAATTTCCGATTCTTTTCAGGAGATAAATCTAGAAAATGAACAAATTTTAAGTTGTGCTAAAAAATCGTACGAGACGTCGTCACACTTTATTGTTCTCTTTCACCTTCACCTGTTCGAAAATTCGAAAAAAAAAATTGTTTTTGTGTTTGCTGGATTTCATCGTGTATTCGCCGTCCATCAAGTATGCATTGCATATTAAACCCTAGTTTACACGTCCAGTGAAACTGGGGTACGTTCATTCAATAGATTATCTCAATTTCGAAATAGTTGAATATGACTAGGCCTACATACTGCAGTATCCTTAACTTTGTCTCACTTTACGTGGATAAGAGACATGTACCTTGTTCACAGGAAGCGGAGTAGACAGGATTAGGAGTGTTCTAATGAGCATAGTACCAAGAGTTCACAGCGTTCCATTCTCATCCCGTTGTGACATAATCCAATCTACTCCGCTTCATGTGGTCGGGCTAACTGAGCCAACCCACACGCTTCAGGTCGAAGCTGGAGGAATTTCCTCCCCTTATTCTTTAACGTACCAGCACAATAATGTTGCTCCACGATAGTTTCTTGATGATTACTATGATTACTGAAATGAATTGTGTGCGTCAATTAAGTTATAGTATTTTTTATATAAACAATAACTGTATCACAAATTCACAGCATGTAATGATAATTAAATATTTATATTATCACCTCAAATCTCTAATAAACAACTGAACAACGCTCCGATCAGAAATTTCGCAAATTTAAAATGGCCGAAACTATTTGCTTAATTTGACACGCACACAATTAAACTTTAATCGTATAAAGAATTATCGCGGTGAAAAATTATTGTGCTGGTACGTCTAGGCACAAGAGGAGGAAAATCCTTCCGCTTCGTGCTGGGCTTGGCTACTTCGAGGAACCTTGAATTTGCTAATTTGCTTCTTCGTAACAAGAAGAAGATAATGTTGATCAGTTGAATAATAATAATAAAATGGTAGTGGGCTTTACCCGGTTCTTATAACATGTGTTATTTGATTACTTCGCCCCGATGAAGATAACTAATTTAAATGGAAACATTTTTTTGCTAAATATTACAATTATCTACATCATAGCGAGTTACATAGTAGATACACATTATAGCAACAAAACGAAACATCAACATTAACCGAAGTCATTTGAATTTTTTGGCGCGAAGTCACGATTTTGTTTTATTTTATAGGGGAGTAAATAGTATATAATGAAGGAAACAGAACAGGAGGAGGTTTACAACCCAGATACTTTGCAAGATCTTTTGCCCCTTTATTACAAGCGTCTTTTTCCTCATAAACCTTTCTACAGATGGCTGTCGTATGGAAATTGTAAGTAAATCTATTAAAATAAACTAGATCTAGCTAAGGTATTTAGGTACTGCTTGCGTGTTATTGAATATTTTTCCGTTAAAATCTGGAATCTAGCTGGAGAACACGAATTATTCCAAGGTACTTACAATAAGTCATCCTCTAATCAGTCTATAACAATGAAGACGACTAAAAATTTATACTGTTTGCAATCGCTAATTACATTTTGTATTTTGTATTTTTCTATCAATTAAGAATCTATTAATGTACACTATTGTCATATCGAGATATACAACGTTCTAGGACATGGTCATTTATTAACTTTTATCTTGTCTAATTTCATTTATTATATATATTATTCATATTAGTATCTTCATATTATTACCTGTAAGGACTTCTTACCGTCCAACCTATCTCAAAAGGCTATCTCATATTCTTTATATTCTTTTTATTTCTTTATGTCTAATATCGTGACGGCCTATGGCCTGACCAGCTACTCTGATTTATGTTATTTTGCTGTTAATACTAAGCTCTTATACTAAGCTACTAATGTCGTAATGCCCAGCGTTGTACGTTGCTTCAAGCAGGGGCTTATAAATAAATTCTTTTTGATTTGATTTGATTTGGCCATGTGGCCGGAGTTGAAAATAAATAAGTTTTCTATTCTATGAAAGAAATGAACAAATTAGAATAGAAGCGAATAGAATAGAAACATCTTTTATAAAAGAACCTCAGCTTACGCTACGTTACAACGTATAATTACTTTCTGCTTCTCGATTAATCTTAATATATAATACTAATACTAATTTCTACTGCAATGAGTTTGTTCGTTGCTCCTTTGTTAGTTTTCTTATCAACTTTGATTCTATCGATTATATCAACTATCTATTACTTACTCGAAGTACCTAACGTTGTAACGTAGCGTAAGCTGAGGTTCTTCAATAAATCTTTTCTATTCTATTCGAATGCCTTGTGTTCTATCAACTGTTCGATGGAACCAGTGTTGTAACGTAGCCTAGCCTGAGGTTTTCAATAGATGTTCTTGTATTCTATGTGCAGGATACTCCTCAAGTAATTTCAATTTTCGATATAAAAATCATTAAGATAGTTCACGGTTCAAACAGTCAGCTAGAGAATGAGATTTCATTAATTTCTCATATCGAATTTAATGCATGTATTATCGGCATTAGAGAATGAGATTTCATTAATTTCTCATATCGAATTTAATGTATGTATTATCGGCTAGGTCTTACCAGGACTAAAAGCCATACCTTCTTTACGCCTTATGATAGATTAATATATTTTAATTTACAACAGTTCAGAGACCAGATTATTTTTCATGTTCTGATGAAAAATAAGATTCTAAAATTAGTTGTGCTAGCACTACAGATAAAATACGTTAAATAGCTTAACATTGGACATTGAGAAAAAGTTGTGAATAAAAAAGGTAAAAATATGATTAACTTTACTTACAGCCGAAAACGCTATTTTCACCAATCGTGAAATATCCTTTACGCTTAAGGATGATATCTATATAAGGTACCTGTGTTTTGAAAACCAAGCAGAACTGGAAAAAGATATCAACACACGCATTCCCTTCAAAATTGATATTGGAGCTGTTATGTCCATCAGGTGATGTTTAACATTTTAACTATAGACAAAAATATAATAAGATTTCTGAATTCTTTTAGGCCAAAAGATCATAGATCTGCAATGAATGTGCAACCGGTTCAAAGAGAACTCGTGTTTGATATTGACATGACGGATTATGATGATGTGAGGACATGCTGTGAGGGAGCCAATGTGTGTCAAAAGTGTTGGAAATTCATGACTGTCGCCTGCCGAGTTTTAGATATCGCTCTTCGTGACGACTTTGGATTTGAGCACATCCTTTGGGTATTTTCAGGTCGTCGTGGCATTCATTGTTGGGTTTGTGATAAACTAGCACGTCATTTAGATACTAAAGGTCGTGCAGCTGTCGCAGAATACTTACAAATTATTGTCTTCGGTGGAGAGAACAATAAAGTAAAGGTAGCTCTTGGAGATAAAATCCATCACAGTATCAAAAGAGCTCTCAAAATTATAGAGCCCTTATTTGAAGAGGTTTGCCTTACAGATCAAAAAATTTTTGATACCCATAGTGGTGTAACTAAACTTCTGCAAATGATTCCTGATGAAAATTTGAGGAAAGATTTAGAAGTATATCTTAAAAGTCATGAAGGTAACTCAAAAGATATTTGGGGCTCCTTTGTGCGTTATGTTGACTCAATGAGAGTTCAAGGTAAATTACATCGTAAAATGAGAAATATTGTTGAAGAAGTTCAATTAGCATTTATGTATCCTCGCATTGATATTAACGTAACTAAAGGATTCAATCATTTACTGAAAGCACCTTTCTGCCTTCATCCCAAAACTGGAAAAGTTTGTGTTCCTTTTAATCCAAATGCAGCTGGAAAATTTGATCCGACCCTTGTGCCAACGATAAATAGTCTTTTGAAGGAAATTAACGTTTTCGATGATGAGAATAAATCTGAAAATGCCACAGCGGATAAGAGCAGAATAAAGGACTACAAAAAGACCGGGATGCTGAAAGGATTGGTTGTTTTTGAGGAATTTTTGCGCAAGCTGGAAAGTAGTTTTAAGCAGAAGGCTATAGAAGTTAGTGATAGCAGAATGGAATTTTAAGAATTGATTTTAAAGTAAACGTGTTGAGACATTCTAAAAGATGTTTTGATTTTCTGTGTATATCTAAGAGCATTTGCCATAATTCTGCCGAAGCTAAGCGGGCATATTAAAATGGAGGAGTAATCAAGTTTGTATGTTCAATTCAATTCAATTGGGAGAGAAATTGAGAGCTCTGGTGTTCCGAAATTCAATTTTTCCGCTTTGTAGGAGAGTTGATTGCAATTCGGATCGTCTTTTACTCTGATGCGCTTTCGATGGCGTTTTATTTTTTGCGCACAGGAAAACTGCTAATAGGTTAATAGCGACTTCAACTTAAAATATCAAATTGATGGCCTCGATGTCAGCAAGGAGAGAATCTTGTTTATTGCTGAGAAGTTACAATAGGGTCACTGCTTTGGAGAAGATACAACTAACATGAAGTGCTGGGAATATAATTTTATTATCAAAGATGTCAGGACGCTGACTTGAATGAATGAATTGAAGGGGGTGATATGAGGTGAAATAAATTATATCGCTGGTGGTGGAAAGGAGAGAGCGACACCACGAGAATTTGGAACATATACGCTCAGCTCTGATAAAATGTCCTGTAATTTCAAAATTGTGGAAGCTAGGGATACTTATTATTGATAAGCTGGAAAGAGGAATGCCCATTTTACGTCCGACATCAACACACATTACAGACGTCTTAAACGATGGATTATGATACTCTGAACATATTTTATAAAACCATGTTTATTTCAATTAAGCGGGGGGGGGGGGGGTTCAAAGTTTGATCTGTACATTTTGACTAAATCTAGTGCAGAATCAAATTCCGTTCTGAGGGCGGGTGGCTCTCTAATAAAGCAAGTTGCATATCAAATGAAAGGTGTCGTCGAGTGCGTCCAATTCAGGAAACTTTCTCGGGGGTCAGATACACCCCACTTTCAAAATTTGGCATATATTGCAGTTCTATCCATGGCGCACCAATTCCGCGCTATCAGGAGAAGTAGAAAGTCTACTTTTTTTTACCTAAGAAAGTCACTCAAGCTACATCAGATTGTCAAAGCTTTCCCCGCTTAATTGAAATAAACATTGTTAATTAGAGATATATTCCGAGTATCGTAATGAATTGTTTAAGATATCTCTCAAGTGTGTTGATGTCGGGCCTAACGTTGTATGAAAAGTGGGCATTCTCCTTTCGGAATTACCAAACTTTCTGTAACTTTTTTTCCTTCTTTAAAACAAAATGTCTTGTTGAATTTTAGGAGTCTTTTTCGAGTGATTTTACTTTTCCACGTACTTAATCCATCAAAAAACACTATATAAATGCCGAAAAGTATGCAATTTTCTTGTGTGAAAAATAAGTGAAATGTGTAATTTCAACTTTCTGTAAACACACGGGTTGGAATGTGTTCGGGGATCTACAATCCTTGGAAAGCTAAGAGATGTAAAGCCGTATCAATGATATCCCAGTCCGCGAATTACAAGGAGTTTTATAAAAAAATAGATAATCTTTCATCCCTTAATGAATGTTTTGCATGTACCCACGGTTCCAAAGGATAAAATTGCGTCAAAAAGTTCAACGGGAATATTCTTTGAGCTTTTTTATCGATCATTTTAAAGAGAACTGACCAATGCCTTCATACGTTCTGAAACATGGATTATGTTTAGCTTAATTTTTGCTCGTAATACCTGCCGAGTGTGTTGGTTAGTGTACAAGTGCAACTCTTCAGGTGCTTTTATATTGCAATTGGGTTCGTTAGTCAGACAACGAATGAATTAAGTTAGAATAAGTTATGAAACCTCTTTCTGAACACCAACCGTACCCGAGGTAGGTGGAAGTTAAGTCGCACAAGGAAGAGAAGAAACCTTACAATTTTCCTGAGTTGTATGTAAATGGTAAAGCTCCACTAATGTACTGTTCAGCATTTGTCGACCTGCAAACTAAGATATTCTAAGGCTTCGCTCTGTTGCGTATTTCTACCAGCCAGGGCATCAGCGGTCATATTCACAGTTTAATGTTCATTCCGGACGGGTATACTACGCATTAAATCGCCGCGAAACAATTTTCTATCTATTCTCCTTAAGTCAAGAGATATGAAAATTATATATAATGCAGAAGTTATCTCAATTTTGCTCGGCTATTCAATAATTTTAACAACTTGTTACTCGAATGGGCACAGGGACTCGGATATCTGCAGCCACTGGAACGGTCGGCGTCATTTTTTAGAATTAGGCGAGCGCGGAGAGTTACATGCTTTCAATGTGTCAGCGCCGGCTTTTCGAGTGAATAATTTTAAAAGAAAACACATTTTATGCCTATTTGTTCATTTGGAATATTTTAGAACGCCCTATATGCGCCATTAAACATCAGTAACCGGACAAATACTGATGTCTGGTATCAATGCAACTTAGAGCTGGTAACTTGTGCGGAATGCGTAATAAGACTTACTTTCTCTTACGCAAATTTCTCGAAGACATGTGAAAATCCAAATATTGCTGCAGGAAAGCTGAGATCCAGATGCTCTTGCGAGCATATTCTATTTTCAGAGCCCCCCTATGATACTGATATGTCTGGACAGTACTTCTGTGGCGATGGAAAAGTTTTTCGAAGTCGGACCAGGACCTTGTTACTCAAATTCTCCTACAGAGCTACACATAGACATATTTTTTCGCTACAGTACTACTCTGAACGTAAGTTATGAATTTAAATTGACTCGAATTAATCCGGGACTCCGAAACATTGGTGTTTTATTGGCCCTGAGTAGTGAAGTTTAACGGTGCGGTGGACTTTATGTCTTATTCATTGCAATAAATTATTTCGTTGTGTATAAAAGGTAACAAGAATAACTAACCTTAACGAAAATAGTCTTAAAATGTCTTAACTCAAAGAAGTAGTGGAGTTGATCTGTTCTGGCAGTTCGGAGGAGTGTGTTCTCGATCTTTTTGCCTACTTATGATCTTTCGGATCAATGGATTTGTGCTTCATATAAGTACCGTAACATAATTTGTAGTGAGATTCATAACGTGAACTTATTAAAAGAAAATTGTCATAGCTTGGATATAACCAGTTGTGTGCTGGAAAAATGTTAATAATGGGCTCGCTGCACGGGGCGGGGGGGGGGGGGGTACATTTTTTCATGGTTATTTAAAAAAAAAACTAAAAATTATTTTTATGAAATAATTTATATGAAAAATTTAAAGAAACAAAAACAAACGCAATACAATACAAAATATACAAAATCAAAAAATCACAAAATGAAAATTACTATCAAACAAAATGTTTAATATAAAAAAATACAAACTAAAATTAACCTCTAGAATATCAACTAAAATAAAATTATTCCATAAAGCTCCATATAGAATATTCTTCCTTCCTCTATTTGCTGGTTCAATTGCTGAATGATAACTGCGCAGAAAAGATTTTACATAAGGGCTTGGATCAAATTGGTTTACCATTTAAAGAAATTGTCATAAAATCCGCAATGTGTTGGACAGTTAATGTTGTTCGTTTTTATGTCGCTACATTGTTCAATGCGCTGAAAGCTCTTTCGGCCTCAGCACTGCTAATGGCAACAGTTTCTATAATGTTTCCAGCTTTTTTTTTTATAGAAACTGGTTGTTCACTTGATCTTCCTACTAGTTTAGCCTCAACAAGTTCTCTAAATTCATTAATCTTTATATCACACTTTAAAATAAAACTCAAAGTTTTTATTCTTTTTTCGCCTTCTCGCCACGGAGATAATACTTCTTCCATTTGCCACTATTCCGGATAGCAGACGTTAAAAATATTTTTAAAATCTTCATCACTAATGATTTCATTATCTTCGGTTCGTAATATATCATTGTGTTGACTCAATAATCTTTCTTTAAGGGACGAAACAATACAATAGTTTGTCGCGTGGGAGTTTCATATACTTTTATTTGCTTTCTATTTTTAAACCTTCAAACGCTTTAGACTTAAGCATATCCTCGATTTTAGCTTCATAGCATCCAACAGAATCCTTCAAATAATTAATGATTCAATTGCCCAATATTTTTTATGGTCAGGGAGAAATAACGGAGGAACAAATTAAAGCCCAAGGTAATCCTGACATTTAGACAACAACAATTTCACGTCATTACATTGGGCCTGGTACTTGGTAGACGATAGATTGGGATTATGAAAACTCTGAAAACCTACTTTTTACAATGGGCTCGCAAAGTTTAAAAAATTTAACAATGGACTCGCGCGAGCCCAGGCGAGCCCACTCCAGCACACCACTGGATATAACCAATAAGCAGCTGTCCTTTTATATTGGTTCACCGCACATTCACTCGGCTATGATCTTTAGTGCTAAGGCTGATTTAAGATCATAGCTTGGCTCTATTTGACGTCATTCATTAGAAACACCTTTTCGAATAGTATATCTGGCAACGATAGGAATGTATTAACATTTATGTACTTTTATCGACAGATTTATTTGTATTCTTTGGAGTTCCAGAGGGCTCTTTACTAAGACCGTCCCTTTTCAGGCAATATCGTTTCGATATTCGGTACCTATATGCTGAAAAATCGTGATGCTCATTTAGATAATATACGGACAATACATAGATTTACATAAATATTCAAATTGACCTAACTGAGTATACATTATAGGAAGCCAAGAATAATAAAATTTCGGTTATTCAGAAGTATTCGTTTGCAAACTTGTAAAGAGTAAAATAGTGTGGTAATATACGGAAAAACAATCGAAACGTCATCTATGTCCGGCATAAATTAAATTCGGCCATTGTTAATGATTCGCAGATAATCTATACATATGTGTCTAATTTTTTAAGCAGTCATTGGTGGACTTCTATAGGTACGGTTATGTTTGTATGCTTATTTGCTAAATATCTTAGAACAAGCCTCCTGTAGTATGGCAATTTTATTTACTGAGGCTAGTTGGTATAAGACCCATTGCTATAGGAAAAAAATTCTATTAGTTCACGGCGCTCCTCTTTTCGTCTAATTTGTAAATAATTGTTTTTTGTGGAATCCATATTTGAGTATACTTCACATCAATGACAACGCATAACATATACCGAGTGTGTGTAATGTAACAATGGCGACATACTTTTAGCGAATAGTGTGGTAATGATGTTAATGCCTCCTCGCTCAGCCTTGCCGCCCTTGATCAGCCTGGAGAATTCTAGTTGGTCTGTCTCCTGCTTGCCAAAGTAGGAAGAAGGATGTCTTTATTTATTTTTTCATTTAAATTAAGTTATTTTATTGGAATTTTGGATTTGATTGGAATTATGCAAGTCAAAATCAAATGTTTTGTGCAAACGAAAATATTCCCTGACGTTGCTTGTGTTTGTCCTAAAAGTTGTTACCGTTTCTTAATAATTGGAAGACATATGACTTTCAATTTTAATTTATTCACTTACAATAATAATAAATATGTATTTATTTTCTTCCTTTTACTTCTTATATTAAACTTTGGGCATCTCCAAATACAGCCTAGGGATGTATTAGTCACGAGCACTTCTCCAATTTTCCTTTTTTTTATTTTCTTCTTTTTCGTGACTAATTAGCTTAGTTACAATGCACACATATTTACACATCATACAATTGCAACATTTTCTTTTGCAAACTTCTTTAGTTTCTTGAAATTGTGCACTTGCTCTGTATTTTTTATTTCTTCTGGTAGGTAGTCCATTGTATATAGATACATACAGCTGTATGCTTTAAACTCTTTAGATTTCTGTTCTGCATAAGGCAGACACACATATATGTTGTCGCGATCTCGTGCCATGGTTATTATATCTCCATAAAGTGTTTCCTTCAAAATACTGCCCCGAGTCCTTAAGTAATTGGAGCCCTTAAAATATATAGTGGAAAACGAAAGTTTAGTATGACAACCCTACGAAAGAGTTGCCCGATTCGGCCAATTTTCGAATTTAAATTTTTTTGTTTTTTTAAAATCCCCTGTGCAAAATTTCAGCTCTCTAAGCGAACGCGTTCTCGAGTTATCGTGCGGACGGACGGACACATGGAAAAATCAAAATTATTTTTATTATGCGTGGGTTTCCAATCCATTTTGCTCTACCATAATTATAATTATTTCTAGGTGTTATAAACGGAATGACAAACATAGTATTCCCTATAGATTTCATCTAGGGTATAAAAAAGGCGTTAAATATTTATATTTAAATGACTTTAAAAATAATACAAAATGGATTCAGGGCGAAAAAATCTCTGATCTTCTATATAGAGTTTTGGTTAATGGAATATTAAGGGTAGCTCACATAGATCAGATAAAACAAGTATAAACTTGTTAAATTCAAACTACCTTCTAACAATGATAGCGAATCGTGTTTTTCCAATATCATTATGGACCATACTTTTTAGAACTACATAAATACTTTGATGTTCCATATTCAAACCTAAGCACTTAATTTTATGCAAAACTTCCACAATTAGGTTACAGATAAAGTTATCAACGCAACCTGACAGCGCAACATAAAATGAGTCCCAAATTGCATCGGACTTATTTCATTTTACTTATTTTATTTTTTAAAAAATCGCCCTGACAAATGAAAGAATTATTTCAAATGACAAATGGAAGAAAAGAATGAACTTACTCATCCACTTTACCCTGTGTAAAAATGTTAACTTTTGTTCAGGAGGGGAAATGCATTCAATTGTCAAATATTTCTAGTCCGAGAAGTTAAGATACACATAATGGGTAAAACACTTTCGAGTCTGTGTAAAAACTTTGAAGCCTGGGTAAAAACTTTCGAGTACAGACCTAATATGAGGCATGATTTTTGCCCATAACTTCCTTTTAAGAAAGAATTTGGTAAATCAAAGTACATCTTTGGAAAGATCGGAAAAAGGAACACTTGCTGAATATTGGTCGCGTTAAAAATGAAAAAAATATAAGCATTTAAAAAAAAAACAAGTGAAATGCTGTCAAGGTCGGCCATTTTTTTACAAAATTCGAATGTCACATTATTTGGAATCGCATTTCCGACAAATTTCGTTATATTAGCGCTTTTCAAATGCACTTCTCTCTTGCATTGTCAGGGCCAAGAAGCAGATAATTAAACTAAGATTAAATTTGATCTTATTTTTCAATTGCAGTCTAGGGAAATTCTAATTAATACGGTCGAAATACTCTTTAAAGAGAGGGGACATTGCAGTTAAAGGCTCGTTCGCTCCATCGTTTGTTCGATGGTAAGGAAGATGGAGGAAGTTATGGCTGTTGAGGTAGCGAGTCGGGGCTGACACACCTATTGAGCTTAGCAAAAAATGGGAATTTATTGCTCTTTTTAAAATATTGAAAATGAAGACAATTCTAGAGAGATATTACGTCTAGTTTCCATTGAATAAATAACTAATTAGTTATTTATTCAATGCTAGTTTCCAGCGTCTGGAAGGTTATCAAATTCAAACGGTCCACATAGGTAGGCAAAATTAAAGGATTACTCCAAGGAAGGCCACGTAGTGCAAATCGGAGGAATCTGCGTTGAACAGCTTCGATCCGATTAATCTGCACTTGGTAGTAAGAACACCAGACAGGGCTGGCATAGTCCTGTATCGAATTAACAAAGGTGCAATAAAGAAGTTTTGTAATAAAAGGTAAGAGGCGTACTTGTCGAGGTAGAAAGCGGGAACACCATCAGGACCAATATATATTTACAAGATCAGAATTTTTGGTATGTTAACCAGGAGTTGTCCGATTTTGCTCATCTTCGATCTTGGATCTACATTTTTTATAACAAATCTGTGTAGTAGTTCAGTCCATGGTATAGCGACTAGATTACTACCACTACTGCTACTGCTTGTAGTCTTTATACCATGGTTCAGTTAACGCATACGTGATTTTCTTGTGGACGAATGGCTTTTCGGATATGAAAAAATCGAAACGCCTTTTAATATTTTCCTGTGGTCAGAAAACATGCATGTATCTTTTTCAATTATGGTTTTTTACGGAAAATTCATTTAACGGTCCCCTTCAAGTGTTCGTCTATTCCATGGCCCGTTTCCGATCCTATGCTTAATAACGAAAATTAAATGCGGTCTGAGTGTGACTTTGATAATATATTTTTTAAAATTATGGTCAACATTTTGCTATCTCGCTGCTCAATGTCATGGTCTTTTGCTCTTCGTATTACACCACACAATAGACCCAAATTCTTCGTTAAGCAGCAGGGAAACCCATATTGAACTAAGGTCGCATTTCTACTATAAGTACATGTAATAATGAAGATCGTGAAACTATAATATTTTCTTAACTTACGTCAATTTTCATATTACCTTTGGTTTTACTCCGAAATTTCAATATTAAACTAATTCTTTCCTGGCAGGAAATGTTAAAATAATCAGCGGATCTCCACGGCAATCAGTTGTGAGCAACTATACTCAAATAGCACCCCAAATCATATCCACCCCTTACTTTCCAGTAGCTTATCCTAGAGATTACGGTATAGAACACATCCTGACATGTGAGGCGGAAAACTGTCATGTGCGACTAGAATTTACAGACTTTCAATTAGGTCTTTCATCAACTATGTCGGTAAATAATGGAATTACAAAATAAAAATCTAAATCTAATCTAAATTACTTTTTTTTAATATACGCAGATATTTGATTCAAATGGGCAAATGCTGGATTCCTTTACAGGAGTGAATTTCCGGCCACCCATTTTAATAAGCAGTGGAAAGTCATTGTTGCTTACTTTCCGCGGAAATAACACTCCGGGACTAGGGTTTAGAGCAGAAATCAGCTTTATCACTGCGAAGCAACTTAATCAGAAGGAGACCTTACCATTTACAGGTAATTTTTGATTTTATAGCAGGCAGGAACAGCGTAATTTCTTTAATTCATTGTAAATTATGCAGATTGTGGTGGAATGGTAGAGGGGCCTGGAGGTGCTATAACTATGATGAATATGATTGAAAATACCACTGAAGTTCGCTTTTATGACTGTATATGGATAATCAAGCCGTTGAATAATTACATGATGATGAAGACTCACATATCGTTACGAGTTGATGCACTCTATGGTATGGCATCCAAATCTGAGCTCTTAGTTCGTCAGGGAATTACCTCAATTGCACCGGAAATCGAAAGAGTTACTTGGCCTAATAAAGGATTGAGCAAAAGAAATCACATTGTGCCTATAGTAAATGGTTTTTACCTGCGGCTGAGAGGAGTTTTTGGGTTATCCTCTCGACTAGCCATTGTTTACAGTGTTTTCAACTACATGAGTAAGCAAAATATTGGAATTCCCAAAACTGAATCCGAAATTCCATACGAAACCCACTAATATTAAATTTAATTGAAATTTTTTGTTATAGATTGTTATATAGGATCGGAATTTTTGTGTCAAAATAACCATTGCATATCAATTCGGTTACACTGTGATGGATTCGATCATTGCGGTGATAACAGCGATGAGCCAGGAACTTGCGAAGATGAATGGGCTCATATTAACGGCGATCGTAGGTGGTATACACACAAACCCAATTATTATTTTCCAAAAATTGAGCAATATCCGGACTTGAAGACAGCAACTGGAGTTTTCGTAATGAGCACTCTTGGTATACTTTTGGTTCTCTCTGGTTGGATGATCTTACTATATCGGATGGGTATAAGAGCACGTAATCAAAGGGAGCTTCAAAACCATTTGCAAACAATTAGTGAATTATTAGGTAATCTTCGTTTACCATAGAAAATTACTTATGTGAAGGAACATTATTTAGATCGCCAAGAAGAGATTCCTATTGATGACCCACCAGATTATGAAGCACCTCCGGACTATGAGGAAGTTATTAAAATTGGAATGGATAATGAAATGCATACTCCACATAGACGGAGGAGGCGGCGTGGAAGAAGACATCATACGGGTCGTTCTAGGTAGTACTGAGATGCGAGAAAATACATGAAATTTTTGTTTTAGAAAAATCAAGCCACTTTCAGAAGCGGAAGTCATGAGCCGTCAAACTCTAATCAGTTAGGTATTCCCTCTCCGTCAACCTCTGAGATCCGGCGTCAATCCGAAAATTTGCAAGAAATCGCGAACAGAGTCTTGTCAGCGACCGGAATGTGCGGTAATATATATTTAAAGAAATCATTATATTACTTGATATGCAAATAAAATTAAGATTCACGGTTACAGAACCTACAGAAACGTCTACAGCGAAGCAGAAGCAGCCGAAGCGCAAGAGTAATAACGACAAAAACGGGCAGATATCAAGCAACTCACCGGTATCCCCTGGGAGTGAATTATCCGGTACTTTGCAGCAACAGAACTCGTCAGTATACTATTAATAATAACGGCAAAATTTCTGCTAAACTTGTGTTTACTTAATATTAGGTCCTACAGCCTCAGGACATCAACACCACTCGAGGAGAATTCAGCCGAATTCAAGGACGGGTCATTCAATATGTCACTCTCGCTTGCTCTTTCGCAGACACCATTAACCGAAAGTACCACTAATCCAAGTATATTATCAAGAACATTCATTTTTTTTAAATATTTTTAATTACCTTTTGTTCAACTTACCTGCAGAATGTTTCCCAGCACAACAACACACAGTTTACACTGAAAACGGCTTCCTGAAGAAATCCTGGGTATTTTTCCGTTCAGATTGCACACCTATAGAACGAAAACTCCGACACACTTATTCTACACCAGAAACACTCCTGACTGATGGCCTTTTGCATCGAGAAATGAATTACGGTTCCTATTTAAATAGCGAAAGGTAATTTCTAGATAAGTTCTATTTACGTTGATAGAGTCTGTTCAATCAAAGTTAGTTGAGTGGTTTCGCTGATATTTTTATCTATAGTAGGTAGCATATGTAGCAGTATTTTAGTGGCAGTTGCAACATCCTACAACGCATCGCTACCATGTTTAATCTGTTTAAACAGCCCTGGAAAAAACTAAATGAGATTGGTTGGCAGCGCCATTCAAATCTAACTAGTATTAACCAAAATGAGGTCACTGCTGCTATTACTAGATTTGGCAATGGACAGCCTAGGGTTGTATATCCACAATCTGAACGAACCTATGAATCGAAGTTGTCCTAGCCCTCCTGAACGGTGATTTGGCTATGCTTTACTCTTGGGCAGAGATGATTAATTGCTTTTAAGCAATAATCCCAGCAATTAATGTAATTAGTACCTAGATAATGTCGATATTTCCTCTCATTTAACCTGGGTCGGATATTGTTCCTTCTGTAAATAGTGTTACGAACTTGGAGCTTAAATAATTACATTAGCATTATATGCTATCAATGCAACTGTGAATCTCAGTGCATTGAATTTGTGAAAATCAAATGCAACTTCAATGCATTGAAATTGCAAGAATCCAATGCAACTGCAAGTTGAAAGGATTGAATTCAATTTGAATTTCGTCTGTTACTATTATTAATAGTCCTAACAGACAAAAATTATCTGATTTAAATTTTGAACGTTTAGTTTTGTTGCGAAATTTTCAGCAATATAATTTATGAATCTGAATTTGTTGTCAAAAAATTGCTGTTGTACAATTCTATTTCCCAACAGAAATCGCAAGCAATGAAGCAAACCATGAATTATACTCCAATTGTTTTATAAGTACACCTGGGAATCTGCTCAAGGTGTTACAGCAGATTCACCAGATTTGGATTTGTTTCAAATGGAAGTAGTCCCTGATTGTACATCAAATCATGGGGGAAGTAGGCATCGACAGTGTTCATTCCTGATTAGATTTGATGGATTGAAAAGAGATTGAGGGACCTAAAGTATATCTACAACTTAAGTTACAACAATGCCCCCTCCAAATTTATGCGCAAGTGCTCATAAATTTCAGCCGGACGCTTTCAAATATGCTCTTGCTTATTGGGTATACACGTATAAGACCAACAATAATCTGAAGAATAAACGCAAACATGAGAAAGAGATGATTGAAGCCATATACCCTGAAATGGGAGAAGTGGTCCTAGGAACAATCAAAACCAGACAGCAAAATATGGTTCACTAACAAAACGTGGATAGAAATCAGGGCTTCGAACGGAACCAAATTCAAACCCAAAAATTGCATCAAACCGGAAACTTTTTAAGCCTGAACCGGATTTTTTTCAAATTATGAACCGAAACCCAAATCTCATGAACCCATTGATAAAACAGCTGGTTTAGGTTCAGGCTCCATAGCTGTACTTCTATAGCTAGAAAACTGAAATATTAGCAATAAAACCCCACAGTGCCTATCCATAGACAGGCAGAGTAATTTATTAATTATCACAGCACTATATTTAAATTTTTTACCTTTCTAGGACTTCATTTTTAAGCAATGCAAGTACATTTGGCTCTGATTTATCACCGGATGGACTATTGGAATCACCTGTAGCTCAGAATGAAACCCTAATAAGCACATTAGAATCACCTCCCAATGATAAATCATCGCAGGAGAACGCTGAAAAGGAAGCCTCTCCTAATGTCAATAAAGATACAAATTTGGATATTTCATGTTTCGGAAACGTAAACCATGTGCTTAGAGGAGGTAAGCGCCAGAGCCAAAGAAGAAATGGCCGTAGTAAATCTTTCAATCAAATCGATTGTCACCATAAGACAAGACTGAAGAGATGTTCATCTGCTGATTTGCTGCTTGCAATATGCCCCAGAAAAGAATCATAATCACAACTTGTGCAATCAACCACAAGTACATATTTCAAAAACTTTAATTTATCAATTATTATAAACTTCAAGTACCAATATTTAATAAATCTTATTATTTATCGAGATTTGAATTTTATTTGCATTATTATTATCACTCATTACAGTACAGCCCTTCAGGGAGAGTCATAATCTTCCATCTATCGACTGCATTTCCGTAACTATTAAACGTATCACTTCACTAACATTTAGTCAGGTCTTCCCTGGATTTTCTAGTACTATCAGGGTTTTCCTCGGGATCAAGTGAAGTGCAACCAATCAATAAAAGCGAAAGAGTTTGCTTTTCGCATCTATTAATTTCTATTAATTTCATCAACATCCAGAGCTGAAACAAGGCTGCACGGAACACCTGGAAGTTCATTATCTAGAGAGACAAGACCAGAATAAGGTAAAGAATCTAAGCAAGCAGCAAAGGTAGCAAAACCATCAGGAACAACTTCATCAACTTCATCAGTTTCTCAATACCTTCACTACTTAACAATGGTGAAGGATAAGGCTAATATTTTGGCTGCTCGATTCACTTCATATTCTCGTTTTCCACCCACTTCACAGACACTTGTTTTGCATCCACTCAATCCAGCACCTTTCTCTCCTTTATCGCTACATGCATGGTCAATGTTACGATGAAATATAGTTTGATCCTTGTAGACTAATTCCTGTACGTAATATCCGAGCTGCAAGCCGCGCACATTCTTTCACCCTTCAAAATACTTTTGGCCGTACAGTAAAATTCCGTGATGCTTTCTTATACCGAAAAAATCAGTCCGATGTGCCTGGGCTGAGCTCTAGTGCTGAGTACACAAAAAGCTTCTTGTTTGTAGATATTCCTTTCAAACGTCTTCGGACAGTGCTTAAACATTCATTCTAGTTTTCAGTCAATTCATTTATAAACTAAATTTAGATTTAGAAAATTTTTAAAGTAAAATGTATGTGATTTCAGCTGTTACGCTCTGTAGACGAATTTTTGATAGCAGATTTGTAGCATGTTGACCGAAATTGATTGTGATCGTATTAATATGAAGTGATCGTTCATGGTTCACGCATGTCCAAATTTTTATATGCTCAAGGAATTCGAAATTTCAAACAAAAAGACTTTTCCATTTAGTTACTCTTTAACATTAGTTTTTCAAATCGAATTTAATGAGCTTAAAGTCTTCAATTTTATTTAATATTTTAGTCTGGACACAAAATGGAATGGAGCACATCCACTGAAAGTGGCTTATAAGAGGAAAATTGCCTATCTTTAGGAATTTTTTGAAATTCTTTCCACGAAGAGTGCAGTTGTGTATTTGGTGCACAATGCACATCTCCATCCCTTTTAGACTTTCAATTCTTAAGCCCGATATGAAAAAATAGTAGTTAAATGGAAAAAAAACTGAGTTGAAATTCCGAAATTTTTACTTTTTTACTTTATATAACTTCGGAACAGAGGAGATGAGGAGAAAACGTTAGGGATTAGGAATTCTCGAAAGCTCCAAGGATTAAATATCTAAAAAATTTTAATTTTAAATCATCATAGAGTGGAATTGAAATTTTGAATGCACAGGGTAAATATAATAAATTTTTGAGTTCAAAAAAGCCAACAACTGCGTTGCGGATTCTGGGCTTATACATACATATACGTACCTATATTTTGTTTGTTGCAATAATTAAGAGCTGCACGATTTCAAAGGTGGTTCTACAGGGAAATCCCAAAGCTCTCTGGAGCGTACGAACGAGATGATCGATCTTCGGAGGCTGTGGTAGGAATATGCTCCAGATATATATCTATGGTTAAACTATGTAATGAAACCAAGGTGAATTGTAAGAAATAGGAGGGATGTAAGTTTTAAAAGAAAAGAAAGTAGCGGAAAAACGTAATCTTAATTTCAAATTTTCAAAGAACAATTTATTTTATCTGTTCAGTTCATCTGAATTTGATATACAAAACGAAAATTTGACTTTGTATGCAAGACCGTCTGAAATAATATTGTAGCTTCGCTCGTTTTTCTTCTTGTGTTTCTTTATTAACTTATTTACAGTTTTGTAAAACTTTGACATTGAACGATGTCTGCTTTGCGACCAATCATAAAGGCACCCTCATCTAAACCCTAAAATCACAGAATCGATACTATGGATACTTTATCGCTAAAGATTACCATCACAAAACATTTGGTTCTCTACATCACCTCTACGTATCTAGTTATACATATGTAATAGGAACGCAAAAAAAATACTTGTACGCGCTTATAAATAAGATGTAAAAGTATAAAAGATTTTTGTAAAGTCAGCTAATCCTTTGGTGTCCGCTAAGGGATTTGATGAATCCTACTTTTAATTCTTTGGCTTTTGATGGCTCAGTCAGCTAACGTTATCCGAACTGTTTTAGTAGCTATTTACATAATCTAAGCAAAACGAATTATTTTTTTGTTATTGTCAACCGGAGGCTCTGCCTGAAGCGTGGCCGGATTTTACGCAAAAGCAGTATTTTTTGGCACCACCATCTTCGATACATGCAGAATCCTTGACGTACTTATTTAGCCTGCTTATGCTGCCTGTGATCTCATATTCAGTGGTTGCTGTATTGTATCGAATGGACGCCTCGAAAAGTCCCTGCCCTGGATTAGTCTCAAAAACCACTCGATAGCTTTCAACAGTGGAATTGCTTCTATCACCCGTCATAGTCGTTATTTTATATGCGCTTTTTATTTGGTGCAAAGAGATCTTGGCACAAAGGTGGGAAACAGAACCATTTTTGTAGTTGGCCACATACTCGTTGATGTAGTCTATGGTGAATATAAGAATTTTCTGAATTATCGGAGACTTTGTGCTCACACTCTGAAAGGGATAACAGGTACACCAGTGATCTTCGATAGCGATGTCTTCGCATGATCGGCTGTGAGGTACTGGGCGTAGAAGAGTTTGACAGTTTACGCAGTCTTCAGCGTTGGGAAGATTGCTTGCTCTTCCCGATAACTCTAAAATATGTTTCAAGGTCATATGGACATCATATGGATTAGTCAAACGATTTTTATTAACATTGAGTGCATCTAAGAACTCCGGGTGGTTGTCTTTTAACCATTGTGGCAGCCATATAAACATGAAAGGCAATCTTTCTTCATAGTGTCCTGAAAGTAATTTCCTAGTAGGACCGAATCGCATACCATGATCACTAAAGAAGATAATGACGCTTCTGTTCAGAACTCCTCGATCAGAGAATTTATGCAAATAGTTCACAATTTTGTCGTCCATCGATGAGCAATCACTAATTACATTGTGGCTGAATGTGTTTGCCCAAAAGAGCCCAAAGTACGGGTCATCTAAATAATTAGTAGCTAGCTCTAGAGCGTAGTCGAATACATAGTCGGCAGAGTGTTGATATCCTAAGCAGAAAGTCAATCCAGATTTGCGTTTGATCGGTAAGTGTGCTTCAGACGCTAGAAGGAATGGTCGGAGATAGTAATCCGTTGGTGGTTTTTCAAAGCCCTTCTTGAGGTAATTGAACGTATTTATGGATGCTTCGTCCTCTGCATAGGCGGTTACATATCCATATTTTCGAAAGTCATTCCAGATCATCGAACAGTTGTTTAACATTCCAACTTTATATGGATTGCACTTGTGAAATGCTGTTGTTTGATTGTATCCAGCCAAAACAGCCATTAAATTGGGAAAAGTATTGTCATCGATCTGAAATAAAAAAGAAATTTCATTTAGTCAGTTAGATATGAAGCAGAGGAAGAAATTAAATTTTCAGCTGAAAATCGAGTGCTTAAAGTCCATAGTAAGACTTGAAAACTGTTAGAAGGAAGCTGGACGAGAGACAATAATAAGGCATGCATCATTGTGGACAATAGTTGGAGATTTCGGTGGTCATTGGCATTGGGGTGCATAACAATAACGGTGCCTCTGCGAGGCTCTACCACTGACATAAATTTAAGAAAAGCCAAGACTCTGTCTGTAATGCGGACGAATGCGCATCTTTTTTAAATAAAAAAAAAATAATAAAATAAAAGTTATAAAAAAAAAACAAAATTAAAAAATACGTTTTTTTATAAACTTAAAAGAGAATCTCATTATAACTAAGTACTTTAGCTAGTGTATAATATGGACTGACTACGTGCATAGAAATACACTGCAGAAAGTGGGCTCCCTTCGATATAGCAGTCTCCGTCTAAGCAACAAGTTCCAACTGAGAGAGAACTGTAAACATCAAATAAATAAGTGATTTTGTCGAAGTAAAGGTTTCTAAATTACATATGTATTTAGGGTTATTACGGATAAAAAGTGTTTTACCAAAGGCAGTATATTCAGAGATTCGAAACGTTTTATTATAATCGTTTTTCAAGCTGCGCGCTTATTTTTTTCCACTTCCCGCCAATGATTTTCTTCAATGCGGGCACCAACGTAAGCACACAAAATTATGCCCACATGAAATAGCATATCAAGCAGTTCATATCAGTGGGCTCTGTTAGAGTGTGAAAGAGAGAGGAGAGAGAGAGCGAGAAAGAGAGAGAGACAGAGAGAGACAGAGAAAAGAGAGAGACAAAGACAAATAGCTCTTTCAAATTCTATGAACGTTTTCTTCGTGGTATATTTGACCGTTGAACGAGAAATAATTAAATCTTTTCCGTTACTCGATAGCCATTTTATCACGACGCAGAGATTAAAAAAAGATCTTGGCTAAACTTCATAGACTCTGCAAATCCACATGCAAGAAGTGAAATAATTGTCTTACGGAGGGCACATATAAGAGGGGCATGTGCAGTACTTTCTCGACTGGAATCGTTGCGATATTAAATTGCAAAATGCATTTTACGCAGTATGTGGGAAAGGAATGTGACTAATTTAGTACTTATTCGACTGCCTTGTTTTTGGTCAGCTACAAACTTTCATAAGTGGTGCACTAGTTTTCGGTTTCCCTTGAATACTAATTAGCCGGCGCACACTTTTCTTCACATTTTTCCTCCAACCGGTTTGAGAATATGACCCAAAAGTGGAAGTAGGTCCGATCATTTGTGTTCGCTCATATGTAAGTGAAAAATTATGGGCATACATTTTGTGTTTTGCACACATACCTTGAGGTAAAATCAGCCGTTTTATTTCTTTTTAGAATCAACCCAATAAGTGTAATCTATTTTCTTGCAAATCTCTGACCGTGGTAAAATCTGTTTAAAAACCATCCTGACTAGATTTTATAAAACAAAGCTAAGTGATCATAGCAACTGCTAATGCGTGATTAGATTTTGATCCGAACCAAAATTTAAAAGCATATACATATGTACTTATGTAAAACAATTCGCGATTGAGACGAAGGGTCCGTCTCGATCGCGGTATTTTCATAATTTTTATACCCTAGATGAAATCTATAGCGTATACTAAGTTTGTCATTCCGTTTGTAACATCTCGAAATAACGATGGTAGAGCAAAATGGATTGGATACCCACGCATAATATTAAAAGTTATTTTGATTTTTGCATGTCCGTCCGTCTGTTCGTCTGTGCGCACGATAACTCGAGAACGCGTATACTTAGAGAGGTGAAATTTTGCAAGTTCAAAAATGAGACAAATCGGGCCACTCCTTCGTGGGGTTGGCATATAAAAATTTCGTTTTCGACTATATATTTGGACAATGCCTGAGAGCGCGTCGGCGTAGGAGCAGAAAATTTGCTACGTGGTGTTTTCATTGCAATACCAAATAAAATTTCACAAATGGACTAAGTCGGGCAACTCCTTCTTGGTGTTGCCATATAAAAATTTAGGTATTTTACGTATACTGTGAAAACGATCAGTCCAAAACATTTTTATTGTACTGAAAACTTCTTCAGAATACGAAATCCTATAAAATTGGTTACAATAATTTTTTCTGTCCGACAAACCGTTTTAGAAATATATGCGAAAAACCACTTCAAAAATCAAAATTGCACAGATGGGGGACCCTACGAAATTTCATACGGGCATTCATCTAGGCCCTAAGGTATCATAACAATTGATCTTAGACCAATTCTAGCTTTTTTACTTGTTTTTTTTTAATTCATTATTTTCGTTGCATTTTCTCTTCTTCTCTCCATCTTCAAGTTTGTTTGTGGTTATTAATTATTATACCTATCACCTAACTCGTATTCATTTTCGACGTTTTTGGAGCACCTTTGGTCCAGACTAGAAGTTTGGTCAAATTATTTTTCAATTCTGAATCGACTACTACTAGTACTACTCACTAAGCTATGCGCTGATGCTTAGAGTAAACTAGGTGATACTTCGTTACTTCCGGCGGTCATTTAAAGTTGAATTTTGGGTAGCTTCCAAAGTTTTTGTTTTGAATAGAATGACACCTCACTTGAGTTTGTAGTCTTTGTCTATGAAAGAAGCAAGTGATCAGGCAGACAGACATATTGACGGACAGCCCTGTTGTATAAAAGGTATTTTTTCTGTGAAAAATTCCTAAAATTGTGAAACCTCAATGACTACGTGCTTGACAGAAACGTACATACATGAATGCAGCATATATGTATATATTACACCGAGAGCCTCAGGTGGATTTCATATTGGCACAGCGAGCGTTGAGCGATTAGTATAAGAGCCCGAAGTAAATTTTTGGTTAGAAATATAACCAAAAAATGTATGTATAAGTATTAAGTTAAAGTAAAGGCAATGCCCTAAATAATCGTCTGGGAGGAAATCTTCGCAGCCTAAGTGAGTAATAGCAAAGAATATATAGCAGGAAGAACGCGCATCTCGCATACTGAAAAGTTTTATATAGTGGGTCGTAATATTACAACCCGCTCTCACAAATTTTATGAAAGCTGCCTGGTTTTTGACGACCCACCTCTCACCACCCAGTCACGTCACCTATGATGATATTACGACTCGCTCTGACAAGCTGTACGAAAATTCTCTGCTTTTTGACAACTCGCCATTCACCGCAGTGGCGACTGGCAGCACGGGTCTTCAAAGCACCAGCGCCTGCACTCCGCATCATACCCATGCATTGTATAGCGTGTTCTCTTTGCTTCTCTTACCTCTTCCCATGGAAACCTGTTTCATCAAGATTACCTTGTTTAATATCACAATGGACCGCAAATGGTCTAAGTTGTTCTGATCGCAGAGGTTCACGCAATGGCCGCTAACCTAACCTAATCTAGGCCAGGACTATGCTTCAAATTAAAATAAGAGTAACTATTTGACTTACCTTATTATATCCGCTCATTTCGAACCATTCTGTGTCATATAAGTGTTGGGCAGTCTTTGGCATAGCTCTTATAAGATTTTGCCTGGAAATGCTATCTATTCCTAGAAGAAGAATGCTAATTTGCCGTTTGGTGTCCTTCTTTTGCCACTGATCCAGACGTTTTCGTATTTCTCGACGTTCTGGAATCATAGCATGTGCGTTGATATACGTTTGCTGCTTTTTACTCTTACATTTAACTAAAATATTTTCTATGGTCGGTGACATTGCTATCGATTTGGTGAAGTTGACACATTTACCCAGCCTAGGGAGTAAAGAATTTTATTGACAACCAGACAATATTGCCCAAAATAATACATATCAAAACCATGGAACTTACTTGTAATTCTTATCTGCCTTAGCACCTGTTCCTGATCTCTCTATAGCCTGATAGCAACAGTCGAGTTGACTTCGAGATTTGGTGTATTTGTCCCTTAAGCTCTCCTCTAATTGTAGAGTGTAGATTTTTTTATCTGGATCATATTTAGTATTGGTTAAAGGCTGGTTATTGTTGCATGACTCGTATTTTTCTCGTTTGAAGTACTTCATCACGTCAGCATCATACGGATCCATATTGGGCATCTTGCATTTATCACTATAGACCAGGTAGCCTGAGGGGGGCAGATTTGTTGCTTCTTTATCGCATTGATTTCGTGATAAGAGATTAACACAGAAAAGATTTCATTCATAGTGACGAAGACAGCGTGTGACACGTTAACAAAACATAAAATAATTCCGGCCGAAAAAGCAAGCAGATTAGTGCGATGAAAACACATAGAAATAATGCAAACAAAATGAAAATTTACCGAAAATCAAAACAAGATCGGTTTGCATTTAAGGTTAAAGCAAATAAGGATGCCTTGTAATAATAATAATAATAATAGCAATAATAATGATAAATACATACTCTACTTATGTCTACTTTGTATGATCTTTGGATTAAGTGCTCTTTCTGTAACGGTACTCTGTGATGTCAGAAATAAAGTAGCATTTCTTTTTTTGGCGCAAATGACATTTTAACCTGGCAATTTTACCGGATTGGCTTTAATTAAAAAAGGTGGATACAATCTCTTCAAATCTGGAAAAATCCCTGTTAAGTTTTTTGGAAAATTGGAAAAAAAATGTCTTGTCTAACCAATTCTAATCCTGTAGATACCAGAAATTATAATAAATTAGTTTTTTGGAGAAGAACTTACAGAACAAGATTAACTGTAACGAATTTTGCTTTCGTAAATGGTATAACTCCTGAACAAATATTTTCCTTAATTAGGTCGAATTCATTTAAATCTGAAGATTGGATTGGAGGAAAATCATACGCTTTCACGAATGGCTAAAAACGCACAAAATGGAAGCCGCTATTATAGTAGTCAGAAAGTTGTTTGTCTTTTGTAACGGAGACGTCACACGATATGGGAAACCGCTTCCAAAATAAAGTTTTTTGCAAATATTTTGTAAAAGAGTAATTGGTTTTTTTAAGGTATTTTTGTATAAAAATATGTTAAATGTTATGTTAATATTGAATGTACTTTTTCTGTAACTCTTGTAGGCAGCATATAAAAAAAATTATAATACAAAACTTAAGAATATTAATAAAAATCATACCAAATACCAAAAATTATACAAAGAGTAGTCTTCGAGTATTTGTTCATCCCTGATAGAGGATATTAATTTAAGTTTGGTAATTGTACCAAATACTGTTATTAAAACATTTAATAAAAAAAAAAAAAACGGAAATGTCATTAGCACCAAAAACGGGGTATGTGACTGTATTGTAACATCACAGAGTACCGTTAGGGATAGTGGCAACATTATTGGTGCTTGCTCCCAATCGGAAGAGAACCCTTTTACTAAGTTTATGTCGACTGTAAAGAATTTAGCGTGCATCTTATAAATACTAAATAATAACCGGCCAAGTGCGAGTCGGACTGGCGCACGAAGGGTTCCGTACCACAAAATTTAATCTATGTAGGTACTTTTTATTTATTTTTTCCAATGATAGTAGGCGTCATGTGAAAAAATAAAGCTGTCATTAGAAAAAAAAACTAAATGCCTACTTATGATAATAATAATGAATGAGAATAAAACGAGGGAAAAAGCGCCGAAAACATCACATTTCTTGTATGGGGGCCCCTTTAATTTTATTTTTATTGTTTGTTGTTATATCGCCAATAGAAAAACACAGTCTGTGAAAATTTCAACTGTCTACCTATTACGGTTCATGAGATACAACCTGGTGACGGACGGACAGCGAAGTCTTAGTAATAGGTTTCCAGTTGTTACCCTTTGGGTACGGAACCTTAAAAACCAGTCGGAGACCTTATAAGAACCCAGACTTAATCTGCTTTTGCTCAATATTTAAATTTAACTTAATATGAAAGCAAGTGACGTCACAAGTTCAGGGAAATTTATTAGCCTGTGTAGTATTGATGTCACATGGCGTCGTACGCAAATTGTTTACGAATGGAACGAACGGGTGATTTTATGCGGGGGGCATATTTTGGGCTATATATTTATATAGGGTGTCCCGTAAGTGGTGTCATATCCGAAGGCAATGGATAGGACATGAGCAAAAAATTGTATGGGTGGGGGGGGGGGATTATAACGGGACTTTAAGATATTTGGGTATGTTTTTATAAATCACCCTGTAAATTCTGAACGTTTCACCCTGTGATAATGATTTAAAACTTTTTCGATTGATAATCGCTGAACCTTTCCAGTAGTCTATAAATTGTTTCTCTCCTCTCCTCCGTTTTGAAGTTAAGGCTCAACAAATTTCAAATTTCGGAATTATGATTCGTTTTTTCTACTACCAATTTTTCATATCTTAGCTTTAAAATGACCTGATACACTCTGAATCGAAAATGTAACCCTTTCTGCGTTTTTTGCACTTTTTCTTAAGCCTATCCAGCGAAAATAACTGAACAAGGTCATTTCCTGCACTTATTGAGTTTTTTCAGTTATTTCAGCTGGAGATCCTTAAGAAAAAGTGTAAAAAGCACAGAAAGGGTTACATTTTTCGTACGGAGTGTGATAGGTGATTTTAAAGCTAAGATTTTGGGCTTCTTAAATCCCATATGAAAAATTGGTATGTGTTTTTGATAAAAATAGTAGTTAAATTAAAACAAACGAGTAAATTTTTTCGAAATTTTAACTTTGTTGAGCCATAACTTCAAAATGTTTAAGAGGATGGAAAAAATTATAGACCGTTGGAAAGGTTCAAAGATTACCTATCTACTAAAGATTAAGCCATCATAATAGGGCGTAACGTTCAGAAGTTACAGGATAATCTATAAAAACATACCCAAATATCTTTAAGTCCCGTTATCTAGGAAACCGTTAGGATTTCCCCTCCTTTAACATACAATTTTTTGCTCGTTTAAGCCCGTACCCCTTTGGATATGACACCACTTACGGGACACCCTGTATACAACCAATTCACCAAAAATTTGGCAAGCATTTTTTTTTTAATCTTTAAAAGTAGTCCTTAGTCCTTTAAGACTAAAAAACTGTTTTTTTAGTGGCCCCAACTCACCCCAATTAAAAATTTGAAAAAAAGAAATCCATAATCTTTGACTGTCTGTTTCTAAAGTAAAATTTAGTTAAAAGTATGTATATGGATAAAATAAAATCAACAGAATTTGCACACTCGTTGAATACACGGATGAAGAAGAATTTCGTAAAATTACTACAATGGCAGTTTCTAAATTTCTTCCCGTTTTAAATTTGCTTAGAGACAAGTTAATATAAGTTTTCAACAAACAAGGAACGTATATAGACGCAGAATGCGCGGATTAGCTTAGAGTTTTCTGTAAGTATTTAGTTGCATTTATGTATATGTCTATTAACATTACACTATGTGTGCATGCAATTATGTAATTATTTATTACATGAGTCTTTTAGACAACTGCCTGCGTTGACTAGAATGGCGAGGTGAGAAAGCAATCTGAGACGAAATTTATAAAATTTATTTGGTATTTCTCAATAGAAAAGCCTTTAAAGGAATTGTAGAGCGAATCTATGTATATTAAAACAGGTATGCCAAACTTGTTGTAGTAGAGCCATAGATGGCAAACATATTAACATATTTCGTCTACCAAATACCGGCTCAGAATGCTACGAACTATAAATATTGCTTGACAGCAGGCTTCCTGTTTTCAATTATAAACTTTCATCAGTAAGATGGTCGTTGGAGTAATGTGTGCACGATGGAAGGTATTATTGAATAACTAAAAATGTATTACAAGATTTTGTGAAAGTTAATGATACCAGTTGTCCTACTAACTACGAAAAGGACACTTGAAAAGTTCTTATTAGTGTTTGAAGATGTTTTACATACTTAAGAAGGTAAGAAAACGTTAATGTGGGAAAGGCGTACACAGATATTATTTGGAAGTTGGGTTTCATGCACACAGCCTTAGTCATATCTTGAGGTCCCATTCCTATTGTAAACAACAAAAGAAATTAAACATTCACGTTACCGAAGCACTCTATCTAGTTTACATTAGAAACATTCGAATTCAAAAACATTACATAGAAGATGCAAATAGGTACGGAACATGCAAAATACCAAAACTTAAAAGTCTTATTGTAAAATTATTTTTTCCAAGAAACTGGATTTACTTATGTAAGCATATCTAAAAGTTGAAGGACTAAAAATTAGAATAAATTCTTTTCATGGTGGGAAAACACATGTAAGTCAACACCTAGATGTCTAGATCTAATGCATTTCCGCCGTAACCATTTTGATTCGCCAATATCTGTTGGCCTCCGTATAAATCTACATTGCCAGCAGACATTGGGGAACAAAATATGTGTCAAACATTGGGTCTAGATTGCTGGGGTTTTTTCTTTATCTGTGTGAAAATCTATAGTTAAAAAACGGATTAAGAGCACTCACCTTTCATACCAGGAACATGAGAATGATGGTACACAGGTATCTTGTCCGTTGTATTGTCCCACGTGAGAACAGTGGTATTCAGGTAAATAACGATTACAATTAGAACTATGAATACAATGAGACGTTTCTTTTTAAATAATTGCACTAAACTTTTATGAGTATCGGATGCTGTGTCATTGGAACGTTTTTTACGTACTATTCCTGGACATTTTTTCTTGATCACATCACTGCCTAATTCACCTTCTTCAGCTAATAGCGGATCACACGCTTCCTCGCGATTACTTGGCCTAGCACCAGCCATAGCTAATCATTTTCCAATATCTGTTAACGAGCAAGAGAATATTTTTGTTATTTAAAATATAATAATTAGTGTCTAAAATAACAATTATAAAAAAAGTAAACTGAACAGAGAACGTTACTGTGGAACGCTCACGTCTTTTTGAATTAAAATTTTTTTCTTATCTGGAGAGCGAAAGACTTTTAACGGAAATTGTGTGAAGATAAAAGTTTTTTGTTTTTTTTTTACACATGTACATGGCACAAATCATATGAAACCATAACTTTAGAACCAACATGCACAAGATAATATTTCTTGAATGTATAAAGCTCAGAATACAGAATTAGAATTTGATAAATTTAATTTAATTTTCGCGCTCATTGTTGTGGAGGCTGCGTGTTGGATATACTGTTTCTTTTAGGTATTATATAACACTAGGCCTGATAAAAATAAACATTGCAAAACTAAGGAAAAATGAATGATTGTTGTTGATTTACTAGTTGAAATGCATGATAAATAGACATAGGCGATTGCCTCTGTTTTGAAGATCATTTCTATAGTTTCTTAGAGGATGCTCGCGAGTGGAATAATTCATATCTATGAAGTAGTCATAAGGAAAAACAATCCTGAATGTGTTCAGGCTTTGCTGAAATTTTTCCAGAGAGATAAGTTTAAGTCAATCTTGATATATGGAAGTAGGATAATAGACATCTTACAAGAAAGAAGAAGTTAATAATAATTAAAAGCAAAAACTTTTTCACCTAATTTCTTACCAACATGACAAACGACTTCTTCACATTTTTAAAGACCACAATGATAAAATTTTAGTTTCAATCGAATCTACGAATAAAATTTTGTTCGAGAAATTCCATATCTGAAATGAGATGAGCTTAATGCTCATCAGACGTCTTCTACGAAAAACTCTAATTTTGTTAAATTCTATAGTAACACCTTGTTACTGACTCATTCATGCATAGTTCTTCTTAACATGACCGGAAATATAAACAAGAAGGAAAAAATTTAAGCTAGAGAAGTGCTTAACTAAAAAAAAAGACATGGAAGCAGTAAATAAATAAATATTGCGATAATTGAGGTTGAGGCATTGATGACCATCAGAACCATCACGTGACTATAGGTAAATATTGTTGCAATTTACCAAATTAAGGGTTTACTACGGTCGTCGGTGGCGGGTCATATTTCATACACTGTAATCAAGAAAAATATAATGAATACGATTTCTTAAAATTTTAATTACATACATACACATATACCTATCGTCTTAAAATGAATTGTTAGTGGTCAGTTTCAAGGAGGATTTAAAAGCAACACTTCTCGGAACTTTATCTCTTCATTCAAGTTTAATTAGACAATAATGGAGACCTTCGAATAGTTAATGGCTCATAAAATTGTGCAAATCGTGTTCCATAGAAAGGCACAAGAAGTGAGAGAGATATAATTACGTAATTCTGTGAAGTCAGCTTTCAGCAGCTGTGTGTACATGAATTAAGTGCATTTGGTTACCTGTGCAAGTACAGTAAGTAAACATAACCGCAACAGAAAAGGGTGTAAATCTCGAATTCAAGATCCTTGTGTGAAGCCATCAGCTGGTTAAGGTAAAGAAAAAAAGAGCCATTCGTGGTCCTACATAATATGAAAAGCTTATAACTTGCAAAATACATTTTTTTAGAAGAATAAGCCAAAATTAAAAATTAATATTATTAGAAAAACAAAAAGGAAATTTTATGCTTAGATGTAATGTAAGGCTAGTCATTATACGCCACTTTTAATTGGTAGGTAGTCTTTCAGTAATTAGCGCAGGTAACTCAATGAAAGTTATTGTTTCCGGTGTATTTTTTTCTCTTTAACTCTTGCTTGCATGCATCTTAGTTGGTTTCTCTATACGGGCCCGAATTTTTATTTATATTAGGCTCACCAGCTCTATTTCATCCAGGGTGAATAGAATTATTAAGAAAAAATGCACGTTCAACATTTTTGAAAATATTGAATTTGAAGTGAAATTGAACAAAGTGGGCATGGTCTTGGCTTTTGCCGCGGCTACAGCTGGTATGTAAATTTTTTAACTTTCCTTCAATACAGGGAATCCGTTTCTATTAATATTTTTGTTCAATTGTAAAACATATTATAATTCATAGCTAGATTCAAAGGAACTTTTGATAATATGAAATTCCTACTTTGATAAGTGGGTCCATCACTATATAACATAACAGGCTCAGGCGGGTTATGCATAGCAAACAAATCGATGATAAAGAATCATTAATATTGAAACAAGTTCGGAAGATGTAACATTTGCCTCTGCTTCGTTCTACAAATAGCAGTTGTTCTTCTTGGTTCGTCAATTAAACATATTAAAAAATTGTGCAATACCATTTTTTTAACTTTTTTTTATAATGTAGTATATATGTACGTATGTAACCTCGAAACAATTTTCGCATTTGTCACGGAAAAAACTGTTAATTAGTTCTTCAAAGAGATTATCGAAAATGGGTAAGAAAGAGGCGCAATATTTTAGTTTTTGCACTAATCTTAGACGTATAAATCATATATGTACATAGTTGGACTTTTGGATGCTCATTCTAGCTCTAAGTATGTATTTCTTTGTGGAAGTTTATCCATGTTCCAATATTGAAACCCGGAAGAGCAATTCCATGAATGTATCTCCTTCCTTTCTGTAACATATTTTTTCATTGATGGAATTGAAAGAAAACTTTCATCAGTATTGCCGCGCCGTCACACGTTGTTTTTATATCCTCTTTTACCCGCTTTTATTATTAATTCACTTGTCAGTTTTTGTCATGGTTTTATTAATCGATATCTGACAAACTTCTCGACTAATTAGAGCTCTGAATCTTTCAGCATTTATATATTTCCGATGACAATGCCATATTTATATAGTTTCCATCATTTGAACAACAGTGACGTCCTCTAGTATCAGAGGCTAAGATCCAATTTAGGTCGCTGTATCAGTGGAATAAATAAGTAATCACGGGCTTTGATTAGACCAACTTTTTCTCAATTGGAAAAAATAAAATTTCTTTCCGCATCTGAAAATAAATCTAAAAAAAAATTATTCACGACCTTGCTAAAGTAATAAAAATTAAATGAAGGTCTTTTTGGTAGTAATTACGTGTTCTTATTATAGATTATGAGGCCTGCAATGAGCGATGTAGTAGCATGCAGTCATTTGAGAGTAATTAGTCAAGGGCTATCCCCAGCGCTATCGTCACAAGCAATCTATAATTACCAAGATGTGACGAATGTCTGCACTTCATATGGGAATAGACACGAAATAATTTTGCATTATTGACAAATAGATTATTTTTATCTATGGGTTTTTGTCTAATCTACATGCGACTATCTACATAATTAGTGCGAATGCTTTTAGTACGAGTTGAGGAAGAGAATCGTCATCGCGGACACTAGTAATTAATTCCTGTAGTTAGGTGGTTTTCCAAAAGGGAGTTGTGCTGGTTGCAAAAAAAAATGTTTAACGTCAAAAGCTTAGTATTTCGAAGTGTGATACTAGAATATATAGAAAATCTATTACATTTTTCCAGAAATGAATAGATGCACGATGCAACATCTCCGTTATTGCCCTTAGCAAAGTCAGTCGATCACAAAAATTATTCGATTATGAAAGAAGGTGATTTTGCGGATAATAAAATCGAGCTATAATTAACCAGTTAAAAAGTAAAAGGGTTTTTCAAAATACTCTCCCGACTGACCTTAACTGAGCAGCTTGAAAACTGTCGATTAACTAGTTCATACAAGTTTTTGTTAAATAAACCAAATTGCATCAAAACTTTTTTTTAACTACGGTTTAATCTCAAAATTAACCGAGGTTAATTTTAAAGTTTTGTATTTAATTAGTTTTACGCGTAAAACGTAGTTAAAAAAAAGTTTTGATGCAATTTGGTTTATTTAACAAAAACTTGTATGAACGATTTTTGAGACAGTTTAGTTAGTTTCTGTGAAAATAGCCAAATTGATTAAAAGCGAATTTTAACCGGCTAGGCTAGGGGTTAATTTTTCATCTGTGCTTTCAAGGAAATGCTTTTATAATTTCACACTGGGTTCAACTAAATTTAAAGGTTGATATTTCTCAATCAAAAGAGATCTTTGCTACGTTTTTGAATCTTTTGTTGCCTAATTTTTTATTTGTTTTTTTAATTAATAAATTCGAAAATTTTTAAGCTGATTTTATTTCAAAAAATAATTCTAACATTTTTTCTGTTACATGTATTAAAATAAAATAATGTAATTTTACATCAATGAATAAAATCTTTTGTAATTATCTTCTGATAATCTTTTTCAATTTTTTAAATAAAATGACAAATAAAGTTGTTGTTGGTTACCTGAAACCAACATGGTAAGCTAATTCTGTTCTAAAATATATACGAAAAGTAAGATTTAAGCTTTTAAGCTTTTCCGTTAAACTGTTATTTAATCTATATTCCATTTTTTTATGCAATTGCATTTTGCATTATCGTGGATGCAAAGCAGGTGAAATTAATTTAAATAATCTTTAAGCTTATTTCCTGTAAAGTTGATTATATAATTTATTCCCAGTTGCCACAGAATTATGACCTGCGGCTTATAGGAAAAGAACAGTAAATATCCAGATTTCAAAAGATGTTATGAATGCTTTTGCTGAAGCTGTTATTAAAACAAAAAAATATGCATGTTGCAAAAGAATTTATAAATTTTTCATGCTATCTACTTTGCATAAACAAATATTAAAACCGAGGACGCTAAAAAGAGGTGGATGCAGTCGTTGATTTTGTTGGATCAGTTGAGTAAAGAAACAGACTTTAAGCTTCCTTTGATGAAAAGTGAAAAGATATTTTAAATATTTCTTAAAAATTTATTTCATCTTAAATGCTTTGGGAACGTTTTTCATTACCGTCTTGCTCACAACATATAATTCTTAATTCTCAAAATTTTCGTCAAATTATGAAGTACAAAACATTTTAATCTCTCTCCCTCTTTTTAGTTTACCCCTATTTCTAGGAGAACTGTGAAAATAGTATTTACATACATATATCATTCCCGGTTCTAAATATTCAAACTTTTAACCTTTTGCAGGCAAAATTTTTTTATATGAACTATGGCAACTATACACGAGTACCCAGACTCGCATAAATGTGTAGTTCAGCACCATAAACCAAAATATTGTGCGCATACTCTTTTATAAGAGGACAGGCACACGAAGATCTTCAAAAATTAATAAAAAAGTTAATTTGAAACAAGCATTTTTGTTTCTAAGACCTTTAAAAATTTATAAATGTTTCTCTTATTATTATTATTAGTATAGTAGTAGTAGTAGTAGTAGTATGAGGGTGGGTCCAGAGAGCCGACCTCCAAGTATACTGATCTAGAAGATCTTTTATGCTATGTTGGGTCTAGCTCACGTTCACCTTTTTATACCCTAGATGGAATCTAAAGGGTATACTAAGTTTGTCGTTCCGTTTGTAACACCTAGAAATAATGATGGTAGAGCCAAATGGATTGGACACCCATGCATAAAATTAATTTTTTTTTTGATTTTTGCATGTCCGTCCGTCTGTCCGTTTATCTGCCCGTCCGACTGTCCGTCCATCTGCCCGTCCGACCAACTGTCCGTCCGTCTGTCCGTCCGTCTGTCTGTCCGTCCTCACGATAACTCAAGAGCGCGTGTAGTTAGAGAGCTGAAATTTTGCACATGGGCTTTTAAAAAAAAGTAAAATTAAGTTCGAAAATGGGCCAAATCGAGTAACTCCCTTGTAGGGTTGCCGTACAAAAATTTCGTTTTTCACTACATATTTGGACACTACCTGAGAACGCGTCAACGAAGAGATTAAATTTTATACATAGTGTTTTCATAGAAATAGTAAATATAATTTCAAAAATGGACTAAATCGGGCAACCCCTTCTTGGTGTTGCCGTAAACAAATTTAGGATTTTTGCGTATCCTGTGAAAACGATACTCCTACACGATTTTAATGTACTGAAAAGTTCTTCAGAATATAAAATCCTATAAAATTGATTATAATCATTTTTGCTGTTCGACGAACCGTTCTAGAGATATGTTCAAAAGCGACTACAAAAATTAAACTTGCGCAGACGAAATTACAAACGAGCATTCATATAGGGTAAGATAAGAATTGGTCTTAGACTAATTCCACGTTTTTTACTTGTTTTTAGAAAAGTTATTACTTAATTAGGATCAATGCTCCGGACTCTGATGGGGTTACAATAACTACATTGGGAGTCTCTGGTGAGCAAGTTCTGTGCAATTGCAAAGTACGTGCACTGCAGCTCTATCTCTTCGGTGCAGATTCGGCACTTATAGTCTGTGACCCTAATTTATTAAGCATCTATGAATAGCCTGATCTGGTGCTTACCATAGTTGATGACTTTTTTAAAGTCTTTGTTCCATGCAACAAACATATTCTCGGGTTTTCGGGCTTGTGAGAAGTTCTCGAAGAGCAACAATCCGAGAATTTTTCGCTTTTACGAATCGCTTTCGAAATATTATAGAAAGTCTTTTAAAAGTATTATCGGTACATGATTTTTTCAGATCAGATTGAATGACAATGCAAGCGTGTCAGCGGCATTCTTTTTAAAGTTTCCAAAAAAAAAAAAGCTATATAGTGAAATGAGTGCTATGAAAATAAAATTTGCATTTGGCAAATGTTAAATGTGTCTCATAGTTTACTTGCTTATTTTCAATTGAATGTCAAATAGTTTTAAAAAAAAGTAGTTTACTCGTTTATCTAATTCAAAATTGAGTAGCTTTTACGAAAAAATTTCAAATGCTTTTTAAAAAATTCCCGAGAAGACGAATCAATATCGAATTTCATTTTGATTCGAATTAGCGTTCCTTCTCCTTCGTTTGTGGCTCGAAATCGAGTCGACAATGATTTCGAGATCGAAGTCAAACTTTGATTAAGCTAGTTACTCGCGAATCCGATTCGATCTCTAATAGTGATTTTTGCTGGGGTATAGGAAGTTAATGTATTTCTTATCTTTTGTTAGTTCAGCAAGGCTCTGCCCTTATAACTGGTGAGCCTTAAGAGGTTTTATAGAGTCTTTAACAGATAATTAAAAAAAATATATTATAAGGAAAATATAGAATTAAATTCAAAATAATAATGATAAAACATGTCACACCAATTGAACCTTTTTCCTATTGTTTGACGAAATTAGCCACGCAAACATCTACCTACTACATCAGTGCTTAAGGCTAGCTCTCATCTTCAATCGATAATAGGCTGAACCACAATAGAAGTAAACGTAAGTACATTTACTTACGTAAAGCGAACGCGCCCTTTAATTTAACAGGCGTACACAAATTAACTTTAACTCGTGTGAGGGGAACTTTCGTTAAATTTAAAAGTCAAATTGCAGTCAATAAAGGTGCGGTAAGAATCGCTCATTCCGCTCATTCCGTAAGAACGCGATGTGTTAAACATTTAATTTATTACTAAATGATTAAAAGTGCAATGTAAAACTTAAAATGGAATAAAAATGGTACTGTGAATTGATAGAAAGCACAAATCTTCAATTAAATCAACTTCCAATTGTTAATTTTTTATACTTTTACCACCTTTTAAAATTTAACACATAAAATGTCATTCGGGCACTGCGAGTTAATAGAAGGCACAAATCTTCAATTACATCAACTTCCATTTGTTAGTTTTTTCACTTTTACCACTTTTCCAAATTGAAAACATTAAATATCAAGATAATAACTCATTCCGTACGAGATATATATTTAGGCTAAAAGTATCAATTTTTCGTAAGTTAACCTCAGTCTCGTTCAATTTCGTACAGTTATTTACGTCTATTGTGGTTCAGCCTAATGTTGCTAATCTTATGAGCCATTCCTGAGGCATTGCTGTTCGAATATAAGGTTTAATTAAATTGTGCTATTACCTATCGAGCAGCAGGGAGTAGACTCTAACCCTCCTGTATCTGATGCTCATATTAGTAAACCAGCTACAAACCAGAGGAACCGTCGTAGAAAACAGTAAATATCGCAGAAATTTTTTCACAAAGTAAATGCCATACATCTTTCGGTGACGAGCTATTTTGAATGCGAGTGGAAATAGATTGAAGCTTATCAGATGCTTCACTGTCTTTAGAATTGCTATGACTTACATCATTCATACTTTAGCTTAACACTTATACAGGTCTTGAGTAGATACGTTTTGTAGGTGCTGACATTAACAGCTCGAGATGTTGTTTCTGCTCAAATCTATCATTATCGGAGTTAATACATAGCAGCAGTATCAAGGACTGCAAAGTGCACGTTAAGTCTTTGCTGAGGATTCTAGATAAAATTGTCTTGCCCTTCAGATGAAAACTGAAAAGAATCTTCAGATATGTTGCCAAATCCGCCTTAGCTCCTTGAATTCTCTAAAAACAATTATGTATTCTATAATAAATATAAGAAAAGCCCAGACTCTGTCTGTAATGCGCACGTACATCAGCAGGCATTTTTTTATAAGCTTAAGTATAACCGCTAAAAAAATTGTAAGCAGGTTTTTTTTTAAACTAAGAATAACTGCTAAAAAAATATCAATATAAAGCAGGGAGATGCGAAAAACAAATTCGGCACTCTAAACAGATTGGAAAAAATTACAAATAATTAATTATTTCGTTAAAGTGTGAGTAGAGTCAAGTGACAATTATTAGCGAGGAGTTTCTAATTCTCCGATTTGAGTTTGAGAAAACTAAAGAAAAAGGAACAGTGGCGTGTGACGTATGTTGATCCGCGCTAACAAAAAATTTTCAATTGATAGTGAATGGAATAAGCGAATAAATTGATATCAAGAATAAATCTCTGCCTATAACGCGTTTGAAGCATGCAAAGAGAAAAAAAATGAAAAAGAAGAACGGGCAAATTTAGCGTGTTCTTAGATAGCAAAATGAATAATTAAGTTTTTGTCTTGCACCATTTTGCTAGTAATAATAATTTCGAACAGATGCCGCCATATTATAATTTGCATAACAAGTGTAAAGTGAAATTCTTGTGTCACTGAACGTGTTGTTGTTCCGCTAAGGTCAGTAAATGTTTTATTATCAACAATATCTATAAGACGTTGGCTTGGAACAGCTTCAATTCGACTTTCCAATATTGTTCTACATACTGAATGGCTTTGCGGTCAGCGAGTTTACATAACGCATCAGAACACCCCATTTTCGTGTTGAACTAGAGAAAAGTACTTATATACATACACTGCACCATATTAAAAATCGTACTGCCCCTGTACGACATTTCTACACACATTCCAAGGTACGATAAAAGCTCTAGAGTAGAGGGATGTTCATAAATTATTCTGTACCCTACTTTCCTTTCCATTCATGTTACTTTCACAGTAGTTCGCGTAGCTGCTCAGCATCCAAGGACAATGTCTTTCAATTATTTTAAAACAGTTTTGAGCATATATTCACCTGTCCTGGATTGTAATGGTGCGAAATCCATAATGATCCTTAATGATTTCAACCTTGTCAATATCTAATAATTTTCTTATACCCCCAAACTCATTGTATTTCTGCTCGATATGACTCACATCAGGAGTATAATCTAAAGCTATTGATTTTACTTGAAGAAGTTAAACTGTTTAATTTTAAATATTTCTTCTTAATTTTTAGTTTCCTTAAGGGTGCTGTTGCAACATATTCTAGACATTTTAAAGTTTTCTCCGCTCACTACTAGCGGGTACCACGTACTACGTAGTGTAAAAGGGATCGAAGCTAATACTCCTTGCCAATAATTTTCCTGTTGTTTGATTAGTCGTAATTTTTCGTCATCAATGGATTCTCCTGCCTTTAAACGCAACACCAGTTATGTCCATACCTGAAAACTGGATTTTTACATGTAATAAGAGGATCGGAGATATGCATAAGTTTTTCCAGACTTTTCAACCATACTTTGAATATGAAGATTTTTCATTTTAATTTCCAAAAAAAAGAACAGTGAGTTTGTAACTAATTTCAATGAATTTTTCACCATTGTTAGTCTTCTTTAATAATGATAATTTGACATCATTTAGGTAGGGAATGTCACGCATTTCTATTATGTATTAGATTTCATTTCCATTTACCAGGATCAATGTACTGCACATATGCATATCTACGTAAAATGATCATACATTCACCATTTGATTCAAAATCGCTAAATAAGAGATTCTTGATATTCTTAAATTCATTCATAATTTTCAACTAACAAAATTTTTTAACAAATCTGTTTCACTGACGCAATCAGCTTAGAAGTTTTGGGCAATATTAAAAAAAAATATCGATATTTTGCGCATTGTTCACCCTCCCGACTTATGAGAAATTGCTCATAGGTCCCAACCAAACGCTCTTACAAAGTTAAGTATTGGCCCCTAGCACTCCTTGCCAGCACTGTTAAGACGAGACATCTCTTTCGTCCAGGAGGTGCAAGCCAAGGAATCTGTATCGTGTTCTTGATAGTGCCGGACAGTGACAACGAAAGTGAATCACCGTTTCGGGTTCCTCTCCGCAACCCGAGAGGGGTCCTCTAACAAAAAGCGACTGTGGGCGGTGAGCAGAAATTGAAATAATTGAGACAATGTGTTTTGGTGCAATCCCAACTATGGAATGGAGGCTGGTTCCTCCGAGGCTGCGCCAAGACGAGCAAGCCCGTCCGCCCTTTCATTCTCGCTAGTATTGCTGTACCCTGGCACCCACTGAGCAATTACCCTGTTATTCCGAAAGTGGCAATTTAGGGTAATTTTACATTTCATTACTAGTTTGGAGGTTGTAAAGCGTTTAGATAAAGCTGCTTGGCTGTCTGTTCTCAGTGTCTGAGTCAAGGAGATACCCTTCCGCTTCAAGAATGGCCTAGACTTCTGTCTTGAAAACCGTGGCATGGCTTTAAAGGTGCATGGCGATTTCCATATGAGGCTGAGGCTCCTCGCAGAAATGCCTGTTCCGGTGTTTTCTTCGGATTTGGAGCAATCCATGTAGATTTTAATAGGGTTTGCCAATGATTGAAGCACAGAATGTGATTCCCATTCTGCCCTGAATGGAATTCATGAATTAAAATTGCTTTTCAGCTATTTGCACCGGGTGTATGTTGAGGATAACATCCAGAGTCCGAGTGCTAGTTGACTTAAGAGCGTCGCTTGCGCTGAGGAGGCACAGTCTTTGAATCTTCTCTAATATCTTACGATGATTGGTGAAGTTCATTGCATTCCTCCACATCACAGAGCCGTAGGTTAACATGGGTCGGATGACGCAAGTGTACATCCATAGGATCATTCACGGTTGATTCCCCATTTTTTTTCCTACGACTCTGCGGCACATTGTGAAGACTCTAAGAGCTTTGTTCGCTCTCTGACTTCGAGGTGTGGTTTCCAATTTAGCTTTTTATCTAATATAATAACTAGGTATTTTACTCTTTCCTTTAGCTCCAAACGTGTGGCACCAATCGAGAGCAAGTTTAAAGTGGGGATATGTATTCCTTTTCCTGGTAAATAACATTCACAGTAAAAAAATTTCCCTTAAGTTAGTGGCAACAATTTGGCCACTAAGGTTAGGTATTTTTTTGATAAGTTTAGGGAAAGCTCCACCTTGGAAAAAGTGGAATAGGTTTTTATCCCTAAAATGTAGGTACTTCCAAATGTAGAATAATACCTAATTTATTGAATGTTCTCTTTCTTTGATCCGAGAGAGCTTAACATTTCGGGAATGTTACGTACTATAAAGGTTTTTGGTGCCAAATACCTACATCCATTGATTTGGAAAAAATTAACTGATTTCCTCTTTATATCAGAGAAAATGACATTTGTTTTTAGGAAAAAAGTTGTCTTAAATTTAGGGATTCGTCCTAAATTTTTTACAGTGTATGTAATTACGCTATGGACGGAACGCTATATGGAAAGAATGAATAAGGCTCGGGGACATGCCGTCGCTTTTGAAGTCGCGTCGAAGTTGTTATCAAGGCTGAGGGCGGTTTTACTGAATAAATTTTACTAATAGGAATTTAGAAAAAGATTTTTGTCTTTCTATTAAACAAAATCATTTTCCTTCAATCATAGTTTGTTCTCAAATATCTGGTGCATTACAACGAGCAGTACAACTACGCTCTCGCTCTAAGGGTCGCAAACATCAAACAGAATAATCCTTTTTTACGTGTAATGCACAAGTACCAATCAAGCCTATTCCATCCATCTATTCGGAGTTTGTTCTGAAGAGATGACCATTATGACAGTTCGTATTTATGTAAATGCTAAGTTTTAGTTGTGGTTTTAATTGTAAATTAATTTAATTTAACCATTTATCAGTCTTTCATATGTATTTCGCAAACTCGCCGCATTGCGTCTCTGTCATTTAATATACCGAAAATTTCCCAAAGTAATGCCACATAAAGCACACGAGTTGGTGTTTACATCCAAAGCAAGCGGGCTATTCAAGGATAAGAATAATTTTTACACAGGAAATAGGATTTTTCCGTTGGTGATTATGGGCCTTATAGCTCGTTAATAATTTAGTTAATGATCGATATATTCTCTGGTAAAGAAATTATCGTTCTATATAACTTTAAATGCCTTTAATGAATAATATTGGCGAATAAAGTATTATAACGCTGCACTCAGCTTTTCAACACTGCTATCTTTAAAGATATTTCGTGATTGCATTTAAAGATTTGAGAAACGACGTTTCTCGAAACTTAAAGCTAATTAAAATGTATGCGCGCCTTAATCCTGAAATATTACAATGAATGTTTGAAAGTGTTTTTGAAAGTTTTCAAATATACACGCATTAGGAAATTGTTGTTGTCGAATTGCGACATTTGAGCTTGACAGTTTATATTACGTCTACGATAATTTTAGAATTTTGCTCTAACTTTTGTCTACGAATTATGTCGATTTCCATTGATATTTTAAGATAAGTGCGCGTCAATCAATGAAAAACGAGTTCAATGGAACAACTTTTGACGCGATGAGAATGTAATAGTACTTAGTCAGATAGTGTCAGATAAATGTGAAAACTATGAAAATTGTAATTTAAAAGATTTTGGTGTGATTGCGGATGAATTTGGTGAAGTATAGTTGAAGATTGATATGTGATGCTAAATGACATTCAGTTGCCACATTTCTCAGATAGATGTGTGCGTTTTTCGGTGTAACACCTCCGATTTTTCGGATGTAGCACCAAGGTCATTTGACGTACACTTTTTCTAGCAGTGCAGATCAATGAAACGATTTCGGTGTAATACTGCAAGATAAGTGTAACAATTCTACTAGAAAACGTGATCAATGAAAATCGGTATTTATCGCGTTGCATCATTTGGTTTTCCTAATATCGCAAATTGTATTCGAAAATTATTTTAACGTCGACAACTTTGTGTGACAATCATTTTATTTCAGCCATTAGATATATCATTGTCCAGCGACAAATAAAACTGCACAACGAACTGCGAAAGGAGAAGGGCGAATGGTGAGAGGCGAAAGCAAAAGGCGATCGAATAAAGCTGTCCTAGTCTAACGATGCTTAAAGGTGCATAAAGATCGCTCACGTTCCCTCAATTGTTTCATTAATGCTGTTATTTGGAACAAAAATTAGTCTATTCAACCTCAATAAATTTCTTACACTTTTTTGTCTCCTTTGATATTCCATGGATATTAAATTATTGCAATTTTCGAGACATTGGCTAATTATTAGTTTTTCTCGGAAGTAGTGTTTGCCTGTTTAAGTTAAAAGAGAATTACCTTTTTAATACCCTAGATGAAATCATAGGATATACTAAATTTTTCATTCCGTTTGTAACGCACAGAAATAATGATGGTGGAGCAAAATGGATTGGACAGCCACGCAAAATATTAAAACTTATTTTGATTTTTGCATGTTCGGTCGTCTGTCCGTCCATCTGTCCGTCTGTTCATCTATCTGTCAGTCCGTCTGTGCGCACGATAGCTCGAGAACGTGTTCACGTAGAAAACTGAAATTTTGTACACGGACCTAAAGTAAAAAGTAAAATTAAAATCGAAAATGGGACAAATCGGGCAACCGTTTCGTCGGGTTGCCATATACAAAAATTTCGTTTCCCACTATATATTTCGACACTGCCTGAAAACGTGTCGACTCGACATACATGGTCTTTTTATAGTAATAACAAATAAAATTTCAAAAATGGCGTAGGTTTTTACATATACTGTGAAAACGATCAGTCTTAGACCTTTTTATGTATTAAAAATTTTTTCAGAATACGAAATCCTATAAAATTGGTTATAATCATTTTTTCTGTCCGACGAACCGTTCTAGAAATATATGCGACGAAAAACCAGTTCAAAAATCAAACTTGCATAGATCGGTGACCATACGAAATTTTAAGGCTTAAACACAATTGCGACGACCGACGACTATTGCAGTAATAGGAACAATTTTCTCCAGGTACGTTTTATGGAGCGTGTATTACATAGGAATCTGCAGTTTTCGTTTTCGTCGACCACTTTATTGAATTAATTCAATTACAACGACCAGAGAGGACGATGAGCGACAACTATTGCAGTTATAGGAACAATTTTGTCTAGGAACATTTTATGGAGCGTATATTGCATAGGAATTCGTCGGTTAAACGCGATTCAATGGCTCATGCGATCAATTTTTGTTTCAATCGATTTCAATGAACTTTCTGAGAGATCTCCATAATGGAAGAAATTTTTCGGAGTAGAGATGCTCTTATTTTCACCTACTGGATTGGATTTCTACTTTACTGCAGCAATAGCACATTTATTTTAGTACTTATAAAGCGCATTGGTAAAGATCGTTAAATATTTCTGTAAAATTGCCTACAACGTGTTCTATAAAGAAAAACGTAAAATATTATTACAGATTTCGTTATCTTTCACTAGATTATAAAAGTATGGAAACAATGTCGATCTTTAACATCACATTGATTAATATCGATTAAGAATATCACGTGAGAGTGGTTAATCTTTAAAGCAACCTATTTAGTCTGCTTATACGGGAGGGTGCGATATTTTTTTACCGATAAAAGTACGGTATCAATACATTGCAAGAATGATATCTTGAATTTCATCTTTTTTTTTGTCATACATATTCAATTCAAGAAAACTAATTGTAATATGCCTCGCATCACTTGGAAATTAGCGAAAAAAATATTTGATTTTCTTCTGTGTTATTTGAATTGGAAAAATTTAAACAGTGGCAAAACATTAAAAAAAAAATTTGCTGAAAAATCCTGGCGTATAAACATCTAAAATTTAATTTTAGTTTTTTTTTGTTTTTTTATTTGAATGCGATAATTTCGACTTATACTGAATTTTAGAATCTAATTTTTTCATTTGTCCTGCCTAGTTGGCCTCTATGTTAGGGCCGAAATAGAACTTATAACTTTACTATTTGATAGATAGAGGGAGCCATTTAAGGGTTGCTAGACTGCAACAAATGGATTCTCGTACCAACTTTACAAAAATCTCGTACGTCATGAAAAATTCTCGTACGCTAGGCTTATCGCGAAATTATTAAGAAATGGCAGCTTAATTGTAACTGAGGATTATTTAGTAACATTTCATTTTTTGTTTATAACAAAATTAATGGGTATCTTTAAAAAAGTTTTATTTGATAAATTTTTTAAACCGATTTTTGTATTAAAATTGTGCATAATCTTAATCTTAAAATAAAAGACATCTAGATTAGGCTAGGATTATCTGGGTCCGAGTTAATAGTTTGGTCGAAATTTTCAGCATCAGGTCGCACTGCAGTAGTAGGTTAATTCAATTAAATGACGCCGACGTTGTACGACTTATCATTTGGGTGGTAGGTTTCTTTTGACTGTGTTTTAACATATTAAGTTGAAAGGAGGGATCCTATCACGGTCTTTCATGTGAGCTTGTTAATTGTCTTAATTTTGTTCTTCTTAGATTGTTCTTGCTAAAAATCCTCTCGGTATCGCCATTGGAATGTGCGAGATTTAAAATGGATTGCGTAAATTGAGGTAGAACTATATATTTGTGGTCTTCATCAGCAGTGCGGAGTCGGGAAAGCTTGTACATAAATATATCAACTACCTTTTCTTTGGTGATGTATGGATGACCTTGGTCCAAGGAAAGAAGTCGACACTCGTCCATCAAGAACCCATTTTGCAACATTTCGCTTCGTTTTCAAATGAACAAAATTTTACTCCATTTAGTGAAATTGCAGTAAAAGTGTCACCTAATGTCATTAAAATGAGCTTAATTTATTGGAAAGTGAAAAGTTTTAGCAATAAAGATAGCAGTGGCAGCAGCTTAGTTCTCTTTTTGATCTCTTTGAACAACAAAAATTGTCTTCTACTCAAAATGCTTTGCAACTACAGTAATTACTAGCACATTTTTTGATAGCATTTAATTAAATTATTCTGCCATGATCTTCACTCACAATAATTTGCGTCCATAGTCTGTCACCTCTTCATTTCCGTGAAATTACTGATTTTCGAGTTTGGTTATTATGGGTGCAGGGTCGGGCGGCTTTTCCATAGGACGCAGGCTACATAAAACCATGAATAATGGAGTATCATTTCGGTATCTTGAGATCAGGCCTTGAGCCTAAAACTATCGCTCCCACAGAAAAATAATGTTATAACAAATTACAGCCCAATATGTTTCTTTCTAATGGTGTTTAGAAAAAGTTACATGTAAGGCAAATTTATGGTAATTATGGTGTTTGAACTAAATCCAAGCTATTTTTATATGAAAAACTCCTGCAATAACACAAGGCAAAAAGTGTGTGATGTCGGCCGCTATGCTCTTTTCAAATCTCTTTAAAAAAAATAAGCAGAACCGTAACCACCGGAATATATAAGCCATTCTACATATATACCACGGGTTACGGTTCTGCTTACTTTTCTTAAATTATCTTTTACTCGACTTTTGTTAGTAGTATTTTCACAGTGTGAAAATTCTGGTTGGAAAATATTTGACGCCCAAATTCTCGTACTTTCGCGTACGAGAATACATTTTGCCTCGTACATCGTACCAAAGTAGAAATTCGCGTACATGTACGAGAATTATCATACGTCTAGCATCGCTGAGCCATTTTTTGTGGAGAAAATTATCAAAAGTTTATTAACAAAACTGAACGATTCCATCAAGAATAAAAACCGCCCACTGCATAATATCATTTTAAGCATTTTAATATAAAAATTCCAGCTCCCATAACTGGAAATAAATGAATTTCAGTTAGGAATTATCAAAACAAACGAACTTTTAACGCAATGAAATCTCATTTAAACTTCATTTACACGCCAACTTCGCGACGTTACGAAACCAAACAAGAATTTAATTTCGCGTGGAGATAAATATAAACATAAATTAGGCTACCAGGTGTGCAGACAAATTGAAATTTCTGTTATCACGTGGTTTAAGTATAACATAAATGTCATAAATGTAAGTAATCTTGGCTTTCAAGTTCTAGGGAAGGTGTAAATAAAAAAACAAAGGCCGACTGCTTTGGATTTTAGACATTTAAATATGTTTTTATTGGAGTAGACACCAGAGAAGGTAGTAGAAATACATACTGGGTCAGAGTATGATGTCGAAGAAACAGATGAGCAGAAGTCTGATATACGGTAAAGCTATGTAAGAGTATACCTACGTACCTACTACTAACGAGTAGGCATTTGATTTTATTCTGAGGTAAGCATGGTGAGTATATTGCTAAATTGTTGGCTCTGGATAGTTGGGCGAAAAAAATTCAAAAATTAAGGTAATTGTCTTTCAAATCCTATTTGAAACTCCCGAAATGGTAGAGGGGTGGTGCGTTCCTTTTCTCGTTCAGAATGAATTTTTTCATTCCATGTTGTTCTTTTTCTCGAGCCGAACTATATAGTTTCAATCTGTCATCGCTTTTTTCGGACTCCGAATCGTTCTGAACGCACCTGAGTTTTTCCCGGATTTAAACAGAACGATTTTAATTTGTATTCATGAATGGATTGCAAATGGAGGAAATGTCAAACACTTGAAATGATTCTGTTTCGTTCCTTTTCTATGAGCACAGAATTAAATTATGACATCATTCTGTCGATTCATACAGATTCATTCAGAACGAGAAAAGGAACGCAGCATATAGCTCAGTATTTAACAATAGATTCATCCTAGGTTTGCCACTTTTATACCTGTTCGAGACCGCCTCATTTGAGATTGTACATCTCTTTATATGTGTATTACGGTCCGATTTTTTTGAAATTTACAGCAAATACTTTCAAGATATTGATCTTTCGAAATTTGGAATAAAAACTAAATCGATTTTTGTAGTTGTCAATTGACCCTAACCCTTTAATGGCCAGTTTCACAGTCTGAGCTTAAACCAAATATTTAGTTTAAACTCGACGAATGAGTTTCACAGTTTGGTTTAAATCCCGGTTTAAACTAGAGTTTAAACCGTGCCATCCCTCGGTTTAAACTCAAGATAAAAGTATTTGAAAAGTGTGACATTTTATTTTGACAGTAGCATTGTTTGTTTGTATCAAGAAAATAATTTTATGATGGATTTAAATTTAGAAATTTCTAGCGATTTAGAAGTCTTTTTTTTTTAGTTAAATTTACAACTCTGTCAACAACTGAGAGTAATTAAAAATCGCCCAAATCATTTTAATGAATGGGACGACGTTGATTTTTATGCTATGTTCTGTTTAAGTAAAGAACTTTGTCACTTTGTCTTCGAATCTATTATTATCCGTTTTCTTGCGCTCTATTATACATCTTTTTTTTATGCACTAGGGAAGGCAATAGTTCAATTTCACTTATGCTAAAATTTGCAGCCTTTTTGATGTAGGCATATTTAAAATTAGCAAATATAATTACATATTTTTTTATTTTTTGCTTTCTGGGGCTGGATTCTGCAACTGTAAGAGTTTGCAAGTGTACACGATTTGAAAAACTTACAAGTGCGCAAGTGTAAACTTTTGAATTTCAAGCGTTTCCGCAAGAATCTGTGTACACTTAAGTGCTGAATGAAAATTTTTCTGTGCTGAATGTTATTTGAGTGAGAAAATAGTCTTTTTGAAGAGCTTAAGTTTAGTTGTAAGAAATGAGTTACATGAATTCACTAGTAGTAAGACGACTACGGCTTATATAATGGTAAAATAAGTAACATAACAAATAATTTTGAAAATACCGCTTGACAAAAACTCACAGGTACTTATTCAAAATTCACGACCAAAATGGCCGTGAGAAAATATCAGTTAAAGTGTACACAATTTTGACAGAAAAACTCATTTCCACTTATGCGGAATCGGAACAAGGTGGTTTACACAAAATTTTGTGTACACGCGAAAACTCGACTGTGAAACTGGCCATAATAGTCTCTTAAAAAGCATTTATTACAGCGTGCGATAACTATGCCAAGTGTTAAGACCAGCATTCAATGATCAGATTTTGACAATTTTGACTACCACTTCGGATGTAAAACCAACACAATTTTGAAGAGCGAGAAAAGCTAAGAGCCCAAACGTCGACTTCAACTTAAGAAAAGAAATATTTTTCATAGCACTGGAGACACGTTGCTTTGTCTACAAAAGCGAATAGGTTCCACTCCACGGTAAGAATCGAATTCGCTACAGCAGTCGGTGCCTTTTATGGACCACGCAATAAGTGATATCCATATAAATTTACCATTTTTAATCTTTTCTTTTAATTATTACCTGATTTGATGCGCTTGATAAGTTAAATTTAACGCTTGCTTAATACTTAATATTTATTTAAGGTGCATTGGAATTGTATTGGTTCGTTGATTTTACTCTGTATGAAAGCTATGCGGATAAAAAAATTTTCTTCAGTCACGCCACGTTCAACAGCAATTTTATGCCAGTGACGTCGCTGATTATGGAAAAAGGCAAAAATTGTGGGTGCACTTTAAAGGAAATCTGAAGATTATTAATAGACGGTTACGGTTCCAATGGGAATCAATTTTTGTGGCGGATTCATTTCTCCTTTCACTAATGGAATCGACTACAAATTAGAACCGGATGCGTGGCAATATCTTATCTGGGTGGGTTGTAGAAGCAGATCTAGAGGAGGGGGGCGATCGCTACCCCTGGATCAAGTCATCAAAATGTGGCGCCTTCCTAACAAAAAATGCAGAAATTTCGTGTGAAGCAGTATATTTGTAATATATACCAGTATAATTATAAAAATAACACATATTTATTATGTCATAATTCAAACAGTATTTTTGCCACAGAACGGCTTTGGGATGGGCACAATTTTTATATGTATATGCAATACCTACCGGCTTTGAGATAATAATAGTAATGATTAAGTCGCAAACAACAAAATTTGGGGTTTGCCTCTCCTAAAAATGGCATCCATTTCATGGAAAAGAAATCCACATCTGAAAGATGTTACTCACATAGTCGGGCTTTATTTAAAATAACTATTTTCCGGCGAATTTTCATCAGAAATTTTATGATCTTGGCGGCCAGCAGCACCCCAAAAGAAAAGTTAGTTTGATTCGTTTCTCTACTCATTTTTAACATAGATTTTTTTCTTAGGAACACTTATGAAAATTTTTCCTCTTGATTTGTATGCACTAGCTATAGCATAGACTACATTTCCGACAACAGAAATTGGAAATAAAATTTATTTTGTCCTACCACATTTTCGCTTTTGTGCTTTTCCTCCAAAATATTTCTATTCAGCAGATGAAAAAAATTTCTGTTGATAATTGGGATTGATTAAAATTAAAAATTGTTTTGCGAGAAATATACATATATTATATATTTCTGTATGTATATAATATAAGCCATTAAATATTGATAAACTATTGTGAAAGGTAAAAATTAAGCAGGTTTGCATGTTAAATTTAATTTTTTTACGTGTAAATTTATGCATAAATAAATGACGTCAATTGTGCCTCTATAGCAAATTTTGAGCACAAAAAATGAAATGAAAATGATTTTTTATATGTAGAAAACAGTCTTGTTATGAAGCCACGACGATTTATCAAAATCATTGTCAGTACATAACATCAGTAAAATTGTAAGGATTTTACCTTTCGCAGTGATTCGCTACTTAAAACTAATTCATATAACAGATTCTATTTTATTCTATTCACTTCCCCTATAGACATTTGCCCTTAAGACGTATTACAAAAAGTTACTTTGACAAACGAACAATTTTCAAAAGAAATCTTTCCCAACTGAAATCAAAGACAAAAAAGTAGCGGGCTCGATGAAAGATTCTAGCATTTTAAAAATGTCGCTGCTAAATTTAGTTGCTTAAGCCTAGTATCGAGTTCGAGTAAAATGTGACATTTCCATTCAAATTTTAGCGGTGGTAAAATCGCAAGCAAAAATTTTACTGATGATTTTATTAGTGCAGTACGGAGTTCACTGGTAAAAATTGAATATTTCTCTATTTTAAGATAGGTGGCGCTTTGTATGTCGCCACTCATTTTACTGAGCAATTTAATGCGCGGAGCATTATGATATTTCCTGTTTCTATGACAATTACAGATTGCTTTTTTGAATTTATTCTAGGATTTAATTTCTCTTGTCAATTTTCAGATTGTTTTTTTTTTTATTTATTGAAGGATTTAATTTCTTTGAGCAATTTTCAGATTAATTGAGTCCATTTGTAATTGTAAATTCTAAAAACGTTTATCTGAGCTCTATAAACAATTTGAAGTTTTTCAGCAATAAAATGTTTAAACATCTGTCACTTTCTTTTCTCCAAATTAACGCGTCAAAATTTTACCAGCGATTTTAATGGGAAAAATTTGGAGACCGCGTTAAATTTTACTTTGCCCGAACTCGGTACTTTAGATCCAAAGAATTACAAAAACGCAGATAATGCGAGGAAATAAGAATTTTTGGCAGACAATTAGGTACTCAGACATCATCGACATATAGAGAAAGTGTCCCTAAGCAATGTATTAAAATTCATCATTGTCAATGACATGTGCTTTATTTATTCTAACCTCTCAATTTTATACAAAAAAATATTTGACATTACCAAAAAGGAATGCAGGTGCGGAGCGATCCCTTAGCAGACTGAAACCCATTAAGTCCAGCCTACGATCTACAATGGGTGAAGACAGATTCTCTGTCTGGGTTAGCTTTACTGTTCATTGAAAAATAGTTGGCTACTGAAGTGGATTATAATACGGTTATAGATAATTTTGCAAGAATGAAACCTAGGGGAAGGAAGCTGAGTTGCCTCATTTGTTAATAATTCATAAGTACACACATATTTATATTAATTTTATTTTGAAATAAAAGATTTTCCATTTATGTTTTATGTTTGAACTACTTCTGAACGTCTATATCTATATTTTTTAAATATGAAATAAAATTTATTTTTATGCAGTAGCGCCGTTCTTTAATATGCTCGCTCCCCCAAATGTTTAAACCTAGATACACCTCTGGTGGGTGGGTATCCGAACTATGAAATTTAAGTCAAGGTTTCCACCACTGACATGGACTGCTTAACTTTCTATTTCATATGGGCTCAATTGCTTATGCAAAAAAAAGTTCTTACACCGGTGCTAACATTGAAAAAAATCATTGGCGGGAAGTTGAAAAAATAAGCGCGCAGCTCGAAAAGCGATTATAATAAAACGTTTCGAATTTCTGCTGCACATCTTATGAATATCAATTTTATCAGTAATAACCCTAAATAATAAATTTAAAATTTTTTTTTCGACGGACACCCTTATTTATTTGTTGTTTAGAGTTCTACATAGTTGGTACTTGCTGCTTAGACCGAAAGAGTCAGCAATATAGAAGTGAGCCCGCTTTTCTATTAACCTAGTCAGTCTATATTATACATGTCAGTGGTTTCCACCAATCTGATACTGTGGGGATTAAAAGATTAATACTTGAATTAATCACAGAGATACAATTATGAATGGCCTGTACATAGATATAAACAATATTTTTAATGTCATCACTAAAACTAAAATTTTCATAAAAGTATTTAGAGTTGTTAGAGCTTTTTAGCATTAATTAAGTTAAGAAAATTTCTTATAATCAGAGCTGCCCAAAATTGTAATCTAATTGATCATGATTGCAGATTTATAGTATTAATCAGAACAGTAATCATTTTTGGTGATTAATGAGTGAGCAAATGTAAAGGATTGAATTTTTAGATTGCAAATGAAAATTTTCAACGGATTTTAAAATTGCACAAAAAAAAAGAGTTTTTATTCCAGAATATTTTATTGACATCGGTTGTGGCACATAAACTTCTGATTGTGAGCACACATCTCAGGTGGGAGGGCAATCGAATATCTGATGTCTGTGGATTTGCAAACGGTAATAAGAACATACACTTTCGGACCAAATGTTTGAAAAAACGGCTATTTCAAAATCTAACTGAAATGATAACGGTATATAAATATGAACATCGAGAAGAAGAATATACATCTCATATCAGAATCGTTAATTATTTCCAATGAATAAACAACGGTCCAAGTCCAAATTGTTAATCACAAAATTTTTCTATAATAAAAACATTTAAGTACGAGCACAGATTGTTTTTTTTTTTTTCAAATAATAATATTTCTTATGTAATCTATAAAGTTAATCATGTAATCATGATTAAGATTACATTTGAATAAACATTAATCGCTTAATGATTACATTTTTATTATTACTTGATGGAATCGTGATTAATGATTGATGGGTAATTATGATTTCTTTTAATCATGATTATAAATATACATAATTACACCCAATACTACGGTCAAGTTGGTCATTTCTATAAATCCAGCAGAGCTAGCCAACCAAATTGAGATTAGTTGATTTGCAAGAGATTAATTCAAGAGGGATGTAAGCGTATTGATTAATAACAATAACAATAAAAACGAGATTCGAGTCATATTAATCAGTTGCAAGTAAAAAATGTTTATCATTTTTGCTGTAAAATTCTGTAAAATTTAACTAAAGTAGATTCAAGCTGAACAAATTTAAGAATAAAAGTTTTTGAATTTGGGTAGTCAACAATAAACACAACAATAACAGTAGTAACTTTATCCAAGAAATAGATACGAAAAAAAGGAGTTTTAAGCTTAGCTAATAAGCTTAATAATAAGTACTAAAACTTTTGATATATAATTTTTTTTTATAATACAATAAACACACAAGAAAACAACTTTTCACAAACTCACATTCCATTTAAATTTGCGCATCACTGACAACTGTATTCGAATCGAATTTCGCGACTATAGCGAAATGGAAATATGCAATTTTTTAATTTGCTCCCGAATTTTTATTGTACCCAATTGAAATGGAGTTAGTACGTTTCGCTTACTATTTAATTATGTGGCGAACTTCACCTGCTGCTTTGATGCAGCAACACTAACCGTACCTACTGCCGTCTCCATTGATGCAATAACAACTAATGAGTAATGAGTAAAATATAAGTAAAAACTTCAAAGCTTTGAAGATAATACTGAGAAAAAGCTCTCACAATCAGTTAAGTAAGACCAACCCGCAGTGATTAGGTCCAATATTAACCCAATGAAAAATTATCGCGCGCAGATATTAAGCTTCCCTCAGCTCACTCAACAACTGGAACTCAGCATAGATTAGAGTTGAAAGTGAAAATTACTATTACTACCGCGTCCTATGTATGTAGGTATGTAGCGGTGATTCAGTGATTTCGATTAATTCAAATTTGAACCTTTTTCATATTCAGCAGATCCACTTGGTGCACTTAAAGCCGCGAAATGTATCTGCGCACCGGTCACTAGGGTGAAATCTCGCAGAGCAGATACTGGACACAAGTACTAATTGGATGCAAATTATATGAAGATGAAGCACAATTTTATATTGGGGTTTGCAAGTGAAATTAAGCGATCCAAATTGTTAATTTGAATATGAAAAACACCAGCTTAGAATGCCTGTATCAGAACTAGGTGAACCCTCAGGGGTCTATAAAAATAATTTCGAAGATCATGATTTCGGCCCCATTTATTGTGTAATTCTTGGAATGAGTTTTTATTGAAGGGAAGGAAGTGACGTAGATTTGTGTACATTTAGTTATGTATGTACGGATATTTTGTATACTATAGATTAAATAAAAGCATATACCAAGTTTGCCATTGCGTTTGTAACACATAGTAATAATTATGGGAGAGCAAAATGGATTGGATGTATAACAATAACAGACCTTTTGATTTCAGTATATTTATCTATCTGCACGATAACGCGAGAACGCTGAAATTTTATACATGACTTTTCTAAAGTACTGCCATACAAAAATTATGCTTCTAACTGCATATTTGTGCAGTTATTGGAAACGCGTTGGCATACAGGACTGATGCCCTAGACACACAGAGCTGTTAATGAAGAAATAACTAACGACTCATTAGTCTATAATGATTCATTATAAACTGCAGATACATAGCTATTTCTTTAATTAAGTTGTACTATCAAACTGGTTTTGATATACTTATGACATTAAAGAAGCGATATGGGTCGAATTAACGCGATAAACTTTGTTTTTATTTATTTTATTTTTCAATTTAACAATTTACAAATGAAAAAAAACATTATATTAAAAATAATATTGACAATATAGATTGTGATTTGCATTTCTTTGCATTATTTCTTCTTATTTTCAAATCGGCAGATGCACAGCAGAGAAGCTCCAATTTATATTATATGCCAAATCTAGCACGTCCTCCTCATTATAGCTACAATGAAAGAAAAACACTTCATTATGATCTGATTTTCGAGACATAATGACGTATACTATGTGACACACGGCATTTGAATGAATAATTAGTACTAATGATTCATTAGATCGTGCTGTGTGTCTAGGGTATAAAACTCTTTAGAGACGACCTTCTATAAAAATCATAGCTCTTAAGGCTAAAACGCAATGTTGGCGACACCGCTGGGCATTGTTATCGAATTTAAATAAAATTTTAAATTTGTTAATTACGATTTTGAGTTGCGTTCAACTGTATTGTTTAATGTTTATCGAAACTTAGGTTTTTGACTTGATAAATTAAAAATATCAACAAATGAACAATGCCGTGGAAAATATCAAAGTTAGTTAAATAAAAAATGACAGAAAAGTTAATTGAGGCGGAAAAATGCCATCGTATTTTGTATAACTTTTGGACCCACCATCTTCTTCTATGTTGGCTATATTCTTTTAAACACTTCAAATGGCAAGAACACAGCACAAGCTACTTTAATGATATTTTATAATTTATACGTTGAAATTTTTCCCATTTTTATATGACAGAATAAATTTGACGACAGTTCTTGTTGCGCTCGTATCGTTCCCATTGTATTTTCACGGACGTTTTGTCGACGTATTGTACGGCGTTATTTATCGTGTCACTCACATTGTGTTTACCCTTATGGCGAAATCGTGAAATTCTTTCGTAGTTTTGCCATTCAAAAATTTAGATTTCGATATACATAGGTTGAGAACGAGTTGACATTGAGACCTAAAATTTTGGGTACAGTAACAAAAATAACTACGATTTCGCACTAAGAATCACTGAGAAAGTGAATACTCCCAGAACATTTTTAATGCACTGACACTGAAAGTACTTCGAGATGTAAAAACCATCAAAATAGATTAAAAACCATATACTAAGAAGAATGTTATTAAAAGACATAGATAGTTCGTTTTTATTTTGATATATGTACTTATGTAGGTATAATAAGAGCAAGGAACCAAAGCATTAACAGCAAATTTCACAGTTCTGATTGATAGAAAAAGTATAGTAGGTGACTAAAAGAAATAAAACAAACATCTAAACAGCTGAAACCATTCAATAAGTACGAAAATGCTAGCGTATGCTGATCCTTAAAGGGCAACAACAGGGTGGAAGTTTAAAAAAATCGCAATTTTTGAGATTTATTTAAGCAAACATTAAACAGATCTAAATTTAGTTTTGTTTTATATACTAATTTACATACGTTAAATTATACAAAAAAAAAAAAACAAAAAATTTAAACATGAATTAGAGTTCCCCTGTGCCGATTTGATCGAAAAAGGTCTCCCTGGTTTTTGCTCTTCAGGCTTTTGAGAAAAAAAAAATGTTCTTATAATTTTTTTTTAGTAATAAGGATATAAATGTAGTTTCAGTTAAGCTTAGCTGTTTTTAATTTTTTCTACGAAAATGGCAGTCAACTAAAACAAATTAATTCTTCCTCAAAAGTTCAGACAGTTTTTTTTATTTTTATTTTTTTTTTGAGAATTTTAACTAAATAAAAATGGTACCCTTAACGAAACTAGTCTAACGAGCTACATTTTGACTAAATTTCAAGTTCACTAAATGTAAATTGACTGAGTTACATCGTCAACCGATACGAAAAATGGTGTTTTTGGGAAATCGCATCTAAGGTCTGAATTTCTTTTCTTTTGTCAATAAATAATAATTTTTTGATTTTACCTTTATTCGGCGTTTTCAGTTCTACACAAAGGCAAATAATATTATCATTACCTAAACAATGATTAATAAAGGATCATAAAACTTCATACGTCTTACTAGTTCTTTTCCAGTTATAATCTTAAATAAAATGTACGTCATAATTAGTATGTGCTAGTTTTAGTACCTGTGATCGACAACGTTTTCTGAAGCAGAAACTTACACAGAAATTGGGAGTAGTATCGATTTAGTTGGTTCTGTAATGATTTAATTTGAAATTCAGTCATTTCAATAAAATGAACATATGACAAAGTTCATTTGAAATGTCATTAACATTTATATGCTCTTCACTTTGAGTAAAGATCCATTGCAGAGTAAAATAATTTAATTAAATGCTATCAAGAAAATTTGCATTTAGACAGAAGGAAATTTTTTTGGGTAAAAGAGGCCAAAAAGAGAAGAAACAGATTTCATAATTAGCTTGCCTGTCACAGCTGAAAATTTTGCCATTTTCGAAAAACTTCAGTTCATTTTAATTGCGGTATTAATTACTATTATATCAGGATCCTTGATGCACCTCGTTTGTGTGACACCTGCGCATTTGACTCCATTTAATTAAAAATTAAGTAATTATGGAATCTATCTCTCTTCTAGAGCAGGTCTTCTTAATATTTTTTACCCCATTTATGATTAAAATTTTTTTTGCAACCCAAAAAATATAAAATAAAGTGTATAAATATTTTGTAATGATTTATTGGTTATATGAAAAAATATAGGTTTAGAATTAAAAATTGTACAAAAAGTTGAAAAATTGTATTTATTAAACCCCCAAGATTTCTCTAAACGGTCCACGGGTCACGACCCATAGTTTAAGAAGTTCTGCTTTAGAGCACTATTTTCAGAAATTTTTTATGCAGCAGATGAAAAAATGTCCGTTGACGTTGGCAGTGACAATTTTTATAATATACTCGCTCATCTAAATCTATATACGCCGCTGATGAAAAATACGAGGAAAAGCGAATGTTGTTATTTTACTTTTTGGTGACAAAATAATTCCCTCAAAAACTTCAATCATACATTTTGGTCCAAGTAAATCTTTCCATGTTCAAAGAAATCAAGATTTTTTGAATAATTTTTACATTGATATTCATTGAAAATAATTTCAATACAAAAATAGATTTTTCGACTTATGCAGTATAATTGCCTACCACGAGATTAGAATGGTGAAAATTATATTTCTGTTAAATTATGGGCACGCTTATAAATTTGGGCCTTATTTTAGCACATTTTGCATCACGATTGTCAGAGTTCCAGTCAAAATTATCGAGTTTCTTAAGTTACATCTCATCAAAGCTCATATTTTTGGTGTTTATCTTTTCTTCAGGTAGAAATAGAAATCGCAGCACCTACTCAGATTTGGAGATCTCGATTTTCGAGGGCCAACTGATATAATTTTTTTTAATTAACTAATAGGAAAATGCGTTCACGGAGATTGATTGAATCTTTATGTGTGTGAACTGGGACTTCTTTGAAGCGACCTCTTCTTCTAGCTCAAACAAGAAAGAATTTTAAAACTGTGGAGCTTCTTAGGGTTTAAAATCGTGTTGGGCTTGCATGCAAGCTGTACTATCTCGTGTTACCCCCGGGTAAGACATGTTGTGGTCGTCCACTCCGGAATGCATACTTTGCTCTGGTATAGGTACCATGTGATATCTAGTTCTTGTGCCGCCATCTATGTCGAGACGGACCACTTGATATACCTACATACATATTATATGTAATACTGCATTGAACAGTTATCAAGAAAAAGATTAATGCATTATTTTTCTAATCCAACCAATCTAATCCAATCCTACAATGAATTCAATTTTGCATCGCTTCCCGCCAGTCTGTATCTAATTAAATAGTTCCATTTGCTACACAAATCCCAGCTTGGCGGGCACAATATGAAATTTTCTCAGAATTTCTTTTATTGATTTTCAGGTTATTTCAAGGACGGTGATGGAAATTGGTGGATTATTCATAACTTTAATAACAGGGGATACGAAGATATTAAAATTTACTTTCTCAGTGCCATGAGTCATAGTTTGAAATATGAATTAAAAGCTTTTTAAGCTATTTTTAGGAATCTTCCTTATATACCCCTATATGTATGTATGTATGTATGCACACAGCTGTTTTTCCATAGAAAAGGTGCCACGATAATTGGAGTACGTTTTCTGTTTTTGGCTTAAATAATTAATAACATTTTCGAACGTTTAAATTATGCCTAACATACCTGTTTCATGTTAAGAAAAAACAGAAATTGACTCGTATTTACTAAAAAAAAGAACATAAAAAAAACAGAAACACGAAAGCAAACATGCCATTAAAAATATTTCAAATGTCTAGTGTATTTTAATCACCGGTAAATAGGAGAAAAAATGATTGAAAGCAAGTGGAGCACTTTTTTTTTTAAATATTGCTTACATTGAGTTCGACAGTCGCGTTCACATGGTACCCACTCCATAGGAAAAACAATTGACAGCCGTAATACAACTGATTTATTTTTATATCCGTTATTGACATACATTATTCTTAACGCGATTCATAGACGTTTGATGTTTCTATTATTCTGTCTACACATTATGGCAGTACAGGCCTGATGGCAGTACTAACTACTAGTTTTACTAATTACATCACTTTTGCTTGCACTCTTTTTCTACACTTGTTGATAAAACCGAATGCTTATTTTAGTCCCGACACCTCTAGACATGAAAGATGTCTTAAAAGATGCATTATGAACGTATTATATTAACAATATTTATTTCTATCTATCGGGGGAAAGCTGGGGGAGGGGGGGCAGTTTGATCTAGTACATTTTGAAAAAACTAGTACAGAATCAAATTGCTTGGGCCCTGAGAAGAAGTTTGAGTACCCACACACTCCTATACTCGGAGGATTAAATAGCTATTTATAGTCATCCGCCACACTCCATTTTTTATTATTTCCCTCTTTTTTATTCAAACTCGGTACTAGATTTTTCGGACTTTAGATCGGATCAAACTCGGCAGGGTTATGTACAATCGAAGAAAGGATTTCACTGTTCGCCTCAGCTCATTACCAGCTACAATTCTTATAAAAAAAAATTCTCTACATACTTTTTGAGTAGGGGTAGGAAACCCCCCGGGAGAGGGTAGAATGGTTCCAATACCGCATGTTGCATATCAAATTAAAGGTCCAGCTGGCTAGTATTGCGTGGAGTACGTCTATCAAGATTCAGAAAGCTTTCTGGGGGCTTTTCTGCCGTCGGAAAGCCCATTTTCATGCACTTGGGTCACATACACCCCAGCTACTACATTCCGCACTATATTTTTGCTATTCTTTCTTCCATGGCCATTAGTGCTCTGTTGTGAAAATTTTTCTCATCCAAAGTCATTTTCCACGACGCACAAATTCCGCGTAATCACTTCAAGTAGAAAAGTCCACTTTTTAAGCCATGAAAGTAGCTCAAGACTACATTCGATCGCCGAAGCCTCCCCCCCCCCCCCCCCCCCCGCTTAATTGAAATAAACATTGCTTATAAAATATGCTCACAGTTTCATAATGCAGTCATTTAAGATATCTCTCATATCTGGAGGTGTTGGGCCTTAACGTTGTATGAAACACTTTTCATTCCCCTTTGTAAGAAGGTTTTCAAATTATTCATAGTAGAGTTTTATATATGTATACAATCGAAAAATCAGTAGGGGGTATACAAAATGGAAGAAACATGATAGGCAACAAAATCAGTTTGTAATAATAATAAGAATATAATTTATAATTCAATTCTTTGCAAGATGCTATGGTAACATCGCAGTCTTATTTACCCATTTTGACTCATCTTTCAAGCATTTTGGCAAGCAAAAGCAAGTAAGTCTCCCGATTGCCCCGCTACACGAACACGAGTAAACCCACTTGAGTCTAGAGCTCCGTATACTAAAAAAAAGCACACATTTGCTTAGTATTATGTTTTTTAGAACACAAGTGAGGTTAGAAAATATAACTACCGTCTTCGAAAGATATCTAGCTCAACACTGGTTATAACAAGAATTCGGTTTTTTTCTTTAGTCTAGTGTTAATTTTATCTACAGCAGATAATTTGGCAAGCAGACTCTGAATGCTTGGATGCTGATGAGCCCTAATACCGGTTAGAATTATTTGTATTTTTTGAAAATTTTTTCCACGAGTAGCACAAATTCGATACTACCTACATATATTATGCCTACATATGTATTAATTTTTTTGGAAAAATATCCGTTTTTTAGACTAAAAATAATTTACAAAACGCAACAATGTAAAACTTTGAACTTTTTAACGCAGCGCAGTGGGCTCCATGCAGTAATAATGTGAGTGACACAAATGTAACATTACCAGCTGACAATATAACAGCACTATTAATTAGAATTCACTAATTCGCACTTTGTTTGAGAAATAATTAACAGGAAAATTGAAGTCAATAAAGACGAGACTCCGTTGTTTTTCAAAGTGCACCATTGCCATACTGCATGCTGTTACTATTTATTTGCACGTTGTAAATAATTTTCTAGTATTACGAGATTTTAAGAAGCCACTTGCTGCTATGTATAAACTTTTGAAAAAATTGTTAGCAGCTTTCTCTTTCATTTCATTCTTTTTTTTATATAACGTGTCATTTGATGTGCTTTGTGGGCATATTTTTTTTATCAGCATTATCTCGCCGCGCAGCTGCCATTCCTATATCAGAAAAACAGAAAAACATTTCCTAGGTGAAGTCTGATCTATTACTGCTGTGAATTTCTTGGTAGAATATATTTGGGTTGAAAAGGCAGTAGAGGTGCAGCAATAAAATAATTTGTTTTAAATTATTATATAAAATTGCAAGGAAAACTAAAAGATGTTTTAATGCAGACTTTTGAAATACGAGAAGCAAGAAAAGAGCAGTCAGAGAGTATTAATCAGAAAATTGAAACAGGTCCAAGTCCAACTGGCGTATCATTGAGAGGTGGACACGAAAATTACTCGCGAAATTCACGCATCGAAAAGAGAGTGGAAGAGTTTAAAGATCGTCACACTAAAAAAACTTCAAGAGCTAACAAAAATCAGGATCTATTTCCGTTGCATCTTATTACCTCTGATCCAAAAATATTTTTTGTAGAACAAAACAAAAAACAAAAATTTATAAATTACCAGATGAGGTTCTTGTTGTTGTGTTGTGGAATCTGCACTTTATAAAAAATTCAATAACAAATTTCGGTCTTGAACTTGAAATATCCGGAAATGAATACAGAGTATAGTGCGGAAGCTATTACGTCAGATTCAGATTAAATATAGAACGAAGATAGTATGTGTGTGTATGTGTACGTATATGTAGTAAGTATAATAATAAGTTATTATTAAAATACATTTTAAAAGTAAAAGTATAAGCATTTCCATGTTTTCAATTCTTTCTTTAATTCTCGTACTGTCGAAAACTTTTTCTACATATATGGTAGAATTTCCAACGTGATATTGCGGCGTATGTGGCGACGAAAAATTTACAATATTTGTCAATGTATCATGCACAAGTTCGAAACAACAAACACACAACATTCGTTGGCGGAATAATTATATTTTCTTTTAAATTTAGAAATATGATTTCCCAAGGCTTTTCTATTTTTTTTTCAGCAATCTTTTCCTTTATTTTTTCACGGATATCATATCATTTTACCCAGGTATAAAATTGTAATATGATCGTGATGTGTCATGCGAGATCTAAAGCACATTATGGGCGTGTATATTTATTCTGCTCAGCACACTCCGAGCACTCTGAACACCGATTTCTTGTAACTCTACTTACTTTCAGAGTGCTCTGAGCGCTCTGAACGCATATCTCGGAGTGCTTAAACAAAACGTAAGTAAAACTCTGAGCATTTAGAGCAATCCGTTAGTATTACCAAAAAAACTCCTGTTGAAAATGTGAATACTTTTTTGAATTCCATAGCTATAATCACAAGTATTGCCAATATAAAAAAAACGAATCGAACACTCAGAGCACTCTGGATTTTTATCTTTTTTCCAGAGTGCTCTGAACGTTTTAAAAAATCTGTTCGATCTACCAACCTAAAAAAAAAGATATACGCCCTATATCGGCTACCTGTCATCGAAATATTTTTTGTTTGTTTTTTTCTTTTTCACATTTTTAGAAATTCAAAAAAATACCATCCCAGCAATTTTGCAAAAAAACTGGAAAGTATATGTAAGCTTAATTGATCATGGTCAAGCAAAGCAAAACAAAACAGCAAATGTTTTGTATTGTGCCACCTAGAAAGAATCCTCAAATTACTGGTGCATTTTTGCACCAGAATGCCAACGGTCGTTAATTAATTAACGTGTCTTCTGCCATTAGCTGAGGAATGTTAGATTTATTCGTTGAAGATATGACATTAAGAACGTTATCTATAATGCTCATAATTTGAACCACTTGACTCAAGATGTCAAGTGATGCTGTGTTATATATATTACATACAATGCATGATAACATCTATATTCTCTGGAATTTGAGAGATTCCAAGCTGATGTCAGTAATCTTTAACTGGTGACTTTCAGCTGCATAAAATCACATTAAAATTTCAAGAAATACTAACATATACTTATATTGTAAGAATGGATAAATTATTAAAATCAATTGAAACGTTTAGTTTCCAAAATATAAAAATGGGTTTTTATTTATTAAAAACAGCGATCCAAAAACTTCATCTGATGAACTCAGTAACAGCTTTTTCGTGAGGCATGGATACCAACATCTCAACATTTATAGAAATATAGCAGTGACCTCTATTAGAGAGAAATAGTTCTTCATCGCAAGGAATGCAGAAGTTAGCGTGCAGGATAATGAAAGAAAATATTGGTGAGCTTGTATTAATTAACAGATCAAAGCATCTTTTATAGTTTTCATGAATAAAAACCACTTTTTTTATATTATAACTGATTCTGGGTCTGGTTAAAAAAAAAAAAAAAAAAATAACAGTAGTATCTCTTAGGCAAGCCGCCTACCAAAGATGCAAATGCTTCGTATATGCACTATGTACTTGCATCATTCCCTTCTCTTCAAAAAAGCATCACATATATTTTAAAGTGACATGCCGTTCACACACCAATGCAGCAATTGCTTGATGCAAGGGAATTTGCTGTACGCAAGCATTACATGTACAACTTTTGCGTCAAGCATTTTAGTAATGGATGATATTTGGATGAGATAATCATAAAAAAAAATTATTTATAATTTAAGCACTTTACTTGGGAGCATGCAGTGCAATAGCCCTTTTGGTATATACGAAGTGCATAGTGCTTGCACGTAGCATTTGAATCTTTTGTGAGTGGCCTGCCTTAGACTCGAACTGAGCTGCAGAAGAGAGCAGACTATATCACAGTTTTGATCTGCTGAAGCAGTTGAATCATACTAAGATGAGCTGCGCAAAACAATTCATCTAATCAATTAATCAATCGAATCAATCCATCCAATACATTACTGATTGGCGATTGCATCACGCCTGGTCCAACCTATTATCTGTGAAATTCTTTATACCTATGCAGGCAAAACGAAACATTAAAAATTGATAAGAGTTTTACAATCGTTATCAAAATATGTTTATATTCGCATTCATAGTATAATCGCAACAAGGAAATCGCGTGTCAAGCTCTTTTCCAAATTGCACGCTTGATTTATTTGCTTCGAAGGTCGAACAGACGATTTGTCGCATTTCTTCATAGCACTTAAATTTCGGACACGAGAAAAAAAAACTAAATTAACTAAATTATTGAAAATTTTTGAGGGCGGTTTCAATGCAAAATAAATTACGCAATTCAATTCACGATCTAATTTGGTGGGTAAATAGTGAATGTGTCACAATGCCCTAAAAATGCAAAATTTGCGAAAATAAGCAACTCTCTTTAAAGACATTTTAGTACGCGGCGAGAATCAGAGCTAGCTGTAATCAAATCCCTGATAAAAGATTTCTATATCGCACCTTCGAAACAAATGTGTTACTTCTCATGGGATATGACATGTGCGGTAATATTACGACTACGAAATATGGGCTTTAATTGCTTGGGGAAACATTACGCCACCGATGAGTTTCACTCACTCACAGTCTGCCAGTACAGAAACGAAAGTATTCGTAAAATATCTGTATGGTCCATCATGCCTTACCTTATTGTGTCGTATCTCTACTAATTATGTAGGTAGGTATGTAACGGGGAGTCACACTTTCAACACTTTTTGCAATACTCACTTAATTCACTTAGGTAATTCACTAAATCACAGTCTGAGAATTTTTTCTCAAATTATTGCTCAACGAACCTTAATTGATATTGCCGTATATCGCTGTCGTTTTTTTTATGTTTAGAAAAATTTAGGTACGAGCTACACACAAACATGCATACATACACCACATATTATTTTAATAGTATGATTTTTGCACTCCCGACAGTTTCATCTAGATGAAGCACAATCTAAGCCGGAGGCGCATGTACTGAAAATATTTCGAATAGAAACAGAACTGAATTCAAACACTTATGCACTTGCGCTAAGCATTAAAAACAAGGCTAGAGAGATGCCCACCGTGCAAAATAAAAACGAATAAAAATGTGCTGAATGCTGATGTTCTGCTAGTGGAAGAATATCATCAGTAAATTTTGGCATTTCTTCTTGGCACACTTGATATACTTGCTAGAGCTGAGAAGCTTTCACTTTTTTCAATTCGATTTTTTTTTGGTACCCGCCGGACTGGGGTTGCGTGCTTATATTTTTCAACCGTCCCCCTTGGTAACCAACCAGGTGTGAAACGATTTCCGATTGCGTGAGCTTAAAGAGATAATTCACGTGAAAGTGTAAACTAGTATACTTGCCGACAAACAACATAACCGAATTATTGTAATATATGTAAACACCAGAAATTATATCGCGACATTTAGGTTACCTAGCACATGCACAACTTTCCGAAGTACAGAGTTTTCTGCGAGAAAAAAAAATTTGCGTTTCTGCATGGCCAGCAGTTTCACTTCGCTAGAATATAGAGTCTGAGAGCTTCTCAGATAGGATTCTGCGCGATTGCCATCTGTAAGACTCTTAAGGACAACGATATGGTCGTATCCTTTTATTATTTTCAGTTGCCAAGCATTGCTGTATACTACTACCGGCTATGAATGACGTGTCTGCTATTCATTACACTATTCTGCTGCTGTGGGTGACATGCATAATATCCTGAGATGGGGACTTTCGCGCTCCAGCTCCTTGTTGGCTTGATTTCCCACACCGGCAACGGATGAAAATGCAATTTTCTGCGACGTCCTGGAGGTGGAGTAATGGAGCTTGACGCTCTAGTCTTGCAGGCAGATTTTGTTTGTTATAAAATGGAAAACTCATTCTAGCAAATGAGGCTTGCCTTTCCCTTTAGGCGTAATGTAGTTTCAAGTAGTAGGAGGAAGTGTATTGCTGAGTAACTATTGATTTTTTTATTACAGATATTTATCTAGTTTTGCGAAAAGACTCAATCCTACGCATATACATATAAGGATTATCTACTGAACTACTATGACACCAGCCTAAATTTTAGACACTAGCATTTTGCTGGATAAAACTGAAAGCTACATTTTTCTCTATGGGGACTGCTGGTCGCTGGAGGCTTGTTTTTTGTTTTTTTTTCATGCAAACACGTTTTTCAAACACTTCCAAATACTTCCATGACCTGATCGCGTTCCGTCAAATTAATTAGCTAATTGAAAGATTACTAATTGACTCGTAAAATACTAATTTGTGAATAATGCTCTTCTGTTTTCTTTTTCTAAAGGGATTTTCATGACAGTTGACCCCGAATAAGTTTATCCTGTATGCCTGGCATAATATCATGCTTGACTGTAGGCCACAAATCCGTGAAAGTAATCAATCAAAACAAGAAAACCAAGCGACCTTGTATATAATATGTAACTACAGATTTCTTGACTTATGCAAGTTTACATATCTCGCAGCTCGCATGTACATAAATAGGCATTGGATTTTGTAAATACGACATATGTTACGTGTATTGATATAAAAACAAAATAAAGCGTAAAAAAGTCGCCCAAGAACAACCTGTGCCTACATATGAAATTGGATAGAGCGACTTTAATGAGTTATGGCATGATGTATGACGTACATACATACATATAACTACTATAGATATTCGAAATTATGTTCCACAAAATATATCAACATAGCCATAAATACCTTAGCAACTCTCTGCAAACGATCTCGCATTTTATTATTCGCGACTATAGAACCTTTGATTAATTAATAAATTTCTGGCTTCTACTTACAAGTCTATAACTGCACTAGTTCGTCGATGCCAAGATCAAAACGACTCACACCGGTAATGTTGGTTTTTAAAGAGTGTGGAAATGGAAATTTTTTAATCAATCATATCATTCTTTGGCTTAGAGGGAGAGGGGAATGGGATAAAAAAGTGAAAAGTTTCTGACGATCGATCGAATATAAGAAGCTCAAGATTTGTTTATAAAAAGCTTTTGGCTCTGAGCTTTTTTTTTAAATAATGTGTATAACAGAAGTACCACAGTACATTATCACTTGAATTTTATCAATTTATCAATTTGGTTACTAGATGGCAGCATGTGTAATATGTTATATTTTTATATTTGATCAAGGATGATCAGAATATTTAGCGGGTCAAAATTTATATAATTTATTAGTTCGTTATTCTAAAATTATTAAAGATTTATTTATTAATTAATAAGTGTTGTTAATTTTGATGTTTGGTAAATAATTCAGATAGTTTATACATATAGAGTATAATATTGAAGATTTTATGGAAATTAAATTAAATTTCTGAGTGCATAATTAATATTATTAATTTATAATTTTTCATTGCGAGAAAGAGCCATATCGCCTAGAATATTGGCTGTTGTAGAGTGAACTAATTAATAAATATAATAGTCTAAGAGCTAGCAACGTTTTCGAGAAATTACTTTACTTCGGCTAGATTTTTTAAATGCCTTTACTTACAGTATATCAATAGTCATGCGGCCCATCTGGCTGGTGAGTGGGATTGCGTTTACCTGTGCACATTCCGTGCCACAGGTAAAAAAAAAACAGTTTTCAAAATGATTTTAGTTCGATTTTAGTTTTTTTAATCTGTTTTCATAAATATCGAACAATATAAAGTCACTCTTCCCAAACAATAAATAAATAAATAATAATTATAAAAAATATTAATTAAGTATAAAAATAATGTTAAAACTAATACGTATTACTAGCTATTCTATAGCGTTAAAGCTGATAATAAGATTTTTATACGAGCTAGTTTAATTATCGAACCACATGAAATTAATTTGCCAGGCTAGATAATTCGGATGCTCATTAGGAACCATACCGATTTGAGCATGGTAAAGTGGATTTTTTTTCTCACGATGGTGTTTTAAGAATATTTCATGAACTCAGCGAAATAGCACAATTTTGTCGTATTCTTTTTTGTAGAGAATTTCAGGAGCTACAGAAAAGGTTCTGTGCAAAATTGTGTTATCTGGCTCAGATTTGAGGATATTCTTGATAGAATACTGGAAGAAAAATCAACTATTATACAGCTCCGCTATTGAATTGGAATTTGGATAAATTTCCATGCGAAATTTAATAAAAGCAATTAAGTAGTTGGAATATAAAATTTTACAAGTTTTATTTTGAATTTAGATGTAGTAGATTTAGAGTGAGCATTTTTCCAAAATGTGGTCACGTATTGAACTCTCAATAAATGCTGCCGTAATTCTGCTCTGCACGGTGGTAAGCTTGATGGATCCAAGGTGACAAATGCACTCTTCAGTAATTCTTCATCATCGGTGGCAATATTTTGAAATGCAAGCTGATAATCTTCCGATTCTTTCCGTAATTTGAAAGGCCTCAATTTCCCTTTGCGAAACAAGCTGGAGTGTAATCACAACATATCATGCCGTGGAAGCCTGGTAAAGCTCTAGATATGGATGGACAGACCCAGAGTTTTGTATAATTCATTGACGTTGATGTAGTTGATCCAAAATATAATGAGAATATCAGAACCTGAGGATCTTATTACAACTTCAGCGTCGATATCAATTTGGCAAATGTGGTAGATAATCTTAGAATCTGCTTCTTCATGTTCTTCAGATGATAATGACTCTTCCGTTGCTTTAATGACTTTATTATTTTCAACCCGATAAGAGAAGAATTCGTTGAATTTCAAGTGAATAATTTTATCACCAATATAAGACGCCATATCATCAGTCGACCAGTGGTTGATAAAAAATTTAACTAATGCATCCTTGAACTGAACATTTCTCAGTTGAGCAGCGAAATTTTGAGGACGAATTTGATTTGGCTAGCCGATTCATCTCGACGTTAACGTTCACCATCTGTGATTGATAGTGTAAAACATCAATGCGAGTCGGTTGCTTTCAGTTGAGCTATAATTTATTTTCAAAGCATTCCCAAATTTTCTGTTTAACATTTTAATGCATAATTATGAATAGCCGCAACATTAACTCCCCTGCAGACAGGTTTGCTCGGGAAGATTTAAAAGAAGAATGTAATATCTGTGCATTTTGGAGAGATATTTCTTTGCATTTTTTACTTCTTCCCTGGAAAACTGGCTTGCATACTGCATCAAGAATACTCGTGTGGGATGGCCCATTCCCTATCACACTCGAAGCGATCTGGCTATTGATAATCAACCGAATTATCGCCTGGAAATAATTTTTTTTTTTTATAACAAAAATAAAACGTCTGGCACGGTACTCTGGGAAGAGTGAATTTATATTGTTCGATGTTTATGAAAACAGATGAAAAAACAAAAATCGAACTAAAATTATTTTGAAAACTGCTTGTTTTACCTATGGAACAGAATGCGCACAGGTAAACGCAAACCCTCTCACCAGCCAGATTGACCGCATGCCTATTGAGATTGTGAAAAAGGGGAGATAGCAAAGAATCAGCCGAACTAAAGTTCTTTTTTTCTATGCTAATTAAACTTTTTTTTAAATGTGCAGAAAGTGAAAGAATATAAAAAAAACGACGTGCTTTCATTTTCTATACATTAGGCAAAAATACCTTTTTGTCCGGGTACCTTTCCTCTGGACTCCTGACGGTGCACCAGAGCTCCTCTCGGATGCAAGCAGAACTATTTTTATATCCTAGATGAAAATGGATTGGACACCCACGTCTGTGTGTCCTCGAGATAACTGAAGATCGAGTTCACGTAGTGAGCTGAAATTTTATACACGGCCTTTTTATATAGATTTAAATTCGAAAATGGAATAAATCAGGTAACTCGTTCGTGGGCTTGCCATACAAAAATTTCATTTCCATCTAGAGTGCTGATCATAAGAAATTACATACGGGGATTCATTTAGGATACCAATCCTAGCTTTCGTTGTTATTTGTATATTCGTATACAGTTTGCGCTGGATTATATTTGAAGATAAAAATGATTGGAAAATGACATTGTTCTTAATAAATAGCAGCATGAACTTGAAATGGTTCTCAAATTGTCTCTTTAATGTGGACACTATTCAATTCAAGTAGCTTTAATTAAGAAGGGAACGTGATCCTTACATGCTGTCGGTTATATCTGCAAGGACTTGGAAAAACCCTAAAACTGATAACTTACTTCAAAGCACGCACATTTAATGATATCGGTACATAATTCTATAGATCGAAATAGCGAATTACGGTTGCCTGTTATTTCTGAAAAATCCTGTGTTATTGGATCCCATATGACAAAGCATAAAAGTCTTAATAATATTTACAGCTATATGAATAATTTCTCTAGCATATGCCACGATATAATTGCATTACGCTTGGCCCAAAAGCGAGCCTCCGTAATATGCGATTTTGTAAAAACCGTTTTTATTTAGACATCGGACCTTATGGGATTTCGGTATAGGGGCAATCCAGGTGAGTTTGTATAACGTTAAATGGATAAACTCTCCGTAGCACAGCCTTGGCTGGAAAACAAGAAGTGGTAGGGAATTTAGGATTATTGGGTTGATCCAACGATGCCGGTGTACATTACGCTTGAATGTTTGCGGTTCATAGCTGAAGGAAATCAGAGAATGGAAAACTGCTCCACATTTATACTGTTTTGCTTATGAAGGATTCGCGGAATTTCAAGGTACGGCCGAATCTGACTTCAAGAAAGTATGGGTGAGCTCGGGTTACAGCTCTTGTGGTGTGCATAGGAAAAATACAACATGGGATCAAACTAGAGATTTCGTCAGAGCAATAACCATTGATTTAGCGATAAAAGAGAGATTCAATAGAGATTCGACATTACGCCGATGCTCTAGAGAGAATCAATTTTGATATGTCGTCGGTAATAAGCCGAAAGACCTTCTTTTGAATTTTCTAACGCGCACAATGCAGTGCGTCCAGCTCCTGTTCAAATATGGCAAATATTGTAATCTAGGCCTGATAAGAGACTTGTAGATTTGTCAAGTCTAATGGAGGTTTTTGCATCTTTGCAAGAAGCCCAGGCATTTCATCGTGCTTTTGGCAATACCAAAAATATGATCGGGGCCAACTGAGATATTAAGAGATGGCGAGTTCGAGATAACTTCTCCATCGACAGAAATGGGTTGTGTGGGTGTTGGAATACGTTTGATTGATAACAGACAAGATTGCATTTTGGAAGCATTAAACAACATCCAATTCGCTCTGCCGCAAGCGAGTATTATTTTAAGGTCAAAACTTATTGACTTCATTTATTAACTATAACATTAAGTGAGAGCTAACAGATCATTAATAAAAATGAGGAAGAGGGTAGGAGAGAGAACAGAACCTCGGCATGAATTATAAAACGATCAGTAATTCTATAATGAATTTGTTGCATGAAGCCCAATCAGATTGATCCTAGTGCCACACCAGCTACCAAGAGAAGAGTAGTCTGACTATGTCCAAATATAGGCTTAAACATAATTGCGACGATACGGCCGACTGCAGATTCCTATGTAAAAAACGCTCCATAAAACGTTCATGGAAGTAATTATTCCTATTACCGCAATTTTCGTCGGCCGTCGCAATTGTGTTTAACCCTTATATCTCGCCAACGAGTTGGGCTTTCAACTAAATGGTGCAAGTTAAAGGCCTCACTAAATAGTTCAATATATTTCCCCGCTGGACTTGTGGTTGAAGAACGTCTGAGCCACGACATGTTGTGGACATTTAAATCAACATATAAATCGATTTCGGAAGCCAAATATTTTCTGCCGTAGAAAATATAATGAAATTTCGGCATAATTTGTGTATTTCTACAATTTATTAGCCATTTCGGTCTCTTATTAAGACCATCATCAGCTCTAACGCTATACAATAGCTAGTAATACGTATTATGTTTAACATTATTTTTATACTTAATTAATATTTTTCATAATTATTATTTGTTTATTCTTCTTTATTTTGTTTTAGTATAGGTACTATTAGCATTTTCATTGTTTAGCCATTGATTAATTTGATATGTGTCTCAATTAGTATTTCTTGAGGTTTCAATTTATTTTTGGTCTATTACCTTTTATTTCCTGTGTTTAATTAATTCGTTACCAATTTTCACCTGCTTTGATAATGCTACTTCTGTAACTGTAAAGATGTAGCAATTTTTGTATAAAATTAATAATGTTCCAACTGCATATACTAGAATAGCTACGTGTTAGTAAATAAAATATTGTAGAAAAAAAAATTTGTAAGAAAAGCTCTTCTTTACAAAAATGTACTAAAAAGTAAAATATAGTGTTGTTCCTATAAAAAAATAACATAAAATTGTGGGTCACAGAAATTTTATTTTTATGCAAAGAGCAATGTTATTTTTTATAGGAAAAATTAATTTCTACTCTTTAGAACTTTTATTTAAATAATTATTTAATTATTAATTCTATTTTTAATGTTTTAGTTTTAGCTCCGTTCAATCGATATTGTCGCATACGAGATCCATTTCTTCTAGAGTTTCTAGTAATTTTTGTGTAGTCAAGTTCTCCAATTCGAAATTCATCGAGTGTTCTTATTCTACTAAAAGCGACATATGCTTGGCCTTCTGCGAAGAGCTTGATCCCAAGTATAAGACAGCGTGGTCTATAGATCTACGTTCCATCTTATTTACAGTAGATTATGATTAGACTATTACTAGCATTCTCCGTTTAACCGTGTCATAAGTAAACTTGGAGATTTGATTTGGATTAATCTTGTGTACGCTAACTCTGCCAAAGTTTATAATTCTATACTACTTGTTACTCGTAAAGCTCTTTCATTTGATACCCATATCAAGGGGTTTATGACGTAAAAGGTAATCCGCCATCTTGAGGTGTCCCCCATATTGTATTTAGAACGAGTGCAATGCAATTAGAACTAGTCGAAATTTTGATTGCAAGATTTGTAGCAGGCAGACCACAAAGAAAGTTAAATTAAAGCTTATGAAAACAACAACGAGTGAAACGAAGATTATAAGGTTTTTGGAAAGCGCCAGCACGTCTTCATTGTAACTATAAGGTCATTCAAAAGTTATAAGAAGATTAATAAAATATGATATCCTTGTACACATCAAACGACGCATTTTTGGTATGCTACCAAACATTGTCGTGGTATGCTAACAACAGAATATCCCATAGAATCAGTAACCGGCCCCAATGAAAAAAAAATTGAAGCCCTCTCCCCTTTGCCTGTGTAAACGGCCACCGAGCGTTGGAGAACAAGTCAGCCATGTCTTCTTTCGAGATATAGCGCTCGCGAAGTCATCGATAAGACTCGACACATCCATCCTTTCTGCTTTTCCCGCTTGTAGAATTTCGAAGATGGTTTTTTATTATTTTGAGTTTTGAGAACGAACGTTCCGCGGATGCAACGATGATGGGAATCGTCAATTTAATGAATATAAGTTCAGCCAATTCTTTGATCGTGTGTCTTTTCAATTCCCGGTAGTAGTGTTTAAACCAGACCTGTAAAATACTTAAGTACATTGGTACTTGTGAGTAGCTGGACTTGTACTTGAAATTTTTTTAAGTACCAGTACCGGGACTTGTACTTGTACTTAAAATATTTCTAGTCCAGGTATTGGTACTGTACTGGTACTTGTACTTGGAATTTTACATGTACAGACCTGTAAAGTACTTAAGTACTAGTAACAGTACCAGTACCTGAACTTGTACTTGAAAAATTTTAAAGTACCAGTACCGAAACTTATTTGAAATTTTTTTAAGTACCAGTACTGGGACTTGTACTTGTACTTAAAATATTTCAAGTCCAGGTATTGGTACTGTACTGGTACTTGTACTTGGAATTATACAGGTCTGGTTTTAACGCACAGCAGAAAAGTTTAAATAATCGTTTGTGGCTCGCTGGGGCCCTTTGAATCAGGGGCCATGCGCGACCGCATTGGTTGCATTGGCAGCTACGCCATTGCATAGAATCAAGTGTTATATGCTAGAATACTACACTTTCAAGGTCACCCTGTATAAATTATTTATAAAATATGAAAAAGTAATTTTTAATATTCTCTCTAAAATTGTTGACAAAGTTATATCACATAGCACTTCAAGTGTACTTAAAGCATCTCCTTTCATCAAAGTTCAACTTTCGTAGCCATGTTTTTTTTTTTAATTTACCAATACAATTTCACTTCTTTTGCAACATTTATGTGACTAAATTTTTCACCAATTTCGAGCGTTATACACAATTTTTACCACCATTAATACACGTTACATTAATATCAACAGAAACCATTGCGGGTTATGAGTGGCATTATTCAATATTTTTCAGAATCAAATTCAGCTTCTTGGTTTTCGCATCTGGGATGTATCTGCTTTAAATAAAATTTCACTTAGTAGTAATAAAAACACATAAATATTTTTTAAACTTATTTAAATTTGTTTGATGGTATAAAATCAAAAGTAAATAAAAACGCTTCCTATTTACATTACAAAATAATTACTACAGACAAGACCGAACTCTTAAAACTATGAAGCAGCTTCAGGGGCTGCTCAAAACAAAGCTCCTCTTAAAGAAGAACAATGGTAAGGGGAACTCAAAGGAAAATATTCATATTCGAAAATATCTTGCCTAAAAAGTTACACCATTGTTTAATGCATTAATTGACGTCATCGCTAGAGCAAAGGGTTAATTTATAATTGTTATTGAAGAAAGCTAAAACATTATGGAAATGGTGGAAACAAAATGGAGAAGTGGTGATGTGCTTAATTGCTAAATGGGCGCTTCATTTTAGTAGTTAAGATTATTCAAAATCAAAAGTAACCATAGAAAACTAGAGTTCTGTTTTAGCAGATATTTAAAAGATGTAAGTAAATCAGGTGGGTCTCAAACCATCGAATATATACAGCCCACAATATAAGATCGCAAGAATGGCTTGAATATAGTATTAATGAGCTGTCGTGAGATTCGAAACCAAAACCTGTGCATGTGCAGCCTAAGTCAATGTGTTAGTTAATTTGACAACAGGAGTGGTGGAGACAGTTCAGGATTTATAGCATAGTTTTTAAAATCCGATGAGATTGCGTTTATATGAGAGAACTACATAAATGAATTGCAGTAATGTGTGGTTGATGGAGCCCGAAGTCATGGGACTCATATTAATATCTTAAAGGCGTATTTGAATCTTTGTTTTTGTCAGAACCTAGCCATCTACCATAACAGGCATAGGCATTAGTAACGAATAATTTGGCTAGATATGGTGTGCTGTCAAATATCAAGCTAAGCAAATGGATTGAATTTGAAACACCTCAGCTATTATATGAACCCAGTAACCACAAAAGGACCCGTCTCATCAGGAAAAATGAAGACAAAGACTTGGAGTACATGGAAGAAGCCTTAAATGAGTAGAGTTCATATGCTGAGATATGAAAATTAAAGATCGTAACAGCTTCAGAATTAAATGATAATTTAACTTTAAGTTGGGCATTTTAAACCATGCTTTGATTGAAAAATTAAGAGAAAAAATTCTTCGTGAAATTATTTTATACCTTACTCCGATCTCGTCGTATAGTAACCGACAGGGAGAAAATTCGTCGATTTGATGCCTATTCTTAGGACAAAAGAATGGAAGAGAATTATAATAAAATTTAGGATTTGGAAGTTTGCATTCCCTGGGCTAAATTAAGTTACAAATTTCGTGGTTTCCCCACTGACGACTTAATTTTAGATTTTCTAGGATTTTGTAACTTTCTTATTATCTTTAGAAAGAGAACATATTAGACTGCAGTTTTCTAGAACCTCGTTTTTGGGAGCGATAATTTTAGGCTGTGAGATCTTGCTAAAATGAATTTGTAGTTTTTCTACACTGAGCTATTAAAATATTGGTCGGCAAGACGGAAAATTAGTCTACTAAAGTATAGGTATAAATGTGTTCATGGTTGTATAGCATTACGGGTGATACCGCAATGCGGATGCGTATTAAAATTATCATCGTTCAGAAACAACAATGAAGTGGAGCACCTTTCAAAATGTGAGAAAAAACAGCTTTGCTTACTAGGGTTTAAATAAATAAAGTAAGTCGGATAGTTTGTAGCGACCAAGCATTCCGAGTAATTACTTCCAACTGTGACAATACCATGTGTATTGTCCGGAGAATGATGGTAGAGTAATGAAGAAGAGAATCCTGTAGCCTCAAGTAGCAGGTAATTCTAATTTCTGCAGCTTTCGTTTTGTCCCTCCTAAGTTATAAAGAGACTAATCACACCATTTTTTAGCAATGTTCGTTTTGATTTTGAAAAAGCAAAGTTATAGAAAAAAAAAATGAATACAAAAACCGTCGGCTCTGCCAGAACAGGTTTCACATTCTCTTTAGGAACCAATCACTATGGAGATGGTAGACTGGTCATACCCTTTGCTAGCAAGGCATCAATTATGTGCTAAATTATGCAAAATATAAAAATAAAAATAAAGTAAACATATCTAGACATAAAAACAATCCACGTGGTTACATCGTCTTGGAACTATGAGGATACATGACTTTATAGCACCCGCTTCTGGACGCTATCCTAATGAAAAGTTCACCAAATTGGGAGGATGGTTCGCTTTAACTTAGCATTCAGAAGAGATCCCTCGTAGACCGGAGCCGGACAACCTGAAACCAAAGAATTCAATTGTTAATTTTCATAGGCTAGAGAAAGTAGTAATATTTCTTACGGCACACAGAACAAGTTTCCTCATCTGTACCATCCCCGCATCCATCCCGACCAGAACAAATTATGGCAGTTGAACGGCAACGACCGTTATTGCAGCGATGAGGGCAATAAGTATTTACTCGACCGACAGGACCAGTTAGCAGCCGTAGGAAGAAGTTTGGTACAGATCGTGATCCGCAGAGATGTGGTGGTTCATCACTTCCATCCTTGCAGGATATTATGGCATTACAGTACTCATATTCTGGCAAGCATTCACCACTTTTACATCGAAACGTGTGCGGGGGGCATTTACCTCTTTTTAGTGAAGTGCAGTTCATTTCATCTTCCCCGTGGGGGCATTGCTTCTTTCCGTCACAAAGTGCAGCTCGGCTTATACAACGTCCACTGCGTGCGCATCGGAAGGATTGACTTGGACAAGTCTGATTATATTTAGCGTTATAAATGCATTCCTCGTCAGAGGAATCATTGCAGTCTGGGCGTCCATCACACACAAAGAACCAACTGATGCATACCCCACTGGATCGGCACTGTGAAAAAAGAGATATAGATTTTAAATGAGGGCTTTAAAATTGGTGTTAACGTACGAGCTACCATCAAGGCAAGTACTATGTATGTTTTAGTAATAAGCTGTGAGTATAGAAGATGTTTTTAGATAGGTTAGGAGGATTTGAATACGAACTATAATAAATTCCGCAATGAATCGCTTTACAATAGATGATAGAGGGATCTAGAAAGGTTCTATGCAATATCTTCTCCAAAGATTAATATGATTCAAATGAAAGCAATGAATGCTACATCCCAAAAATACGAGTCAGATATGCAACCTAAAAACTTAATCGACCTAGGTACTAATTAAAAATGTCTCAATTCTTTTGAGTACGAGCAAAATTTATATGAAAATTTACATGAGCTGTCAACTTGTCAGACCTTTTAACGGCTACGTCGAGTTTTGTGATCTTATCTCTCACCCCAAAACTAGCAATTCGAAGAGAAGATGTTGAATAGAAATTTTTAGAATAGACGTACAGAAATAGAAAGTTATAAAATTAGAAGGTTCTCAGAAGCAAAAAAAAGTGGAATAAGAGCTTCTTGAATATAAGGTTCTAAAATCGAAGGGGGTTTTTATAATAGATGTACTTAAATATAAGAATTCTTAGTACAAGGGTCTGGAGTAGAAGATTCTTGAAGATAAGACGGAACTATAGAGAGCAAAGTTCTAGAAGACAAGGTTTTACGATAGAAGCTTTCAGAATAGAAGAAGTTTCCAGTATATGATGACCCACAGAAGAGAAAGTTTTGCAACATGAAAGCTATAGAAGAAACGAATTCCATAAACTTCCACGGAGTAGAGGATTCTAGAGTAAATAACTTCTTAAATACAAGATTCTAGAATTCAAGAGATCTAGAATAGAAGAAATGGAATATCCTAGAATATATGGATTTTAGAGTATAGGGTCTATTTAATGATTGGCTTCAAATTGGATTTACCTGAAATGTACCAGGATTGCATCCTGTTTTTTGTGCACTGCACTCATTTGTATCATCGGATTGATGAGCACAATCACAACGTCCTCTAGAATTGCAGTATGTGTAAGGATCCGTCAGTTGGCATTGTTTGTCAGATTCACAGGGCAATCCCAAGGATACGGAACCATCACCTAAGTCTACCCTCTTGCGAATTTCTGTGGACAAAAAAATGGGAGATTAAATTTTCAATCAATTTAAAATTATTCATCAACCTGTAGGTTTACTCAGCATCTCATGTCGGGCGGGTGTAACAGACACCGAAGATGAAGTTGTGGTTGTGTCTGCTGGTATCATGTTTGCTAAAGTGGTACTAATTTGTGCATGCGGTTCCATAATTGTAGTACGACTGGCCAAGTCAAGCATAGTTTGAGTGGTGGTTTGAAGGATATCGTCAGGTGCTGTAGTTGTTGTTGTTCGATAGAAAACAGGAAACTTTTGGGGTCTGTCTATTATCAAGTTGTCGGAATGAAGTGTATCTCTGTGGACCTCAGACGGAAAGTCGAAGGGCAATTGATCAGGTGCTGCTTTCTCAGTCTGTAAATCCATGTGCTGATGCTTCTCACTACTTACAACTATGGGAAACAGGTTTGATTCAGCTTCCTTGAAGTCAGCGATCTCAACGGTTTTTTCGGTAGAGGGATTTGGAAAAATTAAGCCTGGATATTGAGTTGTTTGGGATTCTTGTTGTGGACCAGTTGTTGTAATTACAGTTGAAACACTAAGATCATCATAATTCAACGTCGTAGACATATCTTCCTCTTTCATACTGAATGGGTGCAGTGTAAATTGTGCAATTTCCTGTGATATGTCTGTCGTTGCAAGATTAGAACCACTGTTGTGGAATTCCGTAGTGATATCAGCATACTCAATTTTGGATGGTGATGGTTGTGGTGTTGAATTCGAGGTATGGTAAGTTTCCAATAGATTTTCCTCCTTGACTTCTGTTTTGGACAGTGCCTCCATTATTGGGAATTTTTCAGTCTCTGTCTCAAATCCATCTATTGTGACATCCATATTCTTGATATTATCTGTTGTTGGATTACTGGTCTCATACTGTGGTTTTTTAATGTGTTCAACTGCATTACTGTGATGTATTAGTGGAACAGTTTGAATTGTTGAAATAGAATCAGTACTGAAATCTGCTACGGGAATTCTTGCAGTTTTCTCTTCGTCCATTCCCTCAGTAAATGAGTTCGTGCTAAAAGTAGTGAACTGTTCTTTCGAATCGAAATTGTCAAAGTTCTCCTCAACTAGAGGAGCAAAGGCGCTTTCTGAAATGTTCCTTCTTTTCTCCATCTGAAGGATAACAAAAGTAGTTTCTTCCAAGTCTCCGTAATTTTCCAGAGGCAGTTCAGTGTAGGTTTCTGTATCCAATTGCAAGATGCTTTCTTCATTCTTGTTTTCTTGTTGCAGTAGTTTTTCAGAGTTGTCAAACTTTGTTTCGCTTTCATCTAAGCCTGCCATTCGAGTCGTAGATTCGGCTTCGACAATGTTTAATTCCTGACTATCACTTTGTGGTATTGTTTCAGTTTTCGTTTCACTTGCATCAGTACTCTGATATTCAGTATTCTCTGAAATGCTTGGTGTGATACTTTCATTGACTTCATTTTCTTCGATTCTGATTATACTTGATGCGTTCTGCCTTGAAGTTGTTTCTTGGACACTTTCAGAATTACCCTCTGGATCCTCATTACTTTCACTGCTGTCATTTTCATGTGAGTGCTGTTCAGAAGAATGCGGTAGGACTGTGTTAGTTTTGTCTTCATCGCTAACACTTTCATTGCTGCTTTCATCGCTATTCTTGGTTACTGGTTTTAAGCTAGTGTATTGTATTTGGTTGTTTTCAGTTTGAGCTTGTCCATTTCCCACGTCTTCATCACTTTCTTCTTCACTGCTCACATTTTCCGCTTCTGTCTCTTGTTGTGCAGGTGTTGTTTGAGTAACCTTTCCCGGCTTCTGTTTATCTTCTTCACTACTTTCTTCACTGCTATCAGCTTCACTTCCCAAGCTCTCTTTTGTAGTTGTAGTATCAATTGTTTGTGGGATTTTTACTGGTTTCTCCTTATCTTCCTCACTACTATTTTCATCGCTATCAGCTTCACTTCCCAGGCTCTCTTTTGTAGTTGTAGTATCAATTGTTTGTGGGATTTTTACTGGTTTCTCCTTATCTTCCTCACTACTATTTTCATCGCTATCAGCTTCGATTTCCATACTCTCTTTTGGAGTTGATGAATGAACTTTTTCAATGTCTTCCTCGCTGCTCGCCTCGCTCATATTAGCCTCACTCTCTGAATCTGGTTTTGTAGTTGTTGGACGACTAATTTCAGTAGCTATGTCCTGATTCGAATCGGTTTCTTGGCTGCCGATATTTTCCATATCAATACCTTGTTTCGAAGTTGTGGACATAATTATCTCATTGAATTCATTACTGTGGGTCCCACTGTCGCGATCATCTTCATTGCCTTGCTTTGAAGTTGTTGACTGAATGTCTTCAGAGTCAATGATCTCTTCCTCACTGGTTTTTTCATTGTCTACTTTTATTTCGTTCGTCTGAACGCTACTATTTTCGCCTTCAATTTTCTGATCAACGTTGCTTGTTACTTTTTCGGTAGGAGACATGGTAGGATCGTTCGGAAGGAAATTTGTAGTTTGCGATATTTCATTATCTTCATTAAACGTGACATGAATTTTATTTGTGGTGTGCGTCATGATTTCGCTGCTTATGGCATTGTTTTCCTCATCCTGCTCTATGCCATTATCTGTGACTGTAACATGCGGCTCTTGGTAGTCTTCAATATTGAGAACTTCTTCTGATTGCGTGGAACTTTCGCTTTCATGTTTGATACTTTCCTCGGAACTATCTAAGGAACTTCCTTCATCATCTCTAATTTCGTTATCGTACTCCTGAATTGGTCTAAATGTGAAATTCGATTTTTCCGTATCTTGCTCGTTTATATGCTGAAGCACTGCGCTAACCATTTCTTCTTCTTTGTGCTGGTAATGCGCATCTGAACTAGTTTCCTGCATGCTATTTTCCACTGTAGAAGTTTGCCACTGATCCTCATATTGTCCTTGAACAGAGTTTTTGTGAATTTCTTCGCTATTTTCTTCTGTAAAACTGTCAACGTTGCCGTGTGTTTTAATTAAATTTTGATCAGTTCGGTCATTCAACCCGGATATTGTATGCTCATCTACGTCAATGAAATTCGAAGATTCTTCCTCTTTGATTTGATGATCTTGGCTCCCATCGATCTGTTCGTTATTCTCCGATGCTTGCTCTACTGGATGAGGATCGTGATGCTGTTCAGTCACTTTATGCGGTAAAACAATTTCTTCGTCCTCGGTTTGTTTATGATCTTCATCCTCGTAGCTGTATTGCACATCATCAGACACGGTAGGGAAATTAAAATTATGGTCATGAGACTCCTCCATATCATCAGTACTTAAATTTTCATCAGAATGAAAAGGCAAATTCTCGATCTCATTAATCTGGGAAGTGATGGAATTCTGTGTTGTGGTTTCTGCGTAAATTTTGTGCTGAACACTGTCTTGATCTTGTCCAGTGAGATTGATTGCTTCGGAAATTGCAGCTTCTGTAAAGTCGTGCCTTGTTGTTGTTGTTGTCAGAAGAATGCTTTCATCACTTTGATCAGATGATGTATCAATGACAACAGAGCCGTCTTCTGTTATGCTCTCGGGATGACCATCTTGTTCTGGAGATGCAATTTGTTGCGGTTTTTCCCAGCCAGGCACTACTACGGATTCATCATTTTCTTTATCCACACACGTTTCCCCGAATTGGCGTGCTGGCGATGTACATTGGCAGCGACCAAATAAGTTGGGTATTAGAAAATCGCAATGACTTCGAGGATCCCACATCTCACAGTGTGCATTGCTATAGCATACAGTTCCAGGTCGAGCAGCTAAAATATAGAAGAAGAACAGAATTAATGTTGGAAAAAGAAAAAAACTGAGGTTTAATTAAAAGAGGGGATTTTTTTTAAACCACTCGTTCATTGATACTCACACAGCACGGAAGACGAATTGAAATTGTGTTTGTTTTCTGTTTTCAATTAATTTAGATTTGTTTTTTTAATGAAAATATCGTCGCATGAAAATAACTCCATTTATAAGCTATAAAACGTAACGATCGAATGCAATTAAAATTTTTTCTCGAAATAACTATTTTTGGTATATTTTTGTTTTATACATGGACAATAGATATCGACTTAGGGTTTTCATGGACTATAGAGAACTATTCCGTTACTGAACCTCCGAATTTATCAATTTTCTATTTTTCAAACTTCAAGATTTTTCGTTTCTTTCCTTATGTGTTCTTTATTTCCAGAAAAAAAGGAGAGGACTGCGAAAAACAACTGAATAGCTTCAAGTGTTGGATCCATCACTAATAATGGTACTTAATAGCAGATGGTCAAGGGCCATGTCAAATAGATTACGTGACCATAAGTCGGTGAAGATATGCACATTATAGAGACGTCTGGAGTTTCAAAGCAGCACATATCAGTAGCCATTACGACTTTGTTATGAACGAAGTGCGATGAAACTGCCCTAAGTAAAAGTTCTGCGAATACGAATCAAGTGAATGTTCCTGAAAACGTATATACCTTAGTAGCTGAAAAAAGCTTAGGTTACTTCTGAAGGAGCAGAGAGCAATTGATATCAGATATTACCCGGTGAAAAATGACAACAGAACGGCTTTGAAGAGCACCACAACGAACTTTAAAATAAACACAGCGCTTTCACAGGACAAGTGAAGCATAATCTATGGAGCGATAAGTAGAGAAAATTTCTGATCTGACAAATAAAACAATCAGTGGCAATAGAGACTTATATACTAAAGACGAAACAACTCTCCGGAAATCATTTAGCTAAAACAATATGCTGTGTAAAAAGCCAGGAGGTTACTGGGTGGCCTTGCGAAACAGCTCAGTAGGTGGAGGGAACATTTCTCCAGTACTCTAAAGAGGACGTGTCATGGATGCCTTTAATTAGTTGATTTGTTTCCGCAAAACTTTTTCAGACGAAATATATAACACTTCCGTTGTTCCCTAGATCAACCATTTCGGATCATGAAACTACTGGGGCGACGTCAAAGTCTCCCAAATTATCTTGAATTAATGGAACTGTGTAGTTTTGAATTCGAACGACTTTTATAAGCCGAGCTATACTAAGAATATCAGTAAAGGTAAAGATACACGCTGAGAGATTTTTGGTCTCCACTGTGGAGACGAAAACATTAGGTCTCCGGATACCAGAATGAAAAGGTGTCTAGAGATCTAGAGACCTGTCTCCGAAGTGTATACATGAAATTTGAAGTTTAGTCTCTAGAGATCTCCAGAACTCTTTGTTAATTGTCGAGAAAGAATTATCTCAAAAGTTATTAATATTTTTATGTTATGGGAAAAGTGAGAAAGTTAAAATATATATATCCTTGGTGTATAAATTTTACGGGATAAATGCAATTTTTTTCAAAAATAATCAGAACTCTATTAACAAAACATATTTTCTGCCCTAAATCCATTATATTAATTTTTACTTTTTTTTATTAATTTCTTTGTAACAATTTGTCAAACTCACTCCACTATTTGCCTTTTCCTTTCCCAGTAGACCTACACTTAATTGACCAAGACCAGAGCACACAAATATGTCTCCGGAGACCTGGAGACGACAAATGAACAAACTTCGGAGACCTGGAGACCTGTTTGGTTTAAAATACACGACGGGAGACCGGACACCAAAAAAAGTGTCTAGAGACTAGGTCTCTTTAGAGATGTTTTCAAAGCATGTACATGGATCTGTGGTTCTCCAGAGACCAAAAAATTGGATGTGTATGAATGATCGCATTTTATCAATGACTTATCATGTTTTTTAAATCAAATAAGGAATCAGCTTGGTTGAAATCTCTTTTTTTCCTCCTACATTCCGACGACATTTTTTCTACAAATGTCTGTAAATCACTGATCCTGGAACGGAAACCTGAATCGTCGTCAGAATGATATCATAATTTAGTTCTGTGCTCATAGGGCGAAGCCACATACTGCAGTATGCTTCCTTCTCGTGGATAATAGATACTTGGGGAGAGGTAAAATTCGCGTGTAGTTTGGCCCATAGAAAAGGAACGAAACAGAACCATTTTAAGTGTTTTACTTTTCTTCAATTTGATAAAAGCAAGTTATAAATTACTTAAACTCACCTATTACTTCGTCGGGAAAAGTGTAAACAATACATTCATGAATACAAATTAACAACGGTCTACGGGAATCCGGGAAATGTTCAGGTGTATTCAGAACCGTTCGGAGTCCGGAAAAAGCGACGACAGACTACAACTAAATTGTTTGGCCCGAGAAAAAAACGGCATGGTTGGATTGAAAAAATTCATTCTGAACGAGAAAAGAAACGCAGCAATTAAGTCCAAATTTCTAACTCAACACCTTCTCACTCAGGGTCCAATTATATAGTAAATATTAAAACCTGTTTTAAAGTCTAACTGCCAAAAAAATAGTATGAATTTACCCATCTTCGAACATGGCCCTCATTTGTTCATAAAATTACTATGTGTGAAATTTCAGAAATCCAAGATTAAAAATCATATTGGAATTCGGACACTGATTTGACTCATTGGTGGTTAGGACAGTTCGGCAAACGAAAACCCCGGAACTCGCATCTCGGACGTTGGTGAGGTGTATTTTTTCTTAATTTAAAATAATCGTAACAGAAATAGACAAATTAAAATGAAACATTTAAAAACGATTTCTCAATTCGGCGGAGAGCTTCTTTCTGATTGGTTAATATTCTTTACTGGTGGTGCCACTCCAACCACATCATAAAATTGAGTTTGTTTGCCAAATTTTTTTTGTCTATAAATAAAACTCCTATGTTTTACGATTCCAATAAAATTGCTAGAATTATCTTAAACGACGGATGCAGCATTACGATGATGGCGCGACCTGTTAAATTCCTTTCACAAACGAACAAACAAATATCGTAACGTAATGGCATAAATTCTCAGGAGTGCACTTATTCTACGGAGTTAATGGTTTTACCGTTGAAATTGCACTCGCGGAGTAAAGATACGATCGGATTTCACCACATTAAACCTAGCACACTGACGGAGGACAACAACAAATCGCATAAATCGATCTAGGCTCACAGCAGCACGGTCATATGTTTTCATCGTCTTCGTTAATTCCCCAAATAAGGCATAATAGCGAAGAGGCATTTCACCGATTCCAGCTGCGCTACTCCTTCCGAAATAGGCAGCACCGCGATGTTAATTAACCAATCTTCTTCAGTAAGTAAACGTGGTGCACACAGGTCCGCATAATACAGCTGCGCGGCGACACCATTCACCAAATCCAGACGATCGATCGCAAGAATCGCAACTCAACGGTTTTGCAATTCGCATGCGCTTTTGTCATTCACTTCCGTTTTTAAACCTGTCGCGGGTTCTGTCCTCGAGCTGGCAATGTCCACTATATTTAAAGATGCTTATGATAACAATGATCGCATTCGCAGTTAAGTTGATCCACGATCGTGAAGATGTAGTCGCACCATAACAACGCAAGAATTCCTCGAGTTGGTTGACGAGATTCACCTTCTTCGCTTGCTTTCTTGGTCGGCTTCACTGAACTTCGTCGATGTTCTTCATTAGGTTGAAAATAGGAGCCGGCCTGGACTGACTCGTAAGACTTGTGTGCCGTGCCTTTGATCTCCAGGTTGGAGCGTCTGGCCCGATTTTCGCTATTAAACGGAACATGGTGTAATTTTGTGGACGTATACCGCAGAACTAGTTATGTTGGAGCACGGCTCGTGTTCATTGAAATCTGCTCTTATTGATCTTGGCTCTGGCGCTGATTGAGTCAAGTGGCCTCCCTGTTCATTATCGAAGTTAGTTATCTATTTCATCCCAAGTCCCATGTAAAATTTAACTTAACGATGTACACCGCTCCACACGACATGCTCAGACCTTTAAATCGTTATTGGTAGCGATTCTCCTCTACTTTATGGCGATGATAATGAACAATAGATGAACAAGGCTGCCAATGTGGGTCAGTAGCAATCTTTTCATCTTTCACCTGTTTCTTTATGCCATGCGCCATTGGGTTGGGATTAGGTATTTGTCGACGATATCTCGGGAATTTTTGAATTTCACGATTGAATGTATTTCTTCTTAATGGAATTCGACTTGATTACAGTCGCTCTTCATGGCGTCTTTTGTATCCCAGCGCTACTAATAGACTCATTTGAATGGTCTACAAAAACGGAATGGAAGAAGAGTAATAATTGTCTTTTGTCTTGGAATTTTTAACATATTTACTTTTCTATGAGAAAGTGAAGGACACAAAATTTAAAATCCCGTTCAGAAAAATGAAAGTTTCTACGAGTATCAATGTGTTTGCAATTTAAATGAACTTTCGTTTCGATATGGGGGTGGATAGAGCATAATTTCTTTGCTTCCATCTCTTGAATCTTTTCAGGCACAACATGCAGCTCTCAATCAAACACTGTTTAATGTGACTCATAATTGATATGGTTTTAATTAAATGAGTTCTTCATCAAGAGTTGTTGGCGAAGTAGATCAACATTGGAACGAAGGTCATAATGACCATTTGAAAGAACTGTAATTACAGGAAGCAACAAGGTGTTAATCTCTCCGAACAATGGTAATTCCCTAAGATTCGTAAAAATTATAGTATATTTTCAAAATTCCGTTTTCCAAAGGTATTTTTGAAAAATTCTGAACAAATTTTAATTTGGCAATAAATAAAATAAACTTAAAACCTTATTTGCCAAGTTAGTTGCTGATACTGTAATGGATTAGGTGGAGTATAAACAGCTCGGTGTTGTTGATTTCAAACTTGCCTATTTTGAAATCATAATCGAAACCTGTGAATTGCAAGCCAGACCAACAAACATATTCAAGTTCAATCATTCCATGTCGTTTCAGTTGAGGTTCAAAGAGATGCGGCTAATTTTATATCTTTAAATCGCAATTGTGATTAGATTTAAGTTTCTACTTCCAAAACCAAATAAAGACGCATCCTGAAAGCAAAAACTTATTGGAATTTGAGGCGTAAATTTCGAATCTCAGTTATACTGAGAGCAATTAAGAACACACGTCCTCACTTTTTGGTAAAAAATGTTAAACAAGAAAGTCATGCTCTGCCTTCTTTAATTAGAAAAATAAAGTAATATAATTAATAAAAAAAAGAATAAGTAAGGTCGTTTGCGTATATCAATAGGAAGGTGGGCAAGACTCTACATCAAGTTCTTCTTATGAGTTGGTATAGGGCTCGAGCTGCGATGATGTCCATTTGTGACAGCGCGTGACATCCTATATTCATGCTGGTTCGCCCTTAGTAGTATACACTTGTATAGCAAAATATCGCCGGCCTACCCTGGGAAGAAAACAACGAAATCCAATCAAGTTAAGTTGACTGCACTAAAATCACTATCATGAATGCTTCTCTTGGAGCACCAGGGGTATCAGTTTGTATTCTCACCGTCCTCCGATAATTTCGTAAATGATTCCCGATATTTAAGAACACTTCTGCGGTCTATTGTTTCCAAGGTTTGAACGGTGATCCTTTCCTGTCGACTTCTTTGAAGATAACCTTAAGTCTCTGATGAATATGTTTAGGCGACACTTTGCCTTAAATTGCCAATAGTTTGCAAATGTCCGGCAGATTAAGCCTGATATAAAAATGTTGTGCCGCACATTCTTATTCTTATACGGCGTTCACAATTCAACGGCATCGACGAAGTTGAAACTGGGAGTGATTCTGATCTTTTGTCGTACTTGAATGGAAGAATATACGACAAAATGAAATGAACTTTCCACTACTTTTTTGTATATTATTATTCAGCTCAACAAGCCTTGTATTATGTAGAATGAACTGAAAATGACAGTTCACATTACAAATTCAAAAATATTATTTCGAATTTAAGCACTTATGTTGCTTTAAGTGCAGAATATCCATTTGCCATAGTTTATAATTTTAGTTACAACCTCGACTAATTGTTGACTATTTTGTCGTACTTTCAAGCATGTATTCTGACATTAATTCATTGCAAATTCATTTTAGTTTATTTTGTGGTTGATGAAAAGGATAAATCTAAATGAATATGGCGAATATAAAAGTACGACAAATTTTTGGTGAAATGGCAAAATATGTGACTTTTAAATATATGCCTAAGCTACAACAAAAGATCAAACCCCCCCCCCCCCCCCCCCGCCACTGCTCTCCAACGTGTAATTTCGAAATAAGCTGTAGGTTAAATTCAAAAATATTGTTCTATTTTAAAAAACAGCGTGATTTTAGTTAGTAGTTGCCAGGAGTCATAACATGCCATTTCGGTTTCCGAATTAAACATGATGATGGAATTTTACATCTTTCTATAAATATAAAAAATAATACACAATCATGTCGAAGAAAAGCTTTAAATTAGGACCTAAAATTTTGAGAAATATTCTCTTATATATTTTTGCCTTTGAGGCCATTTTCTTAATTAAAAAAAATAAGAAGCGCCACCTATTGCAATGTAGATAAACTTTGCCTCGAAAATTAAGCTACTGAAGAAAACTTTTTCGAGAATGGCATTGTCAAAGTAGACAAAGTTTCTACTTTCACGTTGCCATTACTAAATGAGTAAGACAGATATAAACACACAAATTCATATATAGTAAAAAGAGACAGTCAGCCGCTGAATTGTGAGCGCCACTTTACAATGTCTGCTTCTCTGCTTCGGATAGCAGCAGAGCTGGGCACAACACCGTTAATCGTTATTTAACGAAGTTAACTTTTCGAGTAACGGATTAACTTTTAAGAATATTAACGGACTCTTTAACTTCCGTTAACTTTCCATAAGTCCGTTAACCGTTAATTAGGTACCTACTGTTTATGACGAAAATTACGTCACGCCACGGAAATCATGCTCTGACTAGTTTAGGTCACGTATAGGTTCCGTGCATAGAAGCCATAACGCATAGAAGACATCACGCTTCAAGGAGAAGCTCAATCACTCCTACCGACAATTGCAGCAACTCATTTAAATTAAAATATATCCAGGCTAGGGATCTTGTGAATTGCACAGCTTCAGCCAATGCCTTATTAAAGGGCGTAGATAAAAGGTTTGGACATCTTCTGGACGATGAACAATGCCAACTTGCTGCGGCTTTTCACCGGTGATCTCCAGTATTTTGATTCTCCCGTAATTTTAATTTGATTCCGAAATATTTATTATAAAAAATTAAGATTTTATACTGTTTTTTTATTTATCGTCCATGTCCTACTTAAGCTTTCCCAACCAAAACATTTTTTTATAAGCAAGGCACAATACGCACTAGAATGATCATTGATCCAATTACGTTAATTGATCGAATGATCATTGTGGTTTGGCAAGCACACGATATCTTGATGGAAATTCGATTTGACAGATGAAAGTTCTCAATTTTGTAAATTAAAAACTGTGAATTGTGAAGTAATTTGTGAAAAATTAAATCGAGCTTTGTATTAGATATACATATAATGTGAGAATTGTTTTGAATTAGCTTTGGAAAATATTCAAAATTTACCTTGAAGAATGTATCCGCAAATTTCACAATTGACATCTGACAGTGATGGCTGCAAAATCAGCTGAGTTTTCCAATAACTTGCAGTTCCTCTCCACTGAAAGCCCACTTATCGACAAAACGAATGAGCTTGTGGAGGCGTAATTCTTGCAATGACGAGACGAATAATCATTGCGCCAATGATGCAATAACACACGTGTTATACAATGATCGTTACTCCGCCAATGATCATTGATATGTTTCGTATGTCTAGGGTATAATACGTTTGATATATTTGCTCATTACAGTAATCCAATAACATAAAGATTACAATTACTATTAGGAGTTAAGGATTAATGTTAACTTCCGTTAAATCTTCCGTATAGTAACGATTTAACGGTTAACGAAGTTAACTTTTTTAGTAACGGATTAACGATTAACGAAGTTAATTTTTTTATTAACGGTGCCCAGCACTGGATAGCAGTTATGAGGAGATCTGTGATCTGTCTATGTTCGAATTCTTCGATAATACTACGGCCTGTTGTGTATGATTTTATGCTTAAAGTACGTGGCACCCACAATATGTTAATGAGACCTGCACATCTTTTCATCAGTAACACCGATCTATTTTATACGAGAATGCTAACCTTTTCCGTTCATTCAATCCCTATGGGAAAACTACAGAATTCGACGTTTAGCCCAACTACAGGAGTTAGTAAACAGGGTGTTCACTATAGGACCCTTACCGAACACTAGAAGAAGTCAGCAACAGTTGCGCCACAAAAATATCCGCGTGTTCATGCCATAAGTGTTCGCCCTATGTGTTGACCATATGAATTCGCTAAGATTTTATATTTTATATTATTTTTAACATCGAATAGGTTTATATTTGTTCCTGATGGAAGAAGACATACATCTTGTTCCTTGTACAAATTATGGTGGGACCCCACTTTTTGTATTTACATACAAGCAGTATCCAAACTGCTAGAAAGTGTTGAAGTATTTATTACAGGGCTTTCCAAAATAGTTTCCGTGTGATATTCTTAGAATTGCTTCCACCATTGCGAAAAATTAACTATTTAGATAGAAAATGAATACCAGATATTCAAAAGCTACATACACTGTAAAAATCCAAACCGTTTCATAATGAGCTTTTGCCTTCAAACCTTAAATGGTGGAGCGGCTCTAGACGTCGATAATTAATATTTATGTAGAAAATTTTAAATTATTCCAAAACAATTCACCATGGCAAACTACGGCGAATTATATCCCTAAATCACGAAGATAATTTACTCTGCCAGCTATAAAACCGCCGTTAATTCATCTCGAGGCAGAAGAGTGGAAGAAAGAAAATATCTCATTAAAAGTAAAATGACTGTGAAAAAACGCAGCAATCAATTCTTAGCGCCAAGTAGAACAGCTTTTCGCTTTTTTTACCTTTCCCACATCAACAATTCAAAAATTGACCCATTTAGAGGTAAAAACTGACCGCCCACAAATCCCATCGCTATGATGAATGGATCGCTTACGTCTATTACGTTTATTCATCCGGCAAAATGATCTATTTGGCGTGTTTGTGCCGGGTACCATACTGGCCGCAGTGGCCGAAAAAAAGAAGTTGCTCATCACTCATCCAGTGGTGCCGCGAGCTGTAGGAAAGTGTGCCAGAGCTAGATCGCTTAATGCTGGACCACACATTGCCTGACTGGGTCTTCTGATCTCTGATGATCAGTCCACGGAGCAAAATAGCAAATGTTACTGGAACCGGTTGGACATAGTTTTTTACATCTCTCTGCTTGAGCAGCATCACTAATCGGCCTGTAATGTAACTGATAAATAGTCAAAAATCTGCGTTCGGCTAATGATCAGATTAATATCGCGGCGCGAGATGGTTTACCGTGTGCTCATCATCGCATTATTTTGCCTGCAAGGAAGTGGCAATTATCGCTCGTTAAGCATTTCGCAGCTGATTCTGTCGCCATTCGCGATATTTTTTCCAATTAGCACTGATTTGCCCTATCGTCCGTCGATCGAAGCTGATTATTAACTAGGCATCGGATACCGTTCTTAACCTAGAAAACGTAAATTTCGGTACGTCCATAGTACCATAACCATTTATAACGTCGCCTCGGTTGGCTGTCTAATATTTGAGCAAGTTGCTAACAACAGATCGGCACTTTTCATATGATCGTTTATTCTGCTCAGATAGTGTCCACTGTGAACTGCTATTACACTGGAGACTATTGTATGCGTCGAGGTGACCTGTTGACTTTTTGATTGTTTTATAATTAGAAAAATACAGTTAACTCCACCACTTCATTATATCTAGAACATTTCTCGGGGTATTTCCAGAACGTGGGCGTATCATTGTTTTCTCTTAGTTATTTCGCGAGTCATCATAAGATAGTTAAGATTCCGCTGATTACTTTTTCCGTTCCATAGAAGAACATAGTAGATGAGATTCATCCGTTTTCACTCAAGTTTTGATTTCTAGTTTACGCCTTTATTATAATACAACGATCCTAATCAGCCAAAGCATGATTATTCAGCACAAAGTTCGTAATTTTCTTTCTGCAAAAAATATGATGTTTCTTAAGCGATGAGTGGTTTCGCAGGTTGGTGAGGACTTGTTCGAGCTTATACATTGTCGATTATAAGTATGTATAAAATCCATTATAGTTCCATGATGTCATGGATCCATCTCTACTTGTTAGACTTACACAATACTCGCCACACGCGTTCATCATATCAACAATTCAACACCGATTTCAACAATATGGCAATAAGTAGGTACTTGGACAAAATTTTAAAAATTGGTAATTGAGAATGTTCTTAACCTGATACCATCTTATGGAAGACCTGGACAGATTTTTAAATTTCTTCCGCAATGCATTTCCTTTGACTTTACATATTTCTATACGCTAGATTAAATCTGTCAGTTTGTCATTTGTAATGTACAGAAATAATGATGATACGGTAAAGTGGATTGAACATACATATGCATAATAAGTTCGTCTATCCTTCATCTGTGAGTCCGTTCATCTGTTTGCCTGCCCTTATGCCCAAAAAATAGCTCAAGAAAGCGTTGATTAAACTACACGGCATTCTTATAAAAATTTTAAATCGAAGTTCAAAAATAGAAAAAATCGGTTATCTTAACATAACTTCACAAGGGATCCTGAAGGGATCCCTCCAGCCGCTGAGAATTATTTTCCAAAAATCGATCGATAGGGGTTGTTTCCAGCAGTAAGGGCAAAATTTTTTTATCATACCTATCCACAAGAAAGATAATAAAAGTGAGGCCTATTGCAAAATTATCTTTCATGTCCAAATTATTTGAATCTATATCATTTACTCTCAGCTATCAATTTTCTGCAAGAATTTGCTCTCTTCAAACCAACATGGTTTTATTTCGAGCAGGTCTACAACCGCTAACTTATTTGAATTTGTCTCGGATACCATTGGCGGGTTTGTAAAAGGCTACCCGACAGATTGTATTTATATACAGACTTTAGTTAAGCTTCGACAAGTTATCCCACTCCGTGATACTGTTTAAAATGGAAAAGTATGGGTTTCCCCTACCATTCCTAAAATGGACGGAGTCATATTTAGTTACAGAACATACCAAATCTATTTCCGCCATTCAATCTCTAGAGTCTTGAAAGCTTCGTCTGGCGTACCTCAAGAGAGTCATTTGGGCCCGTTGTTCTTTATTCTATCTATTGACGACATTACCTCTATTGTGAGACACTTGATGACTTTGCATCTTAATATATGCTGACGACTTTTAACTATTCGCTCAGATTAAGTCTGTTAACAATTGTGAACAGGAAAGCGTGACCTTCACAAATTTCATGATTGGTGCAAAAGAAATAATTTAGCACTCAGTATGGACAAATATGAGGAAACCAATCATTTATGATTATGGATTCTCGGATTCTTCGATTCGTTGTGTGGGTTGTGTCTGTGACTTAGATGTCAAATGTGATTAAGGAGGATTGAATTTTATCTCCCACATAAAGAACATAGTATAAAGAGTAGGTCTCTGGTGGGCTTTATAAAACGTTGGTCTTACTATCGTTTGCTGGTTTTATTGCTATTTTCTCTAGTTTGTTTTGAGATCTTGAGATCTTCAAAATATATACTGGACAGCTTGGATTAGCGATGAGTTGATAGCGATTTATGTAATAGACTGATAGATAGTTTTATAATGATTCTTGTAAACAGTAAAAAGTTCAGTTTCGACTAGGGGGGGGGGGGCAATTGCACCACCTGAGTCAGTCAAGTATCTGTAAGGTATATGGCGATAATGTACGATTCTAAGGAACATGAATGGAGCTTACGCGATCATCTCGCATATAACGCTGCACAGCGAGGAATGTACCACCAATTTAAACAATAGAATTGCTTTATCGATTCGAAGTTGGTTAAGGAGTTGACATATAGTTCAAATCTTGTTATCCAGTTCAACCTTCATTCTAGCTTTCATTGCAACTGTTTACTGCAACAGCAGTGATAGAGGGGTCCACTCCAGTTGTGAAAAAGAGACCCAGCGATGTCGAGCAACAGTAATAGAAATCTCAATATGTTCAATTATGTTCAAATATACCCCTGCAAACGATAAAACTGCCTTTCCTCGTGTTGCTTATTTCGCTTGTACTTGTGATGCTGACGCTCCTATTGTTGCTAATCAGAAAAAATTAACATGGTTACCGGGAAGATTCGAACCTGCTTACTTTGCGTTTCTGATTTTGTTTCTTTTTTATTGATTGAGAAACCTTGGCCCCACATATGTAGGTATATCAATATAACTGTTATAATTATTGTTATTGTTAACATTAAAAATATAAAATTGGTAAGAAACAGAAGAATGCTAGCAGTTGAGTTATTTTGTGCATCTACTATTAACCCGTTATAGTAGTTTTTCAAATTGTTTCACTTAATATGATCTATGCTATTCATACTTCAACCCATCTGAATTCGTAATACCGCAATCATTCATGAAAATAGGGCGGGGCTACATGACATCCACAACAGAAGTTGAGAAGTCAAGGCTTAATTTACCAAGTACCAACATTTTGTAATTACTTTAAAATTCATAGGTATATTGCAATGGGAAGAAGACAAAATAATTCCTAAAGTGAGGTTTGAAAATGACGAATCATTTTGAAATTTCCAAGGCCTACAAAAGTTTGACCTTAGCTCTAGTTGAAAAAAAAAAAACCCCATCAAATTCTGCAAAATTGGAGAGAAATTGGAAAAGTGGAAGAATCGGTAGCGTAAATCTTATTCTTCACATTCCAGCTCTGAAGAGATTCAAGCCATTGACCTGTTTGTAGGAAACTAAGTACTCACTAGCGGTTAGTAAATTCAGGGCACGTTTGCTCCGAAACCGCAAAATCTATAAAATTCAAAATGTACGTTAAAATATCGATAAAATTTCTCTGCCGGGTTATACCATGACATGTTAACGAAATCACTCCACTTTTTGCAATTGCACACGCAATCATGCAACTTCAAATTGCCAGCAATCTCCAAATTGCAGCAATTTAAATTCGGCTCACAGCCTCACCTTATCCGCAGCTCAACTGGCTCAGAAACTGTTTTCTGCTTCATTGCGATGGAACTTGGAAAAATTTTGAATGGTATGCCATGAAAGCCCCTCTGGCCTCCTGTAAACTTTGAATACCTTCTACTACCAGACCAAGCGACAGAGTGCAAATATGACGAGCTTAACATGCATATTTGTGGCCTATTTTAGATGCTCCAAGAATGTAAGGTGTCACAATTTCAGTACATGTGAACCCGTAGTTTCATGCAGTCTGATGTCTCATTCTCATTGAAGACAACAATGGCTTGTTACCGTATGAAAAGATATTTTCCAATCCAGGAGTAGAATTTTGATTATGTTCTCCATTTCATTGTTGCTAAGCCCTATACGTACCTACTATGTACCTAGTTTGCCTTGTAGTAGGTAATCAATCAGCTAAGCAAAAGCAGGAGATCTAATGTCGGTTATGTGCTCAACATTTGCAAGTGCATGGAATTATCGCAATGTACAGAAGTAATTATTTTTCCGCTTCCACATAACCTACAACAAGATTACAAGAAAGTACGGACGTGTAAAATAAATCACACAAGTCACCTAACGATTTTGTCTTCCAGAATAAATCCAACTTGAACGGGAAGACATCCGAAGATTGTGATTTGAATGCTTAGTCAGAGGAGAAAGTCGCTCAGATATGCTGCGCCGTGCGGTGCTGTGACGAATTGTAAACTGGTGCTGGTATGCTAGCGGCTTGACGACTGAAGACAGTTTTCTCACAACATACTAGAATTCTTGGGTCTATGAGGCGGCTCAACAGCTAGCTATGCAGCATAACAGTAGGTAAGTTGTCATAAGGCTTTTGGATCATCATGACTAATTATGGTGGTCGATGTCGTTGGAATGAAATTGTCACATTCTGACAGAGTAAATTGCACAAAAAGTGAATTTATCAAAAATTATTGTTTCGACTAAGTAGAAAATGTAATTTTACTCAAAGTTCGTTAACAGCTGACTTTTACTGCTGCATCATCAGGGTCAAGGTGAGTTTTTTACATAATCTTTTTTACTGCAATCTTTGTTTTTCGTATGCTGATTTTTATCTTCACCTGCTATGAAGAACTGGGGAAACTGTTATTACATCTAATTGTAAAAATTGTTCCTGAATGGAGAAAATTACAGTAACAAGCTTTTTTTAGAGTAGAATATGCGAGTTTTCCAATTTATAATGCGAAAATCCGCATTTTACTATGCAAATCGTTTGAAATTTACTACCAAAACGAAGAATTAATATGCGAATCCATTGAATTCTGTGTATTTTTCCCTAGTCTATAAATTTTTTATATTTATTATGCATACAAAACTATGTAAATTTACACATTTTCTTTTAAAAGTGTAACAAATGTAGCAAGAGAAAGTAGTAAAACAATTGTAACTAATACATAAATAGTAAATATAGCTACGAGTAATCCATGCCATGTCAGTGGTATTTTGAATTGAAAGAGGAACAAGAGCTCTAGGTGATTCCAAAGTATTGGGATCGGGAGAGCTTCATTGTTCTATTTCCGAATAGCTTGAATAAAGTGAGACAATTCACCAAATCTGGATTTGAATCCAGAAAGGAGAAGTTGCTAGGATTGATGTGTTGTAAGACAATTTAATTGATAGTGGTGTACTCTCTGGCTTACCAGAAGAATGAATGATCCTGTAGAGGAAACGAATGAATTTCAACTCATGTTACGAATAGAGAAACCTAAAAGGTTATTTTCAAGATAAAAGATATGTGCATATATTTGGAGAGGTTGCAAATAAATCTGATCATTTCGTTGAAAACTACCTGTGAGTTACTCAAGCAAATCGAGTCCAATCTAGCAAAAACCAAACTACTGTACAACAGCTGTGGAATATCGTTCCTAGCTTAGTACGGACTTGACGAAAGTCTGTGAGGACCCCTGTAAACATTACCCAATAGATACGTATATAGCAAATGCTGGCGATAATTATGATAGGGTGTACCGTTCAGGAATTAAAGGATGATTCATAAAATGTATTTTACCATTCACCTCACGCTATACAATAATTTTGTGATTTACACCCAGTAAAAGATTAGGTCATCTTAACTGAGACAGCCTTTAGGATATTAGCTTGAACATAATTATATTGCAAGCATAGTGTGTCATCCAGGAAAGTATTTTCCAGTGAATGTCCGATCAGTTTGCTCGAAGTTAAAAAAGAAGTAAAGAGCGGAAGGTGTTGTGATGATGGTTGGTGATTATCAATTGTTACCTGCAATTCTCTCTGAGAACACCTAATCTACAGCTTCTGCTGGTATGCAGTCGGAATTTTTAGTACATTTCTAGTGTAAAATAATAATTTTTTTACACTAGTTAAATAATTTAATGTTATTATTTAGTAGTAGATACAAATTGCTCTGCAAACAATCTCTCGAAGGGTTGGTTTTTTTCTAAAACGTTTTAGCTCGAAAATATTGCAACTCAACTTTGCGCATGTATTTTGGGATTTGATTTCGTGCTACATCAAACCACATTTGCTTAACTTCATGAGTGGAGTGAAAAAAGTAAAAGTGATTTAAAATATAAAATTTGAAGGATAATGGAATTTGCAGTTTTTAGATGAATGGTGAATGCATTTACGTATCGATCATTTTTTTGTTTTAATTTTTCTCTTCGAAAACCCTTCGCTAATAGAAAAAAAGCGAATGAGAAGCGAACTAAAAAAAATCAATAGCTTTGAGCAAATGACTCACTATTTTTTATTGTTTAGGGTAGAGAAAATGATTTGCTATTGAACCTCGTCGTAATTTGTTCGGTAATTAATTTATACGTACAACGTATAAAATTTAAAATTGATTCTTTTTTATTAAAATTCCTTTGTATGGCATTATTATGCCAGATTGGAAGAAGCTATTGGGAGCAGCTAGTTTAAGTGTAGTTGAAAATACTTTATCAAAATATGTATGGTATAATGGAAAAGCTTTCGATTTCGTGGCCGTTTGTTTGAAAATAATTTTATTATTGGTACGTTAAATTGTTCAGGTTACGTTACACCTGACTGGAAAAAGTCTAGGACTCATCTTGGCCGGCATAAATTGTCGACATGTGCATTAAATGGCCACGATGTCAGCGTAGCTGCATAATTGATCTATTATTTTAACAATTTCAATTGTTACTTTTTTAACATTGGTGCTTTACAGATAGTTTTAACCTATAAGAAGACGTGTTAAGGGAAGGAATGAAGAGATTTATTCCTTTAAAACATTTACAAAGAATGAAGCTTCCCTAAATGGTTCAATAGAGGTCTATTAAGACTTAAAAATGCCAAATCAAAGGCACATAAAAAATTCAAATTGTCTGAAAATCCAGAAGATTTAACTAACTTCCAAAGATTACGAAGAGAATATGAATTTTTCCATAGGTTTTTATAACTCCTTCGTGGGGTGCCATACAAAAATTTCGTTTTCCACCATATATTTGGACACTACCTGAGAACACGTCGACATAGAAAGCTGAAATTTGGTACATTGTGTTTTCATAGTAATAGAAAATAAAATTTCAAAAATGGACTAAATCAGGCAACCCCTTCTTGGTGTTGCCATATACAAATTTTGGTTTTTTACATATACTTTGAAAACGATCAGTCCTAGACATTTTTATTGTACTAAAAGCTTCTTCAGAATAAGAAATCCTATAAAATTGGTTATAATCATTTTTTCTGTCCGACGAGCCGTTCTATATATATGCTAGAAACCAATGCAAAAAATCAAAATTGCTCAAATAGGTGACCATACGAAATTTCATACGTGCATTCATCTAGGGTATCATAAGATTTGGTCTTACACCAATTCTAGCTTTTCACTTGAACCTTATTAATTGCGCTAAGTCTTTGTCTTGCGGTCTAACCAAGATTTTTAATTTATCTCTCAGTACTGGTCAATTTTTAGATGAATGGAAAGTTTCTTACATAACTCCAATACATAAGTCTGGACCTAAAAACCTGGTATCCAATTATCGGGGAGTATCCATTATGAATAATATTCCGAAAGTGTTAGATTCCTTGGTTAATTCAAAATTATTCTTTTTAGTTAAAGAAATTACAGCGCCACAGCAACACGGTTTCGTCTCTGGCAGATCATATACATCTAATTTAGACATATTCTCGAATTACACTTTAAATGAAATTGAAGATGGTAATCAGGTTGATGCAGTGTACACTGATTTTACCAAGGGATTTGACAGGGTTTTTTTTATCGGTGTTGATTTTCAAATTTGAGTTGCTTGGTTTTCATTCATCTAAGCTTGACTGGATTTCCTCATATTTAAGTGATCGAAAACAATATGTCAAAATTGATCACCTTAAATCTAGAATAATCTGTGGTGTGTTCCTCAGGGTAGCCATTTTGGGTCCTTTACTATTTGAATTATTTATTAATGATGTAATTAATCATATTCATTTTTCCAACTTGCTAATTTTTGCTGATGATCTCAAACTTTATACTAGAATAACGTATACAAATGATTTTATACTGCTTCAAAGTGACATTAATAATTTTTTTGTTTGGTGTGCTAATAATAAGGTGAAGAATTTGAGGGTTACATTTGATAGAAAATTATCTTTTGTCCCCCACATTGAAACGATTGCTCCTAGAGCAAATAGAAACCTGGGTATCTTAAAAAGGAATTCTAAGGAGTTTAATGATTTGAAAGTCCTTTATTTTTCGTTAGTGTGATCTGTACTTGAATTTTATATCGACCGAATTAAGTCTGGTCAGAGATCATTTTCTAAATTTGCTTTATTTAAATCTCATTTTCGAACTAATGCTACTCCACAGTATCGTACAAGCTGCCTGCTTTTGGGTATGTCGACTTTAGAACTCAGAAGACAAGTAAGCTGTGCCCTTTTTATTAAATATATTCTCTCGTATAAAATAAAGTGCCCCCAGCTTTTGTCATTAATTTTTATATACTCTCCAGAGAGACTTATATGTCCGAGGAACTTCCTTTATGAATCATATCATAGAACTAATTATGGTAGTTAGAAGTAATCTCAAATTGTATTTCTCAATTTAAGTCTGTGTATCATCTTGTTGATTTGACAATGTCTAGTATCTATGTATGTATATTATTATACTCAATTTCTGTTTTTTTCTCTTCCTTTTATTTTTACACTGTTATTATTATTTTTATTTTTTTTTTTAAGTTTTTACCATTTGTTATGATTATAGTTAAGTTCATGAAATATCTGTAAGAGTTATACCTCAGTAAACAAATAAATAAATAAATATTTTCTGCTCGACAGATATCACTAAACATTCAGCCACTTCGACTCTTTTACATTCTTTACTGTATCATTACTATATTGATTATTAACGAAAATGTAACGAGTAATTCGCATGAATTCTTTGAGCGCTTTCAGATTTGATAAGAAATGTTGAGATCATGAGAAAATTATGGATATTTAGAAATTCAAAATCACATCTCCGATTTTGAAAAAGTGCTAGATTAATTTTGTCGACATCTTGTAGCAATTTTTGAAAGCTACCTTAGAATCCCTGATATACTTATGTATGCTCTTTCAATCTGCGTTCGATTTTTTGTGGTCACTTGCAGGTGATATATCCGATCGCGATACGGTTTTTACTACCGACTCAACTAATTAGCGACCATTTGACCATTATGACAATTTTTACTGTCTGGCAAATCGCTCTAAAATAAAAAAACAAATGACAAAATAAGAGGATTTCCTATACATTTATAATTTTGAGCATTCATTTACGTTATCAGCAGTTAATTTATTTATAACTTCTTCCCTACTTTTTAGTTATATCCAACTCATCCATTTCAGTGCGTACGGGGGGCAGCGCAGCGAAGCGGGCAAGTTCCCAATAATCAAATAAAATTTTTTAATAGGACGTCCTTAATATTGTTTGTGTTAATATTGAGAGTTAATACTTTTAGAAGAATAATTTCAGCAGTTAAAATTTTTCGAAAATTCGCGTTCTTATCTACATCAGCAAAATAAATTTCTCGAATGTAAAACTTAAATCCAGATCATCTGCAACCAATGAAAAAAACTACAACAGAGAATTTCTGTATTGAGAAGAGAATCTGAAAGTTCATTTTTGATGCTCTTCATGTCAGTTTCCAAGATAATTTTTGAAGATGAACGATGGTACCAATGAGATATGTTTTTTTATGAGTGAGTCAGTCACTTACCCTGTACTTTCCATCTTATCTGTCTTCATGCACATTGTTGTATTTCAGATACAGTTCAGTAGTGATGTACGTGATTTCAAATATATTCGACTTTCACGAACCTCGTCTTTATGGTCTTGACACTGGGACTACTAGAAAAGAGGTTAATAATTCAACAATGGCATTCACGTATGTGTGTATATTTCAGATCACTAATATCTGAATATTTATTTTAAAAAACTGACAGAAGTTGTAATTAAATGAAAAAAAAATTGCATTGAGTTGAACCTCAGCAGTTATTCTATCTAAGCCGTTCTTGCAAGAATGTCAATGCAGTTGACAACAACTAAATAAACCACTCAAAAGGTTTTTTTTAAATGGGAGATAATGCGAAAACTCCCTTCGCGCCTGATTTAGAGGTTTTTATTGAAATGAATCTTAGGACATTCAACCATTGAATAAATCACTAATAAGGAAGCGAGTTACCGTGCGAATACAGCATACGTGTTTAAGCAATTCAATGACAGTTTGACCTTTGAACGGAGGGGAGCGGGTGACAAGATGGCCTACAGCCTATTGTGCGTCAGTTCAACATTTCTGACATTTCATATTTTATGAATAGAATTTCGGATTTGAATTTGCGATATTGTGATAAATAAATAATTAAACGTAATAGTAGTGTGACATAATAGTGAATTATTCTTTTGTGAACGATATTTTATATAATCGAGATTTGTTATGGTCGTAGCGTATTGCATATAGCAATATGCTACATAAAATACTGAAGCGTGTAAGCCGGCTGCTGTCAAGCAGAAAGATTGAACGCACCCCGACCGAGAGAAGTACGTTTCCTCAAGCTCGGTGTGACATGTTGACGTGAAAGAAAAGAAGAAGACACTTATCTGTCGTGTCAAAATCGTACACTCAGCCAAATCGAGGAATTAATTAGAAAAACTTTCCGTAGCCATCGACGAGACAAAAAATCCTGTAAGTAAATTTATAACATTTTTCAGTTCTAATACTGATTTATTGTCAATCCTAGCAATTATTTTCGTACTACCCCACATAAAATCAGCCAGCCAGTACATCATAGAGTTAAGATTGCCTACTTCGTTATTGGGAGAATTACGGAAAAACCTATTCTTGTACCTGACGATCCGTCTGTTCCTGACCTACACTGCAGAATAGCTGAATTTTCAGGCGTTCAATGCGATCAAGAAGATTCATTTTTGTCCATTTTTGACCATTAGTCGAAAAACAGGCTACGTTCAAAGCCAAAAAGAATTTCACATAAGATCGACTTAGGATATTAATAGTCGATGGTTAGTTAGTCGACGACGGAACTATACAAATATTGAAAGCGTAATCTCATCGATTTGAGTCGTAGACATAGATCACAGATAGTGAGCCCCAGAGCTCTCCCGACGAAGATACGGTCCCGTCCTTGCGAAAATACACAGAGCCTTCCTGTTATTAATGCAGTCAGCATGTCAGTTCACACCCGGTGAAACCCTGTAGACACCTGAAGCGAAAGTAATCATGAAATTTTCGGAGTGCAGTCATCATAGGGAAGTCATTGTGCAAACTAATTTAAACTTTGGATAATGTTCTGTACCATATTGTTTTTGGCATATATATATATATACATCGATTTAGCCAGTCTGTCCGACATGGATGTGGGTGACCTTTAAGGTTCAAAGAGTTAAATTTTTTTTTTCATCAGGCACAGCGGATCATCTCGGAGGCGCCTCTGCGTGGGATCCCCAGCATTAAAACATGCGTAAGTGTTGCCTTTTTGTTTGCTGTTATATTGTTTGTTCAGACATATTCAAAGGTGGTCCGAATTAAAGTAAATTGAAATCGAAATAGGAGGATTGTGTATCAACACAACAACTATTGTTAGGAATAAAGTAGTTCTTGAGTCACTGTTCGTTAAGAAGTGCTATGAGCACTATTCTGGAAGTAAGGCCTTAGTCCATAAAATTTTTGATTAAGTGCTCCATTGGTGAATTCAGGGACCCAAGCCATAGACGGACATAGAGGTTAGGTGAATAATACTATCAATCATTTAAGCAAAATTTTATTGTTATGTCTTCTTAATACTATTGAAAGTCTCCACATTGATAATTTTAAAAGATGAAATTTCTATAGCAGGTACCTTAGCTGTAAGATTATTATAAATTCTCCATAGTATGGGAGTACTGGCACACTATTAACTCAAATGTACAGAAGTAAGACATTTTCAACACAATTAGAATTTCCGAATGTTTTCATTTGACTTATTATAGTCTGCTCTATAGGCATAGAATTGTGAGATGCACATGTTATGAGGTTAATAGGGTCTCGACAGGCTAGTGGACCGCCTATTGGATAAGGAGGTTAGAAGTAGACACTTGTTTTCTTTTCACCGGATGGTGACTCTTTGATTGGAACCCAACTATTAGTAATAAAAAAGGAAAAAAACAAGGAAAAATCTTTATTTATAACGTAATGAAGTGCTGAGAGTTTTTTATTTTTCCTTCATTATCCTGGCGCCCTCTCGCATGGAGGTTGTTTAGTTCGCTCGTTTATTCTCTCTTTACAGGTCAACTAGGGACTCTGAAAAATCTTGCTCTCAGAGTCAGATGGGTGGCTTGGGCAGGCAAAGAAGGTATACCATCTGCGCCTTCGACGATGGATATAGGTAGGTGATGTAACAGTCCCTTCAGGACTGAATGTGTGCCGGTTTTTTTTGGTTGATAGGCACGAGATTTTTTTTTTGATTATGGCAGACGGCAGCGGCAGGTTTTTTTTTTGTGGAACCTCCCCACACTCTCCACCAATAGCTTAGGCGAGCTAGCGTGCCGCCCTGCAGTCAACGCTGTCCGTCGAGTGATCTGTCAGCTCATGCTAGCAGTCTGGACTTCACGTCCAAGCAAATCACTAACTATAGTTCCATAACAGACTCCGGAGTCTTAAATTATCGTTATGATATGCGTTGTGCTGTGCTGCAGGAACAAACGTCGTTTTTATCGTGTGAAAGCATTCTTCAAGTAAGTTTAATAGCTTTACTAATTAGTTGTAGTGTTTTAAGTAAAATAAAAGTGAAATATTAATAAAACTAAACAGCTATGGCAAAAAACTTTACATTTTCCAATTCTATTTTTTAAATTATTTACAATTGAATTGTAATTGCTGTTTATGCTATGTCAGTCATACAAAGCCAATATTATCTGAAAATAAGGGGGCGCTAAAAATTTGTTTATTTTACATAGCAATTTGGATTATAAAAAATGCCCACAATCAAAATGTCACAATTTCATTACTGCATTGATGAAACGTATACAAACACAGCACACTAATATATCTCGCCGAGTGGCTTAGGTTTTCACCCGATATGTCGTTTCCTTATTAGTTATTTATTCAATGCATACAACCCGAGGTGGTTCTAACATGAGATTTCAAATTTTGTTAATGAATTTAGAAATAAATTTTTTTTTAAATTTTGTTCAAATTTAGAAAATAGTTGTAGTTGAAGCTGGATGGGTGTATATGGGGAATCAATTTGAAACCGAGTTAATTAGAGGTTGGGACTTGGAGTGTATGAGCAGATGCATTATCATAATGAAAGGTATCGACCAAAAACGAGCTTTTTTCAATAATCTCTTATTTCAATCGGTCAAATAAATTTGAGTTGTAGCATTTCCTGTGGAACTTCCTAACATCCTGAAAAAACTGACGTCATATGCTCATTTTGCATTTTTATAAAACACAAGGAAGTATAAGAAGTATAAAACGCCTAATAGGAGTCACAAAGATATCGATGTATGTCTGCTTTAAATTATCACAATTTGTAAGCTCGAGGAAAATACCTACTATTTATTTAGTACAGTTCGAGATAAGGAAAAGCATCCCGAAATTTTAAGAGATGGTTTAAGTATCAGACTAGGATATTGACTCGAGTAATGACCATGTACATACCTATGCAGCCCCTATAGAAAAGAAAGCATCCACTATATCAGCGGTACTCTAGCTAGTAAATATGTTCTCTTCAATGACCTTTGGGACACTCTTTTGGGCATTGTCAAACTTTTTGGGCATTGTCAAACTGATGAGAATTCTATTATATTTTAGAGCTGTGTTCTTTTGTTTCCGCAGAACAGAGTAGAACAAAAGATACACAAAAGACCGCTTCATACATTTTCATAGGAAGATTCAAATGAAGCGAACAGTACAAATAGTTCTCTTCAATCGACAGAATAATTTGTTCACTCCAGTATATGGAAGTTCTAGACAAGGTACACAAAAGACCACAGCTTAGGTCTTACAAACGCCTTGAAACAATGCGCTGAAAATTGTAAATATGAAAATTAAAGGAGATGGGCAGAGTCCGTTGTAAGCTTTTGTATACCTGATCGGTAGAGATAACTATACTCTTTACTATGCTTAGAAAGCCATACATTTCCATATTTCATATAAATAGGACTATTTCTTCCCCGAGCCATCTATAGTCTTCGATTTTTGATACACGCCTACAAAAATCATATAAATTTGTGACTTTTATGAAAACTCTAATAACATCTTGTAAAGAAGACACTAGCGGAGTATATAAAAGATATTTTCTCCACTTTAAAAAAAATCCTGTATTTACACACCGCTATACTTCGTCAATAATAAATAAATCAATAAACATCGCCACCAAAGATTTTTATAAGGAAAGAAAGCCAACGTTAAATTTGTGGCATAAGATGTTTGTGATGCCAAAGACTTTCTAGAAAAGAACGTAAAATGAAATGAAAGCCAACCCGTTGTCATTGCAAGTAATTAGAAAATCAAGAGGTCATTAATAACTTGTGGGCAGGGCCAGTTTATGATTTCCCTGGCCTCAATCAGTTATGTGTAAACAAAAGCATAAAGGTGAAGGGCAATAAAGCTGAGAATTGAGGAAGTATGTACACTTTTATGGCTCCATCCGAGCAGAGCAGCAAGATTATGGCTCAGTGCATAACAGTGCATTAAAGCAGGAATGTAAGGCCAGCAATATAAGTGTGCAGTGTAGAAATGACCGTAAACAGATAAGGAAGCCTCCTCTACCTACAACATGCTATGCCTCCCATTCCCATCAGAGATATAGATATCCATTGAATGGGTGACATAATCGACGTATATGGAGATGAAGGTAAGAATAAGAACTAAGAATCCCAGATCGTTGCGCAATTCCAGCGATGACCGATAATAATCTTGAGAATCCACTTAATGAGTTCATTGTAACTACAATTACGTGCGATGCGATCGCAACCAGATCATTTCTTCTTGTGTTTCCTATGTGTATTTTTGCTCTTAGTGTGGGATCTTCCAGCAGACTTGGGAAGTTGAATCGTTTCTGGAACTGTTCCTTCTTGTCTTATCACCTATTCATCAATCAGCAGCAGCAGCATGGATGGTGTGTTTTATTACACAGAGATTTCTTTCGTGGGTTTTTCACCCACAATATAATTACCGGCCTGATTACAACTATTCCCTTGCTGGACGAATTATTTCAGACTTCACAGAGCATTACCCGGGCAGATAAATAAGTGACGCTATTTCTACTCTTTTAACCTTTAATTGGAAAATAAATTACCACACAACGACACGGTGTTGAGTTTAACTTGGTCTGTATATAGTTGGACAACTCTGTAATTGTACTATATACATATAAAATTGATACCTCCTTTGCAGGAAAGCATGTCTTAAGAGTATAAGTATAACATTAATTTGGTGAAATGTAAGATATAATGAAAGTAGAAGGACTAAGCTCGGTATGTTCAGTGAGTTCTGGTTTTAACGTGAAAATAATAAAACAAAACTTAGAAAGAGAATATAATGTTGGCGATAGTCTAGATGAATGTCCTCCTCTTTAAAATGAGTTTTTGCATTTATTTCTAGTACCTTAAGGACCAGTTGTGAAATTCGATCCAACCACGAAATATCGCTAACGCAGTTTTGTAAATAATAACTTCAGAGCCATCTCTTGGGTAAAATTATCCGAAAGTGTAGAAAATGTTATCTCCATGTTTATTATAAATGACTTTTTTGAAAAACTTGGTCAAGAAACAGAGAGATATTACGAGCAAAACAAATCCAAATATAAAGGGTCAAAAAAATCTTCAAAATGGATAAACGTAACGGTACGTAAATTCCAGATATTCTTTGGATTAATAATATTGATGGGTCAAGTGCGAAAAAAGAATCTGAAGGATTACTGGTCTACCAATCCAATGATTGCGATACCAATTTATTCAAGGACAATGAAAAGGCATCGCTTTCTACAGATACTTACTTTTTTGCAACACTACGAAGATTGCTCGAACTTATAATAACTCTTAATAATAAGCATGAGTGAAAGTGGGTGTCCAATCAATGTTGTCATATGCGTTATAAACGTATGACAAAACAGGTCATACACAATGACTTTACAACTAGGTTATAAGAACAGAAGAAACTGCAATTTTCAATCATAACATAATATGACAAAGTTGTAAATACAATAAATAAGTAATACAATTGGAAGGATAAATCATTATCTCCTCCTACCTTCCAAAAGACGCATTTTACCACCACCACCATCTGCTCCCAAAAAATTTCTTCGTTAATAGCATGCGGGGGTTTATGTTTTTAAATTTTTATCTGGAAGTAGAGGAGAACAATTTCCGGCTCGTTTTTCGGTGTTAATGGGAGACAACTTGATTTAAATCTTTTGGTTTGAAACTATCTGAGCCGTAAAGATCTGAAGTTTTGTTTATAGATCCCTTTGCCAATCTCTCACCAAAAGGATCTACAAAAAATCTATTTTCTGCTGCTCAGAAAAAAAAGCGAAAGTTACAAAAAACAAAAAATATCTGGAAGATGACATTTTCGAATTTACTTGAAGTGGTAAAAACCTCTGCTGCGAATATCGTGGTGAATTCTGATGGAAATTCCACCCAACTGTGAGATATAGAAATTTCATAAGTTTATCCGGAAACGACGTGGTGAGCTCTGTGCGAATACTGAGCGAATTTTGAAAACAATCGCACGTACATAACTGCCAGATTCAAAAATTTCTTATATTTTTTTTCGAAGATATCGTGACGAATTCTGAAGGAATCCTGAAAGAGGTGTATTGGCGACGTGCGAGTTGAAAAACGAGTTCATTTGAAAAACACGTACTATTTTAAAAAATGACTGAATTTTTTTATGTTGTTTTGAGGAAAAGCACTGATCGCTTTAGTTGTAAAATATGTCATTTTTATTCTATTGTTCGACGTTTCAATTCTAAGTGCGAGTCCTTCTTCAGGAGTTCTATATAAGATTTCATATAAGGTCAAGTTTTTTTTAAAAATTCCTATTACAAATTGGTACATATTTCGAATACGTTTTCTGTCTGCGGCATGTATAATAAAGGTTTTTTTGTACAAATAATAATAAATAACAAATAAACAAAATGGAAAACAGATTACAATAAAAGAAAAATACATTATTAATAAATTAAAATAAAAACTAAAACCTTAGAACAAAAAGACAATTAACTAGGTACGCGGACAGTATGTAATTGATTACAGCGGTTGTTGAGTAGAAAGAGTTTACATATATGACTAATACTACGACTTTAATTAATTCTGTATGTGTTGGTATTCTTTATTTATTAGTTTTTAAGTTTAGCTTTTGTTAATGTAAATGGAGCATGCTTCTTTTAGTTCACACTTAAGCTTAAAACCAGACTATCATCACAACATTAAGCATATATCAGTAAACAAGCACCACGATTAGCAGTAGCATCCCACTCAATAGAAACAGGGCATGTATTTTATTTCGATAGTACAAAAATAATTGACATGGAAAATAATAGAAACAAGTGAAAAAGCTAGAATTGGTCTAAGACCAATTCTTATGATACCCTAGATGAATGCACGTATGAAATTTCGTATGGTCACCCAATTGAGCAATTTTGATTTTTTGCATTGGTTTCTCACATATATTTCTAGAACGGCTCGTCGGACAGAAAAATTGATTATAACCAATTTCTTATTCTGAAGAAGTTTTTAGTACAATAAAAATGTCTAGGACTGATCGTTTTCAAAGTATATGTAAAAAACCAAAATTATTATATGGCAACACCAAGAAGGGGTTGCCCGATTTAGCCCATTTTTGAAATTTTATTTGCTATTAGTATGAAAACACAGTGTACCAAATTTCAGCTTTCTATGTCGACGTGTTCTCAGGTAGTGTCCAAATATATTGTGGAAAACGAAATTTTTGTATGGCAACCCCACGAAGGAGTTGCCCGATTTGTCTCATTTTCCAACTTAATTTTACTTTTTTTTTTAATGTCCGTGTACAAAATTTCAGCTTTCTAGGTGAACGCGTTCTCGAATTATCGTGCGCACAGACAGACAGACAGACGGACATGCAAAAATCAAAATAACTTTTAATATTATGCGTGGGTGTCCAATTCATTTTGCTCTACCATCATTATTTCGAGGTGTTACAAACGGAATGACAAACTTAGTATACCCCTATAGATTTCATCTAGGATATAAAAAGCGTGAGCTAAAAGAGCACTCGGACCCGAAACGTCGAACAATGGAATAAAAATGACTTATTTTACAACAAAAACGAGCGATGTTTTTCCTCAAACTAACATAAAAAAAAATTCCGTCAATTAGTAGCCGAATTCGTAAAGAACATAACCTGAAATATCGTCGCGATTTCGTACAGAATTCGGAGGATTTGGTTTGCTGGCAGCCACCTGAAATTCATAAATTATTTCCACACTCTTTTTATAAGTGTTTCTGGAATTTGAATAGAGGCTTGTATTGGACTTTTCCAATCAGTCCGATTTCGCTTGGATCGACCCTGTCTAAAAAAAACAATTTAAATCATCTCAGATATTTGAAGAACTTGTCCAAAATCAAAGTAGATAAAAGCTCTGTCAAGCCTCTCCCTGCGAATCTTTTTCGTAAAGAATTGATTTTGAAAGAGTTTTTATAGAGTTTGATTCTTATCAGAATTAACTCGCACTTGATCAGCAGAACCTTTCAGTGGTTGCAGTGATTTCATTAATCATTTAATAAAAAGATTTAAATTGGTTGAAAAACTGTGGTGAATATTGAATAAAGAAACCGAAACGATTATGTATTTCCGTATATTGCACTTAAAGTTCAAAACGATTTTAGCTGGTTGCGATTCGCTTACTTCTTCGGTAAGCCATAAACACAAAAAAAGCCCCAACAAAATTTACATTTTAATCCAGTTAATTTTGGCACACCTTGTATTCTGAAAACCACTGAGAAAAATGGTTATTTGTTTTCTTAACGGCTTTATTAAGTAATCTTGCCTTAATGAATATGAATCCCTTGGATGTAAATCACTTGAAAGTATGCTTTTAAGGTTTTCACCTGAATTGAATTTGAGAAAATCGTCGTAAGAGAATTATGTTATGGCTTGAAGAAATTGAGATACATAATCAGCAGATACATCTCGAAACTTTTCCTTCTTAATGATTATATTGATTGAAAACAGTTATAGTTTCAATTTAGGTGTTATTCGAAAAGCAACGTATTTTTATTGAATTCGAATTGAAAACAGCTGAGTTATTTGTTTTACGTTGGCTTTAGAGCACCCAAAATATGGATGGAAGATTTAATGCAACTATTGAATTTATTTTGTGATTACGGTATGGAAACATAACTAGAGACTACATTTATTCAAAACTTGTTTAGTGTTAACTCAAATAATAGAAGAAAATATCTAAAGAAAAGAAAACGTAATAAAGAAAAGTATGCAAATTTTTACATCTAACTACTAGTAAAAAAAGGCTATAGGTAGTTTGTGCAGTAGCGAAAAGTTTGAGTTAGCACGATTGCTTTTATTTCGAGAAAAGAATTCCGTTGGCACCAATCATGAAAAGTGGACAAGTCAGAATTAAATAGATTGAAGTCATCGTGGATAGCTGGAAATTTGTGAATTAGCCAAAAAATTAACCAAACACATGGATGTAAATAGTGAATAATATTATTATTATTTTTTTCATATTGGAATACATTTCATAGCGCTAAAGTCTAAGCTTATTGTTATTGAATAATAATGGAATGAGATGACTTCCTTGCGGTACAGCCGCAGAAAATTTTTAATATCCGTAATAAGAGCGCCACGAAAATTTATTGGTTTTATTCGGGTCAAATAAGAAAGAATTAAGCAAAAACTCAAAAACTCTCAACCGTTTCGGAGTTACAAGGTAATTAAGAAAATTTGCCAGTCTACCCTGTATTTTAAAAATTACAGAGTGTACGGTCACTTACAGAGTTCATTACATGCAGAACTTTATGGTCTTTCCAACGACTGCTCGACCAGCCCCGTACTACTCTTTTCTCTCCTAAAGATAATTTATTCCCTTAGTGACTGAAAACACTAAATTTTAAAAACATATCGTCTAATTTCGTTACCACCTAAATAGATTATGAGCTAATAACTGTTTAACGGCTACAGTGAGCACATAGGTGTAACTGGTCAAATTAAAGAGGAGAGTGGACAGCTTACAGTTTTTATAAAAAAAAAATTACGTTAAGCACCTCTTTGTAAAAAAAGTGGTCAAAGTCAATAAAAAGGTAAGAAAATCCGAAATTTTTAGTTTATACCACCATAACTCCTAAAGGGAGAGGAATACTTAGATTTTTCATCTGAGCCCGGAACTAAATAACATATCTAAAAATCATAACTACCCCACCTTTTGTAGACCAAGGGCCTTATTTAGTCCCTATTTATTGGACTCTTAACAAATAATTTCATGCTAATAAGACATCTAATTTTAATTTTTATAACTTCAGTACAATATCTTTTATATTTTCCAAAGATTTCCTAATTTCTGCAATAGTTAAGCTTATTATAAATTTTTAACCTTTTATACAGCAGTAAATTTTGCGCTCCTTTTGTATTAAAATTATTTAATCTAAATTCATTCACATTCGTGAGTTTAAATGGCTGCACGTGTTCAAAAAATCTTTAATACCTATGTTAATAGTCTAGAAGAATTGTACTCTTAATTTTAAATATAAAAAAATTACATTCAAGACTATTGTCTCCTTTACGCTCATCCACATTAGTGATTTAAGCATTAACGATATTGGTGTAAGCCTACTGCAACGTAATGTCATCCGCATCGCCTTATTCTGCAGCTTCTGCATTCTCTCTAACGACTCTTTTGTACAAAGGAACATAACTGTCGAGCAATACTCACAATGTGGTTTAATTATCACATTAGATAAATGATTAGCTGTTAGTAAGGACATTTTGCTTGTGATTCTTCTTAGAAAAGTGATTTTCTTTCCAAGCTTTTTAAAAAAATTTGGTCAAAATGACCTTTGAAATTGAGTTTGCGCTCAATCATTAGGTACTCCCAAATATTTAATTTCACTTACACATTCAATTAACTCTCCGTTCATACTAATTCCATTGCTATAATCACTGTTAATTGCATGTACTTTGTTTACCACACGTTTACTGAAATTAAATCTTCTTCCATTCGATTAATACACTCTTGAATATCATCGCGCATAATGTAAGGAAGGGCATTATCCGTGAACAAACAATACCAAAATTTTTTTAAATATCTGTTTTGTCGTTTATATATATGAGGAATAGCAGAGTTCCCAATACCGAACCTTGTGGGACTGCGAATTTATTCTCTCGTCGGTTTAATCTATACTCATTGATTTTCATCCTTTGAGTTCTATCTGATAAATATGACTGGAACCAGCTATATTTTCTTCCTTGTATTCCATATTTATATAGCTACTTCGTACCTGTGCTAATTTGATTTTTGAATTAGCTTTTCACATATATTTCTAGAACGGTTTGTCGACCTCGACTGATTATAACCAATTTCATAGGAATTCATATTCTGGAGAACTTTTCAGTACAATAAAAACAATAAAAACATCTAGAACTGATCGTTTGCACATTGTACGTAAAAACCCTAAATATTTATATGACAACACCAAGAAGGGGTTGTTCGATTTAGTCCATTTGTGAGGCCAGCTCGTCCCTTTAACACGTACACGAATTTGTCTGTCTGTATATTTCTTTTTTACTATTTTCGACACTCTCGTAGACCCACTTTTCGTCATCACAGCGAGCTGAAATTTGGCACACAAGTTCATGTCACGTGACAATTGAATCTATCAAAATCTGAACCGGAAATTTCCATGGAAAGTTCCCGGAAAATCAAGAAAAATAATTTGAAAATTTGGTACAAATTTGATTAGTGATAAATCCGTTTCAGGAAAAATGCAGAGTTTTCCGATTTTTTCGGAATTTTCCGACTTTTCCGGAAAATTTTCCAGTAAAACAGTTTTCTAAGTTATGCAGGATCAAGTTCCCTATCAACTGGCATCATTACTTTCTCTCCGACAATGGTGAAAACTTGCAGAAAAAATCGAGGAAAATTCATGTAAAACGCTTTTCCGGAGTTTTCCGACCTAGGAAGCGTTTGAGCGTTTTGCAACCTAAGACAAAGTTGTAGTGTGAAATGAGTTGCATAAAGTTGCTTTTGCGGAAAATTCCATGGAAAACCCGGAAAAGCGGAAAAATTTTCATCGATATGATTAGTGATAAATCTGTTTCAGGAAAAGTGCAGAATTTTCCAATTTTTCCGACTTTCCAGGAAAATGTTCCGACTTTTCCGGAAATTTTTCCGACTTTTCCGGAAAATTTTCCGACAAAAAAGTTTTATAAGCTATGCGGAATCATTTTTTTCCGTCCTACTGGCATCAATACTTTCTCTTCAACAATCATGAAAACTTGCATGAAAAATCGAGGAAAATTCATATAAATTTTTAAAAAAAAATCATAGTAATAGGAAAAGTCTGTGGAAAACATGGAAAATCGGGAAAATTCAGTAAATCAGTGTCTTTTCAGCCGTCATAAAATTATTTTAAAATATCTCCATGCAGCACGTAATAACAATTTATTTAACGTGAAAAAGGCAGAAAATAAAGTAAGTAAAAAACGAGTTTTCAAACAAAACTGAGGCCCAGCCGCATAAAAAAGTAGAAAAGAAACTTTTCTTCACACACAAAGGTGGACTCAGATTTTATTCGCTGACAATCACCGATATATTTCAGTATGATCAATCAGAGGTAAGAAGTGATTTGATTCATGAAGAGAAAGAATATTCAAGAGAAATGTCCCAATCAAAAAATCCACCTCTGTGTGTGAAGAAAAGTTTATTTTCTACTTTTTCATGCGGCTTGGCCTCAGTTTTTTTTGAAAGCTCGTTTTTTACTTATTTTATTGAAATTTAATTTACTTTTTCTATGAAAACATCCTGTACCAAACTTCAGCCCTCGCATCGACGCGTTCTCAAGCAGTTTTCAAATATATATAGTGAGAAATGATATATTTGAATGGCAACCCTGCGAAAGAGTTTTCGAACTTAGATTTACATTTTTTTTAAAAGCCGGTGTACAAAATTTCAGCACTGTAAGTTAAGACGTTCTCGAGTTATCGTGGGACGGACAGACAGGCGGACATGCAAACATCAATATAACTTTTAATATTATGCGTGGGTGTCCAATCCAGTTACCCTTAGTAAAGCAATATTGGAAGTAAAGGGCTCACAATAAGATTTGAATACATCACAAGCCATAGCTTCAAAATTGCTTGGCGTTGAAAGATAAGTTGACAACCGATCAATAGTGGGAAATAATCACATTTGCCCCTTTGATTTTTATAATTTCAAGAATAATAGTCTAAGAAATAATAAAGAGAATACTATTGGAAAAAAGTTGGTTATTTTATTTTCAAAAAACTGTACACAATCCAAAAAAAGGTGTTTATTTTCCCCTTTTCAAAATATGCACTTTTTTAGAAAGCCCTTGCAGAGCAAACACACCACCAAGACTATCTTTTTGTCGATGAAAGCCCTTTTATCTTTGAACAAAAGCAAATGACGTGGATCCTATTTTGAATACGCTACCTGATAATAATCAATTTACAGCAAGTTCACCCATCAATCTCTCTAAACAATGTAAACTATGCGATTGTACAGATACAAACATTCTGCCATAACTACATACATATAATTCACAAATGAATTGCTTGTAAATACCAAACAAATTAATTTGATTCGCTCGACAGTTCCAAGCTGGAGTACAACGTGAAAGATACAAAGAGCAATTAATTAAATTAACAAGCAGCAGGAATGAAGAGCATGCTCAAACCGCTGCGGTTCTATAACAAAAACTGTCTTCTCGGTAATGAGTTGATTAGGAGGAATCTTAATTCGCGCTAATATCTGACTGATTCGAATAGCACCTGGCTGGCTAGCGTAACGAACAAGTGATCTCCAGCAGAGATCTGTGCGGATTAGTTCGTTTTTATTTCATTTCCAAGCGAGTCTGAAGATCTGTCAGAAGTCTTAGAAAGCGGTAGCCTGCTGGCACGCATTTACCAGTCAGGCGACATTCTCTTCTTATCATACGATCATCAATAATAGCCACAATTGCTCTGGTCTCTGCCGTATTCTCGGATAACAAATATTTAAATTTCCTTGGAATTCGACGGTATCACACTTGCAGATAGGTGCAAGTTTCTCTCTAAAATAAATATAATAAGGTAAAACAAGACACCGAATATGCACATAACTCAAGCAGGCTAGTTATTGGCCCCCTTGTGAATGGAAAAGTTGTCATCGTCGAAATAGCGTAGAAGGTTCAAGCACGTAATGTGAAATATGGCTCAATTTAATAAACACATAAAGCATGTGCCAATTACCACCTTATTGCGGAGTTAATGAATTGTTGCGGGGAAATTACCTAAAAATAGATTTTTGATCCAAAAGACACACCATCGCCATCGGGCAAGGAATAGAAACGATAAATGGAAGAACACGTATCAAATTAGGAAAGAAAAAGTTATTCACTTGGGGCTCTGGAGTGATGACCCCATTTTGGCATAGGTCATACCACACATACTTGAATTATTTTTAATTGATGAACTCGTATGAAATAGCTAAAGCTAGTGCATATCGTTCTGCATGTCTGACTGTCTGTCTCCCGGTTTCTCTGTCTGTGGGTCCGATATCTCAAGAATGCGTTTTTTAAGTAAGTCATACCTTTTTACATTTGGTTGAAGTGAATAGTAACAGTTTGGTTTTTATACACTAGATGAAATCATACGTTTTTTTTTATAACAAAAATTAATAATAATGGGGCAAAATGGATGGAGAATAATCAAAGTTATTTAGATTATTGCATGACTGTCCATCTGTCTAATCGCACGATAATTTGAAAACCCGTTGACCTACATTGCGGAAATTTTGTATATAAGTATGCAGAACAGATATAGGAGGGTCAGGAGGGCTATATTGCACCGGCCCTCAGCCTCCGTTTAAGTCCGTTTCGCAGTTGTGAAACTGCAATATTAAATGTATCAACCGGTATAAAAATAGCCCTTTGTGATTGCCATCAGCAAGTTAAGGTGGGTAATAATTTTTCAACCTCTCATGTGGTATACCTCAGAGTTCTGTACTTAGTCTCCTACTATTTTTCTTCTTCATTAACCTTCTTGATGTTGTTGTAGATGCGAAAATTCACCTGTATGCTCACGACTTATAGCTTTATTTAAGTAGGCCCGTTGATCTAATTGAAGACTGCATCGTGTATATTAATTGGGATAAATGGTCCATGCTGAATGGGCGAAACCTTAACCCTGCAAATTTGCAGTGTATTTGTTACATTGTGAGAACCAATGAATGATATTGACATAGCTGCTATAAGTTTCAATGGTTTTACATTGCCTACGCACAAAAAATTTACTAACTTGGAAATTGTTCTAAGCACCAGCATGAAATTTATACGCTTGTTAATGAGGCTATGTCTCTCGCCGAGTATTTTGAACACTCCTATTAGATTGAAGATGGTGAAAATATTAATTCTGCTCTACTTCTCTTTTGGAAATTCTATTTTTCCTAAATTTGATAGTAAATGTGTTGGAGAGTTCAAGTAGCTTTCAATAATTGCATTAGTTTTATTTTTACATTTGGAAGATTTGACAAAGTTTCTCCTTATGGTAGTGTCCTACTCCACTCGTCCGGTTTCTAGATAATTACTTAAAGCGTAGAGTTTAACATCTGCTCTTTGGTAGTTTTTTTTAAAATAATAATAAGGATCTCCAGGAAGTCGAAACATTATCATTTTCCGAGCAGAATGGTCATTTATAGTGCTCTTCTCCTGTTTAGGCCGCTCGTTTCTTGAATCTTTTCCCTTCTAGCTTGCAGCGGGCTGGCATTGTTAATCCATTCACAGCTTATATTAAGACTTTTGGTCTGTAATCCTGCGAACACTTTTGAGCACTTGTATGACTAGTAATATCAGGATCCCATTTTAATTTTTAAATGTAGGTAGGTACTGTATAATAAGTTATAAATTACTGTGTAGCATTAACAAATGAATGATGTTATTTATATATTGTTAAACATTTTACTGCAAATAAACTCCATATATTTGATATAATTAAAATTCAAATTTATGTTTTATTTTTAATTGACATACTTTTATGACTTTCAGAGATAGAGATGGGCCGGTAGACCCGGCCCCCATATAACCTCTCTCAGGCTCTGTAAGTATGTACAGGAATTTTATGAAAAAGTAAAGTTCGTATGTATGTAGGTATAATTGGACAACTCTGTCGTAGTATGGGCATGCATTAAAAGGCTCTGATTTTCACTATATCTTTAGAACACTGCTTGAGAAGGGTTGCCATACAAACGTTCCCAAACTTATAGGCTTTTGGGGTATACTGGGAATACGTGTCAGACCTACTTGCTTTTAAATAAATGAAAAATAACGGTAATATTTTTGTTTTATTCAATTATTTAAAAAAGGATGGCCCTGGGTTTTCATGCCCGGGCTTGATTAAACGGCGAATCCACAACAATTAAGGTCACTAGAGGCTGGCCCATAAGGTGGAGTTTTATCACCACTACTGTGCTCTTAGTTGTGTAAGAGCTATTGAACTCCAAGAGGCCTGCTTTAAGGCCCAGAAATATGCTGATGATATTGTCATTTGTGTTAAAAGGAAACTTGAATTAGCTTTATCCGAGTTTATGGAAACTGTTTTTAACATTGTTACTAGATGGTGCCAGAATATGGGGCTATCAATAAACCCAGGTAAGACGGTGTTAGTTCCTCTCACTGGTAAGAGAATCCTCGAGGTCCCAGCTGATAGTTTAAGTGGAATTACACTAAAATATTTAAATGAAGCAAAATATTGGGGAGTAATCCTAAATAGTAAGCTTAGCATGAATCCTCACTTTAAAATGATAGCCAACAAAGCTATGTGAGCATTCGGATCATGCCACAAGGTTTTCGGGAAAACTCTAAAATGACCTTATGGATATTTCAGGGCATAAGCACACCAATACTTTCTTATGGGATAAATGTCTGGTGACCTAAAATGGTGCAGACATTATCGGCTTACAGCCAGTCTACATTTTTATCCAGATGGAAGCATTAAAAACTTAGGTGCTCCAATAGATGTTACTGCCAAAACATTTTCCTTCGAAAGAGGTTACCAGGAGGAGCCACTAGCAAAAGAAACCAGATACTAAATATAGGGTTCATTTACTCAGACAACTCAGCTACTCTAGTCCTAGTGGCCCTATTTCTCTCAAAACTATGAGTCGAAACTAGGCCGAAGATGCCTCTTGAAATTTCAGCTACTGTCTACGGAAAAAAGGAACGGCGCTGTACCAGCAAAATCTGACAGTTTATGGGAGCAATTGTTTTGAAGAAAAAATGCCAAATACTAATATGCTTACAGGTTATTCCTTTAGTTTAATATCAGCAAAGTTCTTTAGGTACTCCTCTAAGTAAGTTTCGTATTTATTTTCTCGTTGCTCTGCATTTCATTGTACACATGAACAAATCTTTTGCTTAAGGATTGAAAATTATCAAGATTATGTAAAACAAATATCAGAAAAGCCCAGATACTGTCTGTAACGCGTTCGAATCCCAGCATACCTTTATTAAAAAAAAATAAAATAAAAAATAAATAAAAAAGATAAACAAATTGCAAAAAAAATTAAAATCAAAAATAGCGAATTTCATAGAAGCGTATACGCATGAGAGAATTATTTCACCATTTTTTTTATAGTAAATGATATTTTTTAAGATAATTCTGAACTTTGGTGGAAATGTAGGAATACAACTTGCTAGTTGTCGTTATATTATTCAAAAGCTTTCGAAAGTAGTTTTCAAAGAATTTCTATTTTTTAAATTGAAAAATACGCTGGAAAACTTAAAAGACGTTACAAACTTTTATACCAAAAAAACGAAAAAAAATTAGTTCAATCGGTTGGAAATTGCGATAATAAGTTGTAATGGAGGAAAGTCCCATATATCAAGGAAATAACTAATAACTCAAAAAATGTTTTAATTAAACAAAACATTAGGCAAGCCTTTGTGAATAATAATAATTTAGAACGAATTTTGCTTTATAATAAAATTAATGAGGAAAAAACTATAAAATCAATGGGGAAAAAAGCTAGAGTTGGTATAAGATCAATTCTTACGATACCCTAGATGAGCGCCCGTATGTAATTTCGTATGGTCACCCATCTGTAAAAGTTTGATTTTTGAAGTGGTTTTTCGCATATATTTCTAGAACGATTCGTCGGACAGTAAAAATGAGTAAACCAATTTCATAGGATTTTATATTCTGAAGAACTTTTCAGTTCTTCCAACTTAATGAACTTCAATCTTCAACCCTGTGAACTGTGCCACCTTTTGCAAGACACACACAATACGAACTTGGACTGTTGTCTTGAAAATTCTAGTTATATTGCAATAAATTTATACAGCAGTAACTTGCTCGCATTCACTGCAACCTGAAACATCTGTTGTGAGTCCACATTCTAAATTATTCTCTTTCTAGGTTAAGACCGTTATAAAGTTTAGAATCATTCTGGGATTGATTCCACACGTAGTTTGGTGGAGGAAAGACATATTCGAGGTGGAGTAATCTTTGTCTGGCTAATGGTTTGAAATTATAGAACGAGTTCTCGTGATCATCCTGACAAAAGTGCTTAGTGCTTAGGTGATACCACAAGAAGCAGTGGCCTGAGAAGTGCTCTGTGATTATTTTAAGCTTTGTTCAATTGAGGAGTGGAAGAATTCTTTGGTTTTTCCGCCAGAGGTATCCATATATACTTTTTTGCTTGATGAAGTCCTTGTAGCCTTTCCCAATTAAAAAAAAATGTCTTTATTCTCCCAGCTCTGAAGTAACATTTAGTAGTGTCACAAAGGGGCTCTGGTTCGACAAGGGAAGTTTCCGCTCCTATTTTGGCTAGGCAGTCAGAAATTTCATTACTTTTGTGACCCTCATGTCCCGGTATCTACATGAGGATAATTTGTTTCTCGCCGATAAATTTTTAAGGGTGTGCCCCAGACTACTTTTGACTTTAAAATGAAGGACTTAAAGCCTTGAGAGCGGCTTGACGATCCGAGAATACGTAACTTAGCGGAAATAGATTTTTCAATGCTTAATTAAATAAAATTAAGAGAAACCGTTCTAAGTATGTAAAAGCCTCATAATCTGCACTTCGAATATGTATATATAAATGCTGATAAACTAAATTAAGTGCAGTATGCCAGTGCCACCATGAAAGCTTGAATCGCCCAGTAGAGAGAGGTAGCGATCAGGTTGACCACCCCTGATCTGGGGTATAAAAATAAGATTTCAAATGTAGAGAAAACTGGTATACATATAAAATCAAGTGTGACGACTATTCTGCGGAATATATTAGAAAAAAAAGAAGAAAAACTAGATAGATCTCTCAAGCATGTCGCAGGAGCGAAATCCGAGAAGCCAAAATCGGGCTTCTCCAAACATCTTGCAATCATAAGTAATTTAAGTAAAACTCCTGTCCTAGATAAATTTGAAATCTTTGATGAGCTTTGGCTAATGGTAATGTGTTAGTAAACGATCAAAGAGATTTTGCAGACACAAGTCCGCTACTTAAAACATTTCTATTTTCATAGTCAGTAGATTTGTTTTGGCAGTAGCCAGCCCTTGATAATGCCCCAATTAGACGAAACGCGTCGGGCTTACGGTAATTTAACGTGGTTTTAATTTTGAAAACTTAAATAAAGTTGTTTTGCGGAATATTTTTAAACAAGTGTTTAATTTCTAAAATCCTAATTAAAAATTAAGGTTTTCTATAATCCTAATATGTTCAATCAACTGCCAAAATACTCTTCAAATGAATTGAAAATTAAGTTGAGATTAAGGTGTGGCTAGTGCTAAGCTAATGGAAGTGAATAGTTCTATAAAATACAACCGGAAATCGTATGGCGAACCGCTATAATCTCTTTTAGGACATTGCTCTCATCAGATCTGCAGACTGTAGAACTGTGTGTGGGCTCTATCTTAATTGCCACCCTACGAATTCCTTCGATGTCGTTAAATTTGAAATATGGAAGTATTCACATAATACGAGGGCAATGAACTAAAGTCTTGAGATGTTTTCTTGTGTGATCTTCGCAGTCCTGTCGTTTATATTCGACTTTTATTACTGCACGAACTAGCAATTTATATTTTACGGACATTTATTACAAAGTGCTCTATAAAATTACATCTGACCTGAGGCGGCTAATTCCTTGCATTTATCTTTTTAATTGTTTTTAAATCTTCATGACAAATGAAAACGGGAAACTCTCCCGCTGTCAGCAGAGCTATATAAAACAATTACAAATAAGGAAATTTTTACCGTAGAGTGTTTCAGTGATTTCATTCATGAACACGACCAGACAAGCATCCGATGCGCTGAAAAGATACACTTACTTACTGCATTAAAAAAGAATTGCGTCCAATAAGGAAAGTTGTAGCGACTTAAGGCTGTGAATTATGAATGCAGCCATGAATAAAATGAATATTTAGTTTGGTTTAATACTAAAAGATTCATTTCAATATGATAGGTAGTAGATTTTCTCAAAATTAAGCAGCAGTTCTTTTTTTCCAAATTTTATCAAAAATGGTTCGATATGTCATAAAATATTCAATATTCATTCATCCGCTCTGGATAAATGTGTCGTACCAGTTTTAAAATGATTTTAATTTCTCATTTTTTCCGTAAAAAATATCTGGTCACTTTGTAAATTTTTCTAAAACTCGTATATGATAAAAAATTGATCCTTACAGAACACCACTTTATAAGACTAACAACAAAAATTGTATACCCAATTGCGTAGATTTTATACCTGTCGTAAGAAAAACTTGTAAAGCTACTTAAAAATCTACAATTTTTAGTTTAACAGTAAAAAGGATAAAAAATGTGCATTCCTTCCAAATAAAAAACTATAGTTTTCCTGTAATTGGGGAAAATTTTAGACTAAGCAAAGAAATCAAAACAAATGTCGAAGTCAGGCCAAATCATTCTCCTTTTTGTAGTAATAAAAACTAATATTTTTCTTTGTGAATTTAGTTGAATTATTATAAAAAAAAAGTTGTTAATTATTATTGGGAAAAAATGATAGGAAACTTTTATTTATTTAAAAGCCAGCCTTTAATTAATTTTTTGGTGAAGTAGTAGAGAGTAGTGAACGATTCGGTCGTTTTGACAATGCAAAAGACCGGAGTCACCGTTTCAAATTCATATCGATCAGTCGGTCATTTAGAAGACTCAAGGAGAAAAGAAATTCTTTTGCTTGACTTATTTGTTACAGCCATATTTTCAACCGATCTTAAGCTTTTTATTTATATTATATATTTTTTCCCATTAGAATAAACTTCTGCATCTAGTTCCGATTTACTACTATTACTACTACTAGGCATCCTGAATTAATTTTTATTGCTACTAGTCCCTAAACTGCCAACTCTATCGCCAAATCGTAGTTTTGGTATTTACCGTCCTTCTGTACATGCACAAAGGTGGAAAGGGGGATTAGCATCCAATGCAACATGACGTTAATCTTTATAGTTTACAATATTACTTTTATATTTTCTTGCTCTACCTGCAACGATCGACTTGAAACTTTAAGTTTCCATTGGGACGAAAAACCAGCGCATCTGAAAGGAGCATAATTTAAGCGTTTCCATAGGGAATATTTGGGAGCTCTTTTGAGCTATTCAGAAAAATAGGGATCTTCTATAGCCATCACTTGGAAGCTCTATAGAAGATTATTTGATGACCTCCAGCAGAAGTCCAACAAGGGGTGATTTCATCTAATTGTCCACGAATCTAAACTGTGTATTTTTCCACTATTGTGCGTAACTCATTTCTCATTTGCAATGTGATTTTCAGTATACACAGTGAAGTTTTTGTTTGTTGTAAAAGTGAAATATTGTTAAATTAAATTTACTGTCACAAATAATCACAATCAAGCGGAACCGTTTCAATGTTATTCTCAGGAAGCACTCTTGAAGGCCTCTTATAAGATTAAGGATGAAACGAAAACTCATTAAAGCTTCAAAAACTTATTCGCCCATCATTTAGCATGCCTCCTAGGGTGCTCCTTAAGACCAGCATTGAATCGCTTGCCTCTGCGGACATGCGTATATTAAAAAGCAATGAACTGTGCTATAAGAAGCGCTGCGAGCTTCCACGGAAGCGCTTGAGGAGGTTTCTTGGAGTGCTCTTTTTTCCAGTGGATTCGGTCATACACACACACATAATTTAAGCCAACTAATTTAGATTTGTGTTATAGATTTGTAATTTTCATTTCATTAGAAGGACTTTTCTCAAGGATAAGTTATTTCTATGACTAAAGAATGATGAAATAAATTGTCACAAATACAAATTTCTGCAGCAAAGACTGATTTAATCATTCAAAGAATGCAGCAATTTTTCATTTGCTAAATGCTTGCTTTAAGTCCAACCGGGTTGTCTTACCATGCCTCATTTCAGCAGTTAAGCAGTTACAAAGGCAATTTTAATTGTGATTGCTTAACCCGCAGTTATATATCAATCGCAAACGGATGCAAACTAAGCTCACTTTTAGCTTGGAGCGTTGCCCTGACATGTACGATTCGGTGTGGTAGGTAATTTTAGGATATTAGGTGATTATTTCCAACTGATTCAAATGACCCAAATGATCGAATCTTTTACATGAGTCACTTATATCAAAAAACTCGTATGACCTGAATCCACCCAAAATTACCGATTTTGCTCATCACTAGTAGAGACGGTAATTTAAATTGCGAAATTTTCAGATTCGGCCCTAGGATTGAACAAAGATACTTTTTCTTTCAAATATATATTTTCTTTCTTCGCTGTACATTTTCGTAGGGCAAAGAGCATCATTCCCAGTTTTTGACAATCGTGTAATTTTAGATCTGTTCTTTTCCTCGACTTTTGCATAAACTATTAGAATCTGTGGTATCGGTTAGAGACGATAAGAGACCAATTTCCGTTACCCTTTCAATAGATTTTTGCTCTTAATTTAATTAGTTTTATTTTTGTTTATTTACTTACTTCTTCCGTCAACTAGTTATTAATTTATTTATCACGTTATCACGTTTTTTATTGCGTAACATCGTTAAGCGAAGTAACATTATAGAAAACGTTTTTTAGACTACGAGATTTATGGGATTAGGATAAATATAAGAGATATGTTATTAAAAAAATTCCAACAAAACACGTCTATTCTGACATCGATTGAGCTAGATTCTTTTTAAATTTGTGGAATTCATTACTGCTAGCATCTTAAAAAGCAGTAAGTAAGCAGTACAGAGCATCTAGGGATTTTAAACCAAACTGAATACAATGCACATGTGCCCTTGGGTGATTCAGTAGAAATATGTAGCCAGATGGCGCTATTTTTAATTAGCACACATTTTTCCATAGATTTAGATACTAAGAAGCAAAAAAGCAAGAATTTGTCTAGGACCAATTCTTATGATACCCTAGATCATAGGTCGGCAAAGTGCGGCTCACGAGCCACATGTGGCTCTTTGACCCCTTAAGTGCGGCTCTGCCACAAATATCCACGGGCAGGCGCGAAATACGCGCCGAGAATATCGGTCGGAAGATGATATTTTTCGTGTTTTCTAGAAAGAAATAAGTAATGTCAAATTCTTATGTCTTTTGCATGAATGGAGGAAAAGAACTTGGCTATGCATTATTTCAGTGCGACTGATAGAACGAGTTACAAACAATAATAGAGAGAACGTAGGATTACCCGAATGACAAAATCTACTTGAATTCCTTCAAAATCCTTTCAAACTATTCATACAAACATCGGGACACATTACCTTAATTTTTCAAGGAAAAGATAAATTTTGCAAGGAGATGTAAAATTTCTGTCTAATAAAACGCCCCGAATTCAGCATGAGCTTTCCCCTTTCAAGCAAAACGAATGTAATCAGAAGCACGTGCTGTTCAAATATCAGTATTACAGCAAAAACTTTGGGACATAATATACGATTCAACAACAACTTTGGAACCACAGGACAACATAGGATTACAGCAACAACTTTGGAACCAAATCTCTTAATATTTCAGAAAAACAAGTTTTCACAAAAGCGCTGGAAAATTTTATGAGCGTAAAATCTGAAAACTCCGCCCCTATTCATTTATTTTCTAAAATTATTCATTTGCCATTCCGTTTCATTGCATGTAATCTGAAGTCGCATTGCGAATAGTCTCATCTACAGTGGTCTGCGATTATCGTGTCTGTGTATTACAAAGGTACTTTCTTGAAGAGTAAAGTTATTGTATTTTTTTATCCAGCTGAATATTCTACAAGTATTTTTGTCATCAATTTAATAATAATAATACTTTTTTATTGGTGGCTTTTGAAAAAATATTATTTTGGAATATTTTTATAGGTGCCCTATTTGACATAGTGACCAAAGAGAAGCAAAGAAAAACGGAAAATGAAAACCGTAAATTTAGAGTTGAGTGGATCGAAACTCAAGCGTTTATTCAAAACTTAAATGGCCATCCGACATGTCTTATTTGTAAGGAAAAATTCACGCTTAACAAGAAGTCAAATTCGGAGAGACACTTTACAAAAAACATACGTCAATTGGCATTAAATGTCCTGTTGGTGATGCAAAGAAGAAGGCACTTGGGGAGCTTCAAAACAGTCAAAAGACTTCTGTATTTAATAACTGCGTGCAATTTTTCAGCAATATTAATATGGCAAGTTTTGTTGTTAACCAAGCTAAGAGAGGAAAACCATACGCAGACGGCGAATACTTAAAAAATTGTTTTATAAAGGCATCCGAAGATCTATTTCGGGATTTTAAGAACAAAGGAGATATTCTAAAAAAAATTAAAGAGGGACCATTGTCCGCGAAAACAATGAAAGATAGAACAAGTAAGATGTCTTCGGATATAACCATCCAGCAAATAGAAGATCTAAAATTGGTTTCGGCTGTATCAATAGCAGTTGACTAGTCTCGAGACATTAATGATACAGCACAAGTTACACTTTTTGTAAGAATTATTCCTCATACAGGTCCTAAAGAAGAACTTTAAGGATTATTGCCACTCAAAGGACAGGATATCGCAAATGTTGTAATTGAGTGTATGGAAAAGTATAACTGGCGTAAGAAAAGAGTTTGAAAGAAGAACATAAAGTGCTTTGTGCGCAGATATTTCCAGAAGAAATTTCTAAAGATATGGAATTGGTGATTACGATTATGAACTCCATTTTAGCTAAAGCTCTTAATCATCGCCAATTCAAAAGAATTTTTAGTTGAAATGGAGAGTGAGTACGCTGATCTTGTGCTTCATAACAAGGTACGTTGGTTATCAAAAGGGATCATTTTAAAGCGTTTCGCATCCCTAGTATCAGAAATCAAAGCATTTCTTTTTAAGAAGTGTGTTCACTATCCAGAAATAACAGAGGATCAGTAGATCTAAAACTTTTACTTCATGATAGCTTAATCATAAACTACAAGGGAAAGAAAACACAATTTTTCGATGTTAGAAGAAGTCCTTTCAGTCGAAAATAAATTATCCATTTTTGCTTTTTGCTCAAGATTTTGAAGGGGAAACATTGTTTCACTTTCTGAGTCTGCTGAAGCATCACCAAGAAAAGAATTCCACTACTGACAAATGCTATTTCAAAACAACCATTTTAAATATGACGGAAGTATTTCTCAGAAGGTTTCAGGAATATAAAAACGTTACCATTTGAAAATTTCTCCTTTTGGCATTGACATTGGTAACTTTGAAATACAATTGCTGAAATTAAAAAACAATGAAATATGGAAATCCAAATTTGAACGTCTTTGTATTGATTTGGAAATATTGGAGAAGAACAAATCTGAGCTTAGTTCACAACACAAGTAGTCTGCTTTGAAGGACGTGGAGAAGTAAGACATGATCATATTCAACGCCTGGAATACTACTCCTGATTCTTATGTCCACCTGAAAAAACTCGCGTATACTGTTTTTTACCTTTTCGGTTCTAAATATTCATGCGAACAATCGTGCCACAGGAATCGTGCCTAAAATGAAGAATAACAACATAACTCAACTCAAAATTTTCAACGAGATGCAAGGATATTGCGCACATTAATTGTTTGTCAATAATTGTTATGATTTAAATTTATGGATTCCTTAATTACATACTATCTTTTATCAATGAATAACATCTTTATTAAGTATATGACATCAAGTTTTATTCAGTGTACCCGTAATTTAATGAAGTGCTAAAGGTTTACTAAATCAATAAACAGATTTGGTTCTCAAATTTTTTTTTATTAATCGTTGTACTGTACTTCTTTGGCTCTTTGGCTAATAAGTTTGCCGACCCCTGCCCTAGATGAATACTCGAATGTCATTTCGTATGGTCAGCCATATGTGCAAGGTTAATTTTTGAAATGGTCTTTTGCATATATTTCCATAACGGTTCGTCGGACAGGAAAACTGATTATAACCAATTTTATAGGATTTAATATTCTGAAGGACTTTTCATATACAATAAGAACGTCTAGGACTGATCATTTTCACAGTATACGTAAAAATCCTAAATTTTTATATGGCATCACCAAGAAGGGGTTCTAGCTTTAATCCATTTTTGAAAATATGTAATATTTACCATTTTTATAAAAACACTATGAACAAAATTTCATTGCTACGTTAACGAGTTCTCAGGTAGTGTCCAAATCCAAATATATATTTAAAAACGAAATTTTTGTATCGCAACCCCGATTTGTCCCATTTTTTCCTCTTTTATTTTTATAAGCCTATGTGCAAAATTTCAGCTTTCGAAGTACACGCGCTCTCGAGTTATCGTGTGGAGTGGACGGACAGACAGACAGACGGGCGGACATACAAACACCAAAATAACTTTTAATATTGTGCGTGGGTGTCCAATCTATTTTGCTCTACCATCATTATTTCTAGATGTTAGGAATGACAAACTTCCCTATAATTTCATCTCGGCTATAAAAACGGTAGTTTTAGTTACAAAATTTAGAAAAATTTTCTTAATATATTTTCGTTCTTCATTTTCATTAGCTCTAGTTTTCTAGATTATTGATGGTTGTCTATTTTATACATTTATAAGGACATACATGCCTTATACAAGAACAACGGGCTAAAAATCAAAAAATTCAAATTTATTTCGAGGTATAATTTTTATAATATGCAGATACGAAATCATTTTGATTGATATATAAGCTAATCTTTATGCACAATAAACATTTTTATATTAAGAGAAACATTTCAATGCCCTACTTCCCAAACTGTTTGGAATTCTATACGGTACCAATTTTTGATTGTCTAAACATGTTCTATTTTGTATCAACATATAAGTAGGTATATAGCGGGAGCAACTCAACATTTTGAAGTTTGACAATACCCGCACAATGTACACATAATAGCATTTCATAAAAAAATATGATCTTTGAAGGCTCGCGTACGCAGGAATTTTAAACGTTTTTTCACATATTTTAGATTCTTGCCTACAGTACTGTAGTAGGTACATAATACCTAGTATATGCTATCTATTCTATTGTTAGTTTCGATATTATTCCGAGAGAACTTAATTTTTCGAATAAAACAAAAAAAAACTTTCTTTCATTTCTTCTAGGCTCTGTCTATAAGGACATCATGCCAAGTTTAACAGAAATTTCGAATTCATATTTTCAAAGGTTTATTTATACAAATGAATTCTGTTTAGCATAAAAACGAAGACTCGGTGGTGCAAAATATAAAGTAAATTAAAAAAAATTAATAAAATCTATTAAAACTTACGTCCTAAGCATGTATGTTTCCTGAACTGCAAAAATCCTTCCACGCATCGACATGCACCATCAAGACAGCTGCTATTAGCAACTTTCATAGAACATTGCTCTGCCAAAACACAATCACTTCCAAGAAGCTGAGCTGAAAGAAACGGAAGAAAGGAGTCGTCAGAAGATGTTCAATATTTGCTCACATAATATTCGGTTCAAATAGTGTTCGGTACGAAAGGCAAACGTGACCGCACCGAGCCCGAAGGAATTGTAATCGCAAATAAGCAAATTCATGCCCGACATACTCAAGAAGCGCATCTCACCTGCAGTCTAATTACTTGGGCAAATACAGACTCACTTCGCCAATGTTTATTCTGGGAATTTATAGATTCTCTAAATTCTATTGATTGTACTTACAGGGCAAACAGGTCGTCTCGTTATACTGGGCAAAGTACGGAGCGCACTCGCAGATTCCATCCATGGAGCAGGCGCTTCCTTTTATCCAGTCTGTGCAGTCCATTTCGTGTTGGCAGCGAGCACCTAGCTCCATCGCCATGAATTGTCCATTAAGACCGTGTACTAAGCTGATTGATATCTGAAAATAAGGAGAAAAATGTCTTCAATCAATATATATGTAGGTAACCGAAGTGTTACATTAGATCTTCTTCGGCAGATCTCTGCTGTATATACATATAAGTGTGTATTCTCACTGCGCATAGATCCTGCACAGTTAAAAGCTACTATAAAGCATTTAAGTCGACGAAAAGTAGACAAAAGAGGTAACATTAATGGAAGGATTGATGAAATATGGCTGCACTCATACAGTAAGGTCGAGGAGTTTTTTTTTTTTTACAAAATCCAGGTTGGAAGGCATAATGTGTACACATATGTGCAGCATTTGATGATAACTGAACTGACCATGTGCTATTTTAGAGCTACCTATCGTCGCATAGTTGTCGGCTTCTATATATCTTCTATGGTTGGCCAACATTTATTCTGTAAATTTCCATTAGAGATTCAATCCAGCAGCAACAACAGTGCCAAGATGAACCGTACGTAAGGCAAAAAGGCACTTAGGGAAAAGTGAAGGCGGGTGAAGTCCTCTTTCATTTTAGTTGCACGCGCATGCTTACGTATTCTGCAATCAACGAGATGAGGTCACTCTTCTTGGTAGTTTCTTGCACTGTATTGAAAGAGGTCTATCAGGTGCAGCTTCGTGCACGCTTACCAGAATGTGAAGTCGCAAAGTGCTGTTCTGATGATATATACGTTGAGAGGAACCGGTAAGATGACTCCAATCCATTTAAAGACATACGAGTAACAGTTGCTAAAACCAAGCTGTTCAACACTTTTCATATGTCAAGAACAATAGAAATTCCTCTTACCGGCAAGTAATAGAATAGGTATGTATTGTGAGGCACAGGAAAAATATTTAAGGAATCAGAATTAACGGTATTCTGAGGTTCTAACCACATGCAGAAATTGTGAAAATATCTTTTACATTTCTCTGTTTAAAGTTATAAAACAAAATTTAGTAGAAAGAATATGCGACTATGAACAAACGGATTAGAATTAGAGGCTTGCGTCGTTCTCAAAAAATATTTCAAAAAAAAAAAGATAACCAGAAAAAATATTACAAATGCATTAGTAAGTTTTATTTTTAGTCAAATTAACAAATATATAAAAATTCGAAAAATTTTGGTGACTTTTGGACATACCTGTCGTCTGAGGTTAAACAAAGATGGTCATTACGTGTGAATTTATTATTGATTTCCATTTTTTGTCTCTTTTCAGTACATGCTCGCACCATAAGGTCCACAGGTCACATGTCCTTATTAAAATGGAATACTATATACGTACTTTTGCTGGGTATCTGGAGCTGAAAATTGGATCCAGATTTGCTAATATCTAGATATCCTTATACCCGGATCTGCAGAATATTCGATTCCTGAAATTCGAGTCCTAGTAGTCCTAATCCGGGTCCGAACTACCCGGATCCAGACAATGCAATTTTGTTCCTCTTGTATTTATGATTTGATTTTAGAATCGTTAAAAATAAAAGTTCTTAAAAATTCTTCTATTCTTCATCTTTGACCGATTCTTAAAAGTAGGTTCGATTCCCATCTGCGGCAATAATAAATAATGCAAATAAGGTTGAAAATTTCTTCCAGATTATTTTGCTCTATCGGGAAAATCAAATTTCATGATATTCCCATTTCCTCTCATCCTTCGTTATGCACTTTTGGTCGATATAACTAGGAGTAAGAAAGTTTTCCAGTAGATATACAGTCTAGCTCTAGCTTGGTGTATCCATCTACTTTACAAAGAAGTCACAATTTTAAGCCACATTGCCGTCTTTTCAATCACTTCTGGTCGGGATTTGACAGGAAAACCGTTGTTCGCAGAGTGCACGTAGTTTAGTTAGAGTAATGTCTCCATTCTGTCTGACAACAGATTAGGGATATAGTTGTGGCCATAGGTCATAGAACTTAGCAGTCAGCTTCTTTAAGTTTTACAGCACTATCCGAGCTCTGCCACATTTACGGAGATTATTTGTTGGGATTTATCCTAGAGAGTTCGTGGCACCCAGTTCCATAAACCTTGCAAACTTAGTTTAATTGTAGTCCTTACTTAAGGTTGTTTTCAAAACTCAAATACTAAAGGTATGAATTACGAATACCACCGCTGTTTACAACCAAGAATCAGTTTATAGTTTTAAGATCCAGTTTCTTGGCAAAGGTTCTGTTGCGGATATTGAAAGCTATGAGTGCCATTTTAACCATTTCTTAAATGTTTTCTTTCACGTATATCTATGCGACGAAGATACTTTGCATACTGGAAAATACAAATAGTGTTTGACTAGCTGTTGTTTACGTAGAGCTTCTTAACTTTGTTTTTTAGCATACAAAATCAGTTTCATAGGACACACTCTAGTGTTTTTAGTACTTACAAAGAAAGTAAAGATCATTGGCCTGAAAGCCATTCTGATCTCATGTTTGCGTCTGTTGGCCCTTGGGATAAATATATTAACTTGTCCGCAACTCCTTGTGAATTCTTCAAAAGCTCCAAGTTCTTCGCAGGGCATTCAATCTAATTCCATCAGCTTTAGAAAAAATTAATTAATAAGTTCTTTACAAATTTCCTATAGTTTTAAGTAATTTGCTTGGACAATTTTTTATACCCTAGATGAAATCTTTAGGGTATACTAAGTTTGCCATTCCGTTTGTAACACACAGAAATAATGATGGTAGAGCAAAATGGATTGGACACCCTCGCATAAAATTAAAAATTATTTTGATTTTTGCATGTCCGTCTGTCCGTCCGTCCGTCCGTCTGTCCATGCGCACGATATCTCGAGAACGTGATCACTTAGAAAGCTGAAATTTTGTACACGGGCATTAAAAAAAAAGTAAAATTAAGTTCGAAAATGAGACAAATCGGGCAACTCCTTCGTGGGGTTGCCATACAAAAATCTCGTTTTACACTATATATTTGGACACTACCTGAGAACACGTCAACATAGAAAGCTGAAATGCGGTACATTATGTTTTTATAGTAATAGCAAATAAAATTTCAAAAATGGACTAAATCGGGCAACCTCTTCTTGGTGTTGCCATATAAATTTTTTTGTTTTTTACATATACTTTGAAAACGATCAGTGCTAGACATTTTTATTGTACTAACAGCTTCTTTAGAATAAAAAATCCTATAAAATTGGTTATAATCATTTTTTCTGTCCGACGAGCTGTTCTAGAAATATATGCTAGAAACCAATGCAAAAAATCAAAATTGCTCAAATGGATGATCATACGAAATTTCATACGGGTATTCATCTAGGGTATCATAAGAATTGGTCTTAGACCAATTCTAGCTTTTTCACTTGTTTAATTTCGGTTCGACCTTAAAAATTTCGCAATTTTGATCAAATTTGAACGAGAGAGCTGAAATTTTGCACACGGTGCTTTTAAAAAAACATTGTAAAATGTAGAAAATGGGGTAACTCCTTCTTAGGGTTGCCATACAAAAATTTGGTTTTTACTTACTTTATTTTTTATTTTCATCTAGCCTATAATATTATTGGTGTCAGACCAACTATACCCTTTGCACTTGTTAATGTAACAAAAAGTTTTTCACTTGTTACTCAGACATTTTCGATGTGAGCAGTGGAAAACTATTTTCAACTGAAAAGCTCAAAAGTTGCAAAACAAAACGTCTACAGCCTAACAAACATAGTTTTCGATCACCAATTTTTCGGGTGCACATTCCAAGCAAAAGTTTGCATATACGATGGAAGCATTGCTTTTAGGTCATCTACATAGGAACGTGGTATTGCACTAATATGGACTTCGATTAATTATAGGTTTCGTTTGAATTTCTATAAACTTTTAATTAATTTAATTTGACAGTCACCGCTTTCTGAGCTGCACAGAAGACTACCAAAAGCATAATCGACGATAAAAAAGCCGCAGAGCATTTTATAATTCGACGATATCAAGAGAATTAAATTTGGAATTCCTCAGCTTGATTAGCATTTTCATGTATTCATTGATTCGGGCGCAGCAGGAATTAAATCGACTGTGATACGATTTCTCCTCCTTTTAATAGCCAGTCTGAAAGAACAAGTAAATCAAAATCTGAATCGAAATACTTTCCGCGGGGGACCATTTAGTGACATATGAGCGCAATTAACATTTGGTCAGGGAATTGAGCGCTATTAAGTTAACTCATCTAACGGCTTCTTACAGCTCTCCCCCTTATAATAAATTTTTGTAAATTTTTTTCATTTTTTTTTTCGTTTGGCACTTCAGTCCAGGTAGGTATGCGGTCAATGAATTTGAGTGGGCATTATGGGCTCGAAACTCTCAAACACTCATCTGTTTACCAGGTATACATAAGGTGCGATCACAAGAGGTCAGTCAATTCATTGACGGAAGTAAAAAACTTGATCGATCTTAAGATCTTGTTCACTAGGAAAAACAGAAGAGTTGAAAGTGTTCGGGCGTACTGCAGTGGCTTAAGTTTAAGGAGCAAAAAAAATCTCAAGATGTTTTTGTATGAAAACATCAGCACGTGGCTATTTGCTTTAACTCTAAGATGTTTTTACATTTTTTTCTTTCTTCTTTACTGGAATAATAATGAAACGTTATATGTGCACTGGATTACACTTTCGAATGAATTGATGATTATTCGCCATAAATTCTTTGATTAATTGATTTTTTCTAACATTTTCCTTTCATCTCTTAAGTGGAATTTTTTTTGTAAAAAAAATAAAAAGTAAATCTCACTAACCAGCTCAGCATCTGCGGTGTCTTTTAATCTCAAGAATCTCAAGTAAAACGAAACATTGAAGTTTATTATTGGATTCTATCCAATAGCTCATTTCAAAAAATTGCATTCCCTAGAATTAGGCAAAAGCTCCCAATCGGAAGTAAGCTTTAAAAACTCACGTTCGACATTGACGGGCTTTTTTTACATCGACCGAGTGTAATATTATACTTATATTATTTATTATGAAGGAAGAAGGTATGAAATTTAACTAAATGTACTTTACATTCTCAAGTTTGTAATAAAATAAATAATTTACACAAGGCAACTTTTATTAGCATTTCTACAGAATATATGCGGGTGAGTATGCTATTACGTTAAAGTTTCGTCTATTAAATCCCATCTGTGCTTTAAATTTCATAAAAGGCGCTTTGAATGGAACTAATAAGATTTTCGGCTTCACTTTAACTGGACTTAACAAAATGGGATTTGAATATGACAGGATCTTTGGTAACGGCATATCGCAATTTTTTATTTTAAATTAGACCATTTAAAATTCCGTCGGCTCAAAATCTCATCTCTACAATTGACGAAATTTAATAAAAGATCCATATTTTAAATAGAAACGATACTGGACTACGCTACGATTTTTAGTGACTGTAAACATTGATATGAATAATATGAACTGACTGCGTTTATAGAAGTACACTGCGGAAAGTGGACTCACTTCTACATAGCAGTCTCTTTTGATCTTAGTACTAAGTACATTGCCGTAACTAGGACTTTTTTTCTGGAGTGGGCCAGGTCCCCAACTTTCGTACATAGGTTTACAAAAGGTATACTAGCTCATGGGTATTCCCAGTTTTTGATCGAAATTTTTTATGCATTGCTCTGAGCACTTACAAGATGAAAAAAAAACTCTTGCAATCGAAAAATCTTTGAAAAAAGAAATTTCTATATAAAAGCGGGCGTTTCGTAGTAGCAGAAATCGTATTACTCATCAGTACGGCTTGGTTCCTGCCTGCCGTATACGCCACAGCGCACAGCCAAGCTGACCTCATATATGCACTTAAAATAATTTTTAAGCGTGAATTATATACGAGGTGAAATACTACGTATTTACTTGAATGCCTAGCAAGATTGGCCCTATGCGGGACTAGCATTTCAAAGAGATGGTTGTCATGCTCAAGATTTGAGTGAAAAAAAAACAAAAAAACTCTTGCAACCGAAAAAAAAAATTAAATTTTTCTTTGCATAGAAATTTCTTTTTTTTTAAAGAGTTTTTTTTCCACTCAATTCTCGAGCTGCGGATTTGGCAGCAAAGTCGAAGTAAATGTTTTTAAATAAATTATTTAGGATTATTATGGATAAAAAGCGTTTTACCAAAGGTAATATTTATACATTAGATACGCAGCAGAAATTCAAATTATTAGGATCACTTTTCGAGCTGCGCGCTCACTTTTTCAATGATTTTATTCAATGTTGGCACACGTGAGAAATCTTTTAGACACAGAAAATTATGCCCACATGGAATAGAATATCAGGCAGTCCAGGTGTTTCGGCCATGGAGGTCCATAAGGCGTTTCCAACGACTGATCAACCAGCCCAATACTCCGCTCTTCTCTGGAGTTATGGCGGCAAAGCACGGTAAAGCGATTATCCTTCGATAAAACGAAATTAAGAAACTACCACAGATAAAAATAAATCCTGAATTAATATCAAGTTGCTATGAGTGAAGGTGCGGTTTGGTTGCTGTTAATCTATGCATTTTCAAGTACTATGTTTCCATCAGTCAGAGTTGAGTTACTGTTACTTTTTGCTGGCTGATTTAACTCGATACTGTTTCTGAGTTGAGGTGACTGCTGAAATATTTCACATAAAGTATAGCTGGACATGTGTTTCATACACACCCATCCGTGCTATTCTAATAAATACTTATACAAAATCCAACTCAGTTCGATTAGGTTCGTGTGGAATTAACATGGATTTAACTAAAACCCTCGAAAAATACTTTCGAAGCCATGAAACAGAAATCCAGTGGCCACTATAGAGCCTAAACAATTAACCCTACAGGAGAATAATCTTCCAGGAATTTTAAGCTTGGCTTCTTACCACCCCAAAGGCTACACTTACGACATACCTTACTTAACAAAATTATAAACAGTTTCGATTAAAAAGTAATTCTCATCTGAGTAATAGTTAATTGCATTGCCATAGTCTGAATCTGCAGGCAGCTTCATTTGAATTCATCAGACCATGGCACATTTTCATATGAAATTATTACTCAGCTGAGAGTTTTTGTTTGGGAAACGTAGTCATTTGGTTAAGATAAATTTTCTAAAATAATTTTTAAATCATTCGGTTAAGATAAAGTTTGTTTTAATTCTTTTAAAAGGAAAAACTTGATTACGGTTGGGAAGATAAGAAAGTAAACTTAATATTATCAAAAGACAAATAGTAGTTTAGGACGCAGGAGCTATTCAAATCAAACTTTTGTCAGTTTTACATACGAACACTGCAAATATTTTAGAATGTTAGGACTAGGTTAGGACTCTCATGTAGTAGTGAGGGAGCCTGTTCATGGGAAGTATTTCTCGAGAGTTTTGTTTTAACGAAGCTCATCTTTGCTCCCATTTTCATGAACACAACTCGGATACAACTTTAGTTGAATGGAAAAATACTAAAGAAAAACGTCTCTGCTGCAGTTGCCTTCGCTCGGATTGAACTCGCAACTGTAGTAATGATAGAAAAGGCTGTACCTAAAATTTCAACCTGATGAGACAACGAACCTTCGAGATATCGTCCGAACAGACAGCAATCCTAAATCTTCTTAGTATATGACCTTAAATAGAATATTGTTAGTACTCGGATGCATAGTAACTTTTCGCAGTTAATTCCTTCGACTATTAACTGAATATTTTTTAAAAACAAGTAAAAAAGCTAGAATTGGTCTAAGACCAATTCTCATTATATCCCTAGATGAATACTCAAATGTCATTTCGTATGGTCACTCATCTGTGCGAGTTTGATTTTTGAAGAGCACGTTACAAAATAGAAAGAGAAATAAATTCAGCTGGTCCAGCATCGCTGAGTTAAAATGCCAACCGCAGAGCTTTTGTGTGTTACTCAACCAACCTTCTTGGATACGATTTGATTTATGTGATGAGGCCAAAAACACCTTAATTGCACGATCCAACCCCTCAATTTTAATATCGAAACGTTCTCTAATTTGAATTTCGTTTTTAGGTCTCATATCATAGGTCGAAACAGATTTATTTTTCAGGTCCATTCCTGTTGTGTGCAAACGGAGCAAAATTGCTAAAAATAAAGGAATCAATTTTGGTGTTCATGAGATTCTCGGGGTTTATTGCTTCCCGTCCATTTCTGTTCCAAACGAATCTTCGAGTTTTTATGTATACATACCTCAGCCTACACACATTATACATACCGACTATGGAGCACATCACCTCCTTGAACTCTTTTGTAGACAGTGCAACTTCCACTTCCAACTGTAATTTATTTTCTGCAAAACATGGCAGGACAGGAGGGACAGCTACAGCTACATATAGGCGAAAGCAAGCATATTATCATGCTATCAAGATGAGGTAGCTTGCCAGCATCTACCTCTTCCCGTCATCCGGTCGGGTTCACTTGATGACTCTTTTCGGTAAACCTTTCTTGCTCGATGGGTCCAGTGAACCTTAAAGGCCCAAGATTTCAATTGAAAAAATTAAAGCAAGAAAAAAGTTAATATTAAGCTGAGGCTCCTCCATCTTCACAACTCCATTATTCTGTGTGGCTTTTAAGTGAGGCCCATTACATGGTCATTTGTTTTGTCCGTTTTTGTCTTGTTTTTATTTATTTAGTTTGGTTTAGCCCCTGTGTGGTGTCCAGTCTTTCATCACACGTACATTGACCCAGGTGGACACTGTACAGCACAAATCGCAGCGTAGCAGTATTCCTGACTCTGAATTTCATGGATGATTTGTTAATTTTTTTCGGACGAGAAATCTGCCCAACGGACTGCTCGGCACGGTGCATTGATTGCGAGCTAAAATTACTTTTTGGCGGATGCATCATGCATGCAGCCTACCTTCGAAATCTTGTCAGATTAGCAAAATTACACTTTTGTTTGAAAAATGATTTAACGAACATTTTTAACCTTAACACAAAAAAAAAACAAAAAGTGGAATGAAAAACTGATTGTCAGACATCATAAGGATCACTAGGTTTTCGTTGAGGTAAGGATATAACTTAGTACGCATGAGGGCATTACACGAAATCGGCTAGTGACCATCGAAGAATGTAGGATGCACTTTTTTTTTTAATCTCGAACGCCTTGTAAAAATGCTTTCCAATGCTACTTGAATTGTTTTGCATACTTAGCAGCTTGGGTTCTCTTCATGTTCTATAAACCGATGTGGTAATTGTTTGCCTCCAATTGATTCTTGTTTTTTTTTTCCTGGTATATTACGATTTTCGCAACGTTGCTGTTCTTAGGAATCCTCTCAATTATTTCGAGTCTAAAGTAATATTGCCATATAAATTAATTAGAGTAGGCGCAAAGAAAACAAACAAAAATTGCTTTAGGAAAGAACATAAAATCAATTTAGCAAATGGAATAAAGCGCCATCAGAAATTTGGAAAAAAACGCCGCAGCTCTAGAAATATATAACAAATGCAATGCATTGGATAAAGCGCGTGAGCGGCTGTATCAACGTAGATGTGTCAAATGGAGAATTATTCCTTTCGATTCTCCTAACATTGGGATTCCTTTGTTATTGTGGAGACCAAGAAAAACTTAAAATGGAAAACGGGAAAGTTATCGCATTTGCGGAAGGACATACGATATAAATCTAGCCAAACTTTATATTTAACATTGATGTCATAAATTCACAGTTCAATGCGAACCGCTTATCATTCGGGCTTACATTTTAACAACAACCGTTCTAATGGGCATTGGTTAGGATTCAGTTCTCAAAATTAAAACCGGGGCGTCGGAGTCGTTTCGTTGAAGAGTGGTTCATGGCAATAATGTTTACTTTTTAAAGCATCACCGGCGGCGGTATAATGGATACACATTGGCTTATGATTCCTTCATAAAGCTCACTGAACCTCACATTTAATGGAGGGGACTCGCTACCTAGCCACTGAAAGGTATGTCGTTTCGTAGCAATAGACATTGAGACATTATGCGGTTGACGTACTCCCATGGACCTGCCATTTTGCGCAAAGATTATTATGCATATCTCCGAGGGCTCCCTTTTAGACGCGTTTTTACGACAAATAGGGAAATTATGGAGTATTTTGCTACCTACTCGTAGATAAGACTTTCCCCAACTTTAATAATTGCTGGAGTCATAGCGCGGCATCGCTAGAAATTATAACTAGTCGAAGAAAAAATTAATTTAAGTTTGCATATTCGCACGAGAATACATATTTTCTGTTCGCCCAGTCTGAATCGTGTAGTCAGATTTCTGGTACGCAGACTCGCTGGAATTATATCTCGAAAGTATTTTTTTTTCTATAATTATGAACTTCTCTCATTAAGTAGGCAGTTGAAAACGTACGAAAACCACCAAGCCACTATACTTGTAAAAAAAAAAAAGGAAACAAAAACAAGTATAAAAGTGTTATCAAACGATAGGAAGCAAGTAACATGTTGCCTAGTTTATCATAATTCGCTGCACGTTAGTACTTTTCCTATAGTGGCTAACTTGGCACCGTAGTACTACTAAAAATGAAAAGATACGGGGAAGCCAATATGAAACCTTCGCCGATCGATGATGTGGACAAGTTTTCCCGCACTTTTCATTTTAACTATTTACGGAGAAATTTCTATTTTAAAAACAAATGGTGGAGCCCAAGGTAATCGCTTGGGCCGCGCATAACTGTCTTATGCAAATTATGCAACAACGAACGCACAACACCGCAACAGGCATCCTATCCTCTCAGGCGCGTTTATCGATGCTGTAATCGCCGACTTTCAACTTGACAGTGAATTTTTCATGATTTTACCTTCACCTTCACCGAGCGAGCTCTATGCCGTGACCGTCGTCGCCCGGTGTGAATTTGCAGCTGCATGCAGCTAGCGAGTATGCTCCACTCTGCAGCAGTAGGCATGATCAGAGCTCACCTCTGGCGGCCATGTTTCCCCACCGGTGCGATGCGGTGCCACATTGTATATATGCGTGTACGAGTATGTATGAATTATTAATGACGTATGGTAAATAGCCAATAAATTATCGCTGCACATCTTCTTTCTCTCTGTAAGATACCGGGCCGGGCGCATTTATATTTACGAGTTATTTTTGATATCTATTAAGGAGTTAAGTGGAGTTTGGGGCCCTACAGCTTGAGGCTGCCAGAAAAATGAGATATCTTTACGTAAAAATCTTAAGATGTGAGTCCGGCTGCTCTTGAAGGAGCTTCAGCCATGGAGTCTCGCACTTTGCTTGTAGTATTTGCAGAAATAGGAATTTCGTGTTGATGAAAGTTTACGCTTTCCATACGGATATACATATTTCCTTGATCAGGTGTAAACAGGCATTTTGAGTGACTGAGATTTTATCTCATTTTGCATTCGTCTTACAAGAACCGCAAGAAGGTATATATGTACGTGTTGATCAAAGGGCATGCAGAGAAAAATGACTTATTTATTTTATATTATGTAAAAACTAGAAGCACTAACTAAGCCTACACTACATAAAGATCTCATCTATACTCTGTTCCAAAAGTACAGTGTTGCCTAAGTGTTGCCACAGTGTTGCAAAACGTAAGTCAACGAATCCATGCGTATCTCATGCCAATTTCTACTTGCGATGTTACCTACTCTAAGTGAGAATGCAGTTTAGATATTTTTATTTAAATAATAGTAAACAAATTTAAATCCATTTACTCACAAAAAGATTGTTATTATATGTAACTCATTTTTGCGAAATGTGTACAAATTTCAGAAGTTGAAATCATGGCAACAGTGTGCTGCTGCAAAATGAAATTATATTCATTGAGAAATAGAGAGAAAATAGTATAGTTGGCAATGTCATCCATAATATCTAATAATGTATGTATTTTTGTAAAAGAAGATAAATATTTAGGCGATATTGTCCGTTGGTCTTCTTGAATTCTGCGGCTTCCACAAATAATTGTTGTCCCAAAGAATTACCTGCTCCTCGAATCACACGTGACGCCTCCTATTTTATGAAAGCAGAGTCAAAGTTACCTAATGACAAGTTAAGAAGCTGTAGAGCAAAATTGGAAAATTTCTGGTGTTTTTCTTAGAATGAAACAAGTAATTTCATATACTTTCGTCTTTTGCATGAATGGGGGAAAAGAACTTGGCTATGTACGATTGCAGTGCAACTGAGATAACGAGTTAAAAACAAATATCGAGAGAATGTAGGATTACCCGAACGACAAAATCTTATTAAATCCCTCAAAATCCTTTCAAACTATTCAGAATAATGTACATCAGGTCACACTACTTCCCATTTTTAAGAAAAAGATAAATTTCGCTTTGGTCCAGATGCTGAAAGGAGATGTAAAGTTCCTCTCAAATAAAATTCTCATTTTTCCCGAAAATATCAGAGAATCCAACATGAGTTTCTCCCACTTAATCTGTTTAGAGCAAAACGAATGTAAACAGGTCAGAAGTACGTGCTGCTCAATTAGCATAGAAATTACACTAATAAACATTGGCCGATTCACTCAATTTTTCAGCAAAAATCGGTTTTCACAAAAGCGCGGGAGAGTAAAACGTGAAAACTCCGCCCCTTCTCATTTATTTACGAAAATGAAACATTTGCCATTCTGTTTCGTTGCATGCAACTTGCGCTTTCGCATTTTTTATCTTTATTCATAAAACTTTTAAAGAGAGTTTGATTTTTTTTCTTTCTTTCTTCCTTTTCTTGCCATGTGCATTTTAAATGTAAAACACTCGGAAATCTCGCCTGCTTCCTAACTTGTCATTAGGAAACTTTGGCAGAGTTATTAAAAATAATGAAAATGAAAAATTAAGTGATAAACAATTTCTCTTTCAGACTCACAGTATTAATAAGATTAACTAAGATTGTTGGATATTGCAGTGCCTAAGATTTTAAGAGATCGTGAGTTCGGGATATCTTCTCCATCGACGGAAATGGTTTGAGTGAGTGTTGGAGTACGTTTGAGTGATAACAGACAACATTTCGTTTGGAAAGAATTAAACAAGACCCGATTCGCTCTGCTTAAAGCGAGTATTGTTGTAAGGTCATAGTTTAGTGAACTAACCATGTGGCTTCGTTTGTCAACTTTAGCATTCTCACGGGAATCAGCTATAGAGTCGAAGAGTACGCGAAATCAATTGTACTGTCATCTTCAAAACTATGAATAGGATTGAAAGTGAGAACTAGTAGATCGTTAATAAAAGTGAGGAAGAGATTAGAAGATAGCACAAAGCCTTGCGGTACACTGGCATGGCTTATAAAACAGTCAGGAGTAATTCCATCAAATATAACTTGAGTTGAATCGCGGGAGAGAAAACTTTCAATCCATTTTAAGAAAAGAGTGTCTAAACCAAATGCCTGAAGCGTTGCTTAAAGAGCATGATGCCAGACACTCTAATGCGATGATTTCAGATTCAACAAAGTTATGGAGACATTGCTTCCAACGCTCCGTAAGGAATGTTAGTAAATCTCCAGTAGAGCGGTCCGCACGAAAGCCGTATTGGCAAATGCTAATAAGGTGATTGGTTTCTGGATATTACATCAATTGGGTATTGATGAGTGTTTCGAAAACCTTCGAAAGAATCGAAGTAAAGTCAATTGGTTTATATTTTGAAGGATCACTTACCTTTCTTTTTTTCGTATTGGCTGAACATATGCAAGTTTCCATGCCGAAGGAAAGACTCCTGTCGAATAGGATAGGTGAAATAATTTACGTAGAGTTTAGCTAAAGAAGAAGCGCAGCACGTGTTCGAGTTTAGTTTTGAAGGTCCATATCAAGATTTCCTTTCTAAATAATTTCGATCAAGGAAATTTATATTTCAGCTTAAACAAATCTCTATTCCCAAAATATAAAATTAGTAGTAAGCATTCGTACGCAATGCTTTTTAGGTACTTATGAAAAATTTACTAATATGTATATGTTAAAACCTACCCCATTTTGTAAGTGACCACTTGGAGACCGGCAGAATACATCTGCAGTATTTGGTAAATTTCATTTTTATAGCATAATTTCATGCAACATTACCTCTCTCAA